>CM054057.1:608753304-609141626 GCA_028641055.1 Alopecurus myosuroides
AATTCTCGAAGGTTCCACAGAGTCCCGAAGAGGCCCGGAGGGGGGCCACACCATAGGGCGCCGCGCCCCCTGGCCGCGCCATGTGGTGGTGTGGGGCCCCCAGACCTCCACCGCCTTTTCCCTTTCGCCTATTTATACCCCTCAATACGTCAACCCTGAAAATATACCACTTCGTACCGAGAAACACCCGAGGCCGCCGTCATCGTCATCCCGAGATCAGGAGGGTTCTGGAGCTCTCCCCAGCACCCTGCCGGGAGGGGGATTCATCACCGGAGGGGTCTAAACCACCATGCCCTCCTCCGAAGTGATGCGTGAGTAGTTCATCCCTGGACTACGGGTCCATAGAAGTAGCTATATGGTTGTTCTATCCACTTTGTACCTCATGTTTAGATCTCGTGAGCTGCCTCACATGATCGAGATCATCTTTATGCAATGCTACATGTTGTGTTTGCTATGTCTTCTGATTATCAATATATCATGTTATCTTATTGCATATGTTATTTATGATCTAGCATGCTCTCCGTTATTAGTAGATGCTCTGGCCAAGTAGATGCTAGTAACTCCAAGAGGGAGTATTTATGCTCGATAGTGGGTTCATGCCTCCTTTGCATATGTGCTCGAGTGACAGAAACGTGACAGATGGAGGATGTGTTGTTGCCATTAGGGAGAAAACAATGGTGTTTACTTAGTTTACATTGTTTACATTACACACTTTGCTTACTGCGATGATCTGTTGCTTGCAACTTAATACCCAACGTTGGTTCGGCTAATATTCGGAGGGTGGATTATTAGTCATAGATGCAGTTGGATGACGGTCTATGTATTTTGTTCTAATGCCCGCATGAATCACACAGTAATCTTTATGTATTGCATATGCACTACATTACAACCTTCATTTCCGTCAATTGCCCACCTGTAATTTGTTCACCACACATGTTATTTATCTTTCACAGAGAGACACCACTAGTGAATTGTGGACCCCGGTCCATTTTCTCATACTGATAATACACACTGCTTTCACACTGCTTTCATACAGTTTCCACACCATACTAGTTTATGTCGCTATGCATGATTATGGCTCTTATGCTCTCTTGATTTGTCGCTTTTAGTCTTTTGCTAGGCTCCACCTGTACTGAGTATGAGCTCTACTCGTGCATCCAACTCCCAAAAACCAAAGTATGCCAAATGTTTCCACCATACCTACCTACATGTGGTATTTAACCGCCACTCCAAAGTAAATTTCTCGTGTGTTACCTTTAAAACTTTCAAAATTACCCCTGTTTGGTGCTCCTATTTTAGCTCATGAGGACGTAAATAGAGAATCTTTATCTCACTTGTTGATTGGACTTTCACACCCTAGACTAGTGGCTTCATCCGCTTATCCAATGATAGAAGAGCTGGCAGCGGGGTGCCCAGCCCCAAATTAATAACAACAAATTTTCTTCACTATTTTTGCCCCTGATTTATCAGTCAAAGCATAATTCTATAAACAAAAGAGAAAGAGGGATGACCTTCTACCCAAATGCGTCCTTCTATGGGAGCCTCTCTTGTGAAGTCTAGTTGGCTTGTGACGTACTATATTTTCTGTTGGCAGGCACCCGAGGATTCGGTTAGTCATGGTTTGTGTAAGATGGTTGGGAGGAGTGTCAAACTTTTATACCTTTGTTTAATAAAATAAAAGCTCTAGCACATGAGTTGATCACTGCTTCCCTCTACGAATGGCCTTTCTTTTACTTTTATGTTGAGTCTCCATCTTCTAACTTTATGCACAGTTGAGAGAGCATAGTTGCCATTCTGAGTTTTATGTGCATTTCTCCCAGAAACATTATTAATTGATTCATGATGTTTGTTCTCTAATTATTTGTTCTAGTCTTCCTCGTGAACTTTGAAGGTGTCCTGGCATTTATGTTTTGCCCCACTCTTAAGGACTAGCGAAATATCACTTTGCCATGTTATCTATATGCTTGAAACAAACGTATATCTTTCGATGCATTGTTATTCATGATCTTTTATTTGTGTTACTTCTCATGATGCAAGGTGATTGCTATGCTTTATTGTTAAAATTCTATTTATCATGCTTGTGTTGAAGTTCTATTATCCTAGCTTACTTATGCTTTTACATTATTGATGATCAAGTTTATGTTGGTAGCATGTCACCTCAGAAATTATGTGTTTTTATCGTATACCTACTCGAGGACGAGTAGGAACGAAGCTTGGGGATGTTGATACGTCATAAACGTATCCTTAATTTTTGATGTTCCATGTTGTTTTCATGTTGTTTCCTACATGTTTTCTATACACTTTATGTCATTTTTATCGATTTTCCGGACTAACCTATTGACAAGATGCCACAGAGGCAGTTTCATGTTTTCTGCTATCTTTAGTTTTAGAAAAGTTGTTCTAGAAATATTCTCAGAATTGGAAATTTTGAAGTCCCGAGGTCCTAGAATTCTCGAAGGTTCCACAGATTCTCGAAGAGGCCCGGAGGGGGGCCGCGCCATGGGGTGGTGTGGGGCCCCCAGGCCTCCACCGCCTTTGCCCTTTCGCCTATTTGTACCCCTCGATACGTCAACCCTAAAAATAGACCACTTCGTCCCGAGAAACACCTGAGGCCGCCGTCATCGCCATCCCGAGATCGGGAGGGTTCTGGAGCTCTCCCCAGCACCCTGCCGGGAGGGGAATTCATCACCGGAGGAGTCTAAACCACCATGCCCTCCTCCGAAGTGATGCGTGAGTAGTTCATCCCTGGACTACGGGTCCATAGAAGTAGCTAGATGGTTGTTATATCCACTTTGTACCTCATGTTTAGATCCCCCTCGTGTTTTAGGGTTGAAGGCTACTTGTAGTCGAAAGGGGAGTCCAAGGGGGGTCCTGGGAGGCCCACACCCTATGCTGGCGCGACCAGGGGGACCCGCGCCAGGGGGTGTGGCCACCCTCTGGCCCCTCTCCTGGCCCCCTTCTGGCTTCCGGGGTCTTCCGGGGTGAAAACATCAATGGGCTCTTTTCTGGGTATTTTCCCGAAAGTTGGTTTTTCTGCATAAAAACGATACACCAAAGTAATTCTGCTGAAAACAGTGTTAGTCCGTGTTACTTATATCCAAAACACACAAGTTTAGAGGAAAACAATAAGAAAAGTGTTCGGAAAAGGAGATACGTTTTCGACGTATCAACTCCCCCCAAGCTTAGCTTATTGCTTATCCTCAAGCAATTCAGTGACAACTGAGTGCGATAAAAGACTTCTACAAACACATTTCTTTCAGATGATGTAAATATACTCACTATGTGATCAAATACTTAAATATGCTCATGATAAGATACATGAAAGATACTGACAGTTAATAGCTATGCAAACCATGAGAAGATAACAACATATTAATAATAAACAACATGAAGCATAACTATTTGCAAGATTGAAGTATTCATAATAGGATCTGACAAAGTGGTATCTCGCTTGCCCTTAAGTGTGGGGCAAAACATAAATGCCAGGGCACCTCTGAAGTTCAAGGGAAGACTAGAAGTAAAGATATCAAAGATACAAGCATCAGAATTATACCGCAATCAACCGTGCTTTGGGACAAACACATTACACTAAGAATGATAATCATGCTCTCAAGAAAGTGCTCAAATAATATGGCGGAGACTCAACATAAAAGTAAAAGAAAGGCCCTTCACAGAGTGAAGCATGGATCACTCATGTGCTAGAGCTTTTTATTTTAATAAACAGAGGTATCAAAAACATTTTGGGAGAGGTGTATGCTTATGTCAACGAATGGTAAACAGACAATATAGTACGTCACAAGTCAACTGGATTCACAAGAGCGGCTCCCATGGTGAAGGACGCAACTGGTGTAGAAGGTCATCCCTCTTTCTCTTTTGTTTACACAATTATGCTTTGACTGATAAATCAGGGGCAAAAAGAGTGAAGAGAATTTGTGTGTATTAATTTGGGGCTGGGCACCCCGCTGCCATCTCTTCTATCATTAAGATAAGCGGATGAATCCACTAGTCGAGGGTGTGAAATCCAATCAACAAGTGAGATAAAGATTCTCTATTTACGTCCTCATGAGCTAAAACAGGGGCACAAAGCAGGAATAATTTTAGTAGGTTTTAAAGGTAGCACATGAGCAATTTACTTGGATTGGCGGTTAAATACCACATATAGGTAGGTATGGTGGACACATTTGGCAAACTTTGGTTTCCAGGGATTTGGATGCACGAGTAGAGCTCATACTCAGTACAGGTGAAGGCTAGCAAATAGACAGGGAGCGACAATCAAGAGAGCAACAACTATCATAATCATGTTTGCGACAAAGTAAAACTAACTGAGGTATAAAACTGATACTAGAACTCTGAGGCAAAATAAATCATCGAGGCTTATTGACTTTTTGTTTTCAGTCTTAGCATGCATGAGCATGTGCCAAGTCGATTCAAATGAAACAACCAGAGGAGTCTACCACAATATCATACCCTTCTATGAATAAAACAATGCGAACAAATATTTATATGACAAGTCATTTACTATCAATATATTGGAAGAAAACATGAGAGAGCATGAACTAACAGAGACTAAGTCACATATATCTTATACGAAGAAACTAAGCATGCTCACATAGATGGGTATATGTACAAAAATAAAAGCAAATGGAATTCATACCAGCCTCTCACCACAACTCGAATCGTCGTTTATCGTCATTATTGCTCTTCACTTGTGACTCGAATAATGTATAATGAAAATAAGCTCCAATGGAATCACGGACAATTGTTGAACTCTGCAACAAACTTTACAAAACCAAAGAAGATCAACAAATATTTTTGGGTTTTTCAATTAAAGCACGAACAAAATGAGAGCAAGCAAACAAAGCAAAAATCTTTTTGGATTTTCAAAATGAAGCAAGAACAAAAGAGAACAAACAACAAACAAAAGAAAATATTTTTGGGTTTTCGAATATTAAACTGCAACTAAAAGATAAAGCAAACAAAATAAAGAAACTAAAGATGCAAACGAAGAGAAACAACATAAATCTTTTTGGTCTTTTTGTGTTTTGGAAAGCGAAAACAAAACAATAAAAACAAAAGAAGTGAAAGAAAACAAAAACAAGCGAAAGAAACGATAAACCTGGATATACAAAGAACCCACCGAACATGATATATAAATGAGTGTGATGTCGGTATACCTCCCCTCAAGCTTAGGCTTTTGGCCTAAGTGGAGATCAATCACCAAGGGGTCCAAGAGGTGCCGCCCCCGTAATACGCCGAGGAGGAAGCCTCCTCCTGATACGTGCTCGAGGATGCGCCGGTGTACTGCGTGTTGTGGTCCTCGGGACGCGCGTCTCGCCTCTCCTGCTGCCGGTAAAACTCCATGGTGCTCAGATGCTCGTCTGTTTGCTCCTTGGTGAGCGACCATGGTGACCTGTCAATCTTAAATAACACAGGCTGCAGCAAAGTAACGTTCCGCTCTTCTCCATCCATATACAAAACTCTATATATTAAGCGTTCATTAGTAGAGTTAGAAGTGACAAAATGATGGGATTTCATGGCAGCAAGGTTAAGCCTATGTGGAGCAATAATTTCATCATTAGGATCAATGGAAACATGCAAAGCGTCTGCGACACATGTAGCAATAATGCCACCGAAAATAGGCCCGGCAGCGGCAAGGCGGCGTGCAACAAGTGCACCAAGGTTATACTTTGTTCTACGGTTCAGTGCAGCATCAATGAAAGCAAGGTGATAACTAGAAACATTGCTAGTGTTCTCCCTACCAAGAATACTAGTGCCAATATAGTAAGTAAAGTATCTGAGAGCAGGAAGTTCAATGTTCGTTATCTTCCCACGCTAGGATGAACGACCGTCATCGTTGGTGATCTCTCGGTAGATCCCCTGGAGGTCTGCTGGACTATCTTGAATCCTTCTTGACGTCCCGGTGGTGTTGATACCTATAATAGAAAAAAATTCCACCAAGGACAAAGAAACATAACTACTATATAATTTGAATGCAACAGTTGGACCATATTGAGAGTTCTAAAATTTAAAGCTCTTAACAAAAGATTTTGTAAGCGCGGCATACTGAGGGCTTTCATACTCCATAAAATTGGTGAGACCAACTCTCTCAACAAGCATAAGAAAATCATCTAAAAGACCTGCATTTCTTAAAAATGTGTGACAAAGAAAGCTAGATGGGTAAATCATACCATCTTTTGTTTCATTAATAGTTGACGCCATACTGTCTTCATTATAAGAGGGCCTTGCTGAAGTAGACGAGTGTGATGGCCTTGTCCTTCTAGGAGCATCAATCCTAAATATCTCACCAAAGTTGAACCTATCCATCTCTGAAATTTTTCAACAAGCATCATAAAAATTAATTTCAAGCAACTATAAGGTGGAGACTACCATAGGGACTTATATGAGAGCTAAACATACATCAAAACTATGTTATTTATACTTAAATAAAGCATGCAAACTCACATAAGATGTCACCTACAGTACCAAAATACTCAAGAAATACTTCACTAAACAAAATTCTACTTGGATCATCGGAGGAGTCACATACCGGAGAGCAAATGCACCAAATTTCAGCACAAAAGATGGGCTGAGCAAAGAGATCGAAAAATTTCGAGGAAGAACAGCAAGAACTCGGGTTCCAGGAAATGTGTTGAGTTTGGGAGGTGAGAGAAGGAACTTTGGCAGGGGAGAGAGTTAGTGGGGGGCCAGGGGGCCCCACACCATGGGCTGGCGCCACCGGGGGCAGGCCGCGCCACCCTGGGGTGTGCCTGCCTGGTGGGTCCCCATGGGGTCTCCCAGGTGGCTTTCTGCCTCATTTTTTACGTAAAAATTTATTATAATTTTTCTGGAATTTTTCGAGAAACTTTATTCTTGAGGTATTTTTCCACAATTTTAATAATTAATAAAAAACGGAAAAACAAAAGTGAAAACGTTGAAAACAAAACCAAAACCAGAACTACAGAGGTTCTAAGACACTCCAATGAAATAATAACCAAATAAAACAAAGGTGGTAGTGGTGAAAACAAAAGTATGGGTGGTGAACACATGCATAACCTCCGTAATCAGAGTGAAAACAGCAGGAAAACATGCATAAGGATGGTGGAAAACATGATTGCACTCAAGTAATAATGTAATAACAGAAGTAATCATGGTGAAAATTATATGGGGAAGGTGAAAACATAGTGAAAACATTGTCCATTTCATTTAAAATCATTTTGTTAACAAGGGTGATCAAGTCTTGCTACCAAAATAATTTTCTATGAAACAAAACTTTGTTTCTCACTAAATACTCATGTTACCTCAACTTTGATAGGCATAGTCCCAATCATAATAATTTCATATTCTTTTTGTGGCTTTGGAATAGGACAATAAAATTCTCCAATCTTGATGGTCTCAACATTTTCAATGGAATTTAGACCATATTTTCTATCAATCTTCTTGGGAAAATAAACGGTGTGCTCTTTATCATTAACGTTAAAAGTAACTTTGCCTTGATTGCAATCAATAACAGCCCCTGCAGTATTAATAAAGGTCTTCCAAGAATAATATACATATTATCATCTTCAGGCATTTCCAATAGCAACTTGAACAGGAACATTCTCACATATACCCACAGGAATAGCAGTAGACTTATCAGCCATTTGCAAAGATATATCAGTTGGTATCAATTTTTCTAGGAGGAGTCTTTTATAGAGAGTAAAAGGCATGACACTAACTCCAGCTCCCAGATCACACAAAGCAGTTCTAACACAATTATTTTTAATAGAACAGGGAATAGTAGTTATACCAGGATCTCCAAGCTTCTCAGGAACCTTGCCATTAAAAGAGTAATTATCAAGCATAGTGGAGATTTCCTCATTAGGAATCTTCGTTTTGTTAGAGACAATATCTTTCATATATTTTGCATAAGGAGGCAATTTAATAGCATCAGTTAACGGAATTTGCAAGAACAAAGGTTTCATCCATTCACAAAACTTGTTATAGTGTTATTCTTCCTTAGATTTGTGTTTCTTACCAGGGAAAGGCATTGGTTTTTTTACCCAAGGTTCTCTTTCATTACCATGTTTATTAGCAATGAAATCTTCCTTAGTATACTTTGCAGTTTTAGTTTGCTTTTCAGGTTCAACTACAGGTTCTTCTTTATCAGAAGCATCATTCTTTTCATTACCACTTTCAGTTTCAGCATCAGAGATAGATATACTATTAGGATCTTTAGCAAGTTAAGAGGATTCTACAGCAGTTTTATGTTTCTTCCTCCTTTTCTTCTTAGTATGAATAACATTATCATTAGTTTGCTGAGAATCTTGTTCAATTCTTTTAGGATGTCCCTCAGGATTTAAAGGATCTTGTGTAGCAATACTACTTCTAGTTCTTATTTCATAAGCATGTTTTTCTTTAGAAGCATTAACTAGCAAATATTTTTGCACATTAGCAAGTTGATCTATTTGAGTTTGAACCATTTGAAAATGTTTAACAAGAATTTTAACATCATTAGAGGTTCTTTCTATAATACCATGCAAATCATTAATAGCTTTAGAGTTTTCCATAAGGTGGTTCTGCACTCTCTTATTAAAATTATCTTGCTTAATGACATAATTAACAAATTCATCTAAGCATTGATCAGGAGGTTTTCTATAGGGAATATCTCTACTATCAAAATATTGGAGAGAGTGTCCCTCAATGGATGGTGAGTGAGGGATTGGCTTACATAATTCTTCTATAGGTGGAAGATTCTTCACATCTTCAGATTTAATACCCCTCTCTTTA
Source organism: Alopecurus myosuroides (assembly GCA_028641055.1). Taxonomy (NCBI): domain Eukaryota; kingdom Viridiplantae; phylum Streptophyta; class Magnoliopsida; order Poales; family Poaceae; genus Alopecurus; species Alopecurus myosuroides. Next base: position 608,762,071 of record CM054057.1, read on the forward strand.
AGAGATTTCTTGGCTTCTCTCATCACTTCATCATTTAATTCAATCATTCCCCTCTTCTTGGGTGTTGGTGTTAGTGTAGGTACTGGAGTAGGGGTAGGCTCAGGCTCAACCATAGTCCAATCATCATGATTTTGGCTTATTTTAGCCATTAATTCCCCAGCTTCTTCTGGAGTTCTTTTCCTGAAAACACAACCAACACAACTATGCGGGTATGTCCTAGATTCAACAGTTAGTCCATTATAGAATATATCAAGAACTTTATTATCTTCTAGGTTATGCCCAGGTGCAGCTCTAACTAAAGAACTGAACCTTTCGCAAGATACAAGCAATTTCTCTTCTTTTAATTTCTTGTAATTAAATATATTTTGTAAAGCAGCATGTTGAGCACTAGCAGGAAAATATTTCTGAAAGAAAGCATTGTTAAACTAAGTTTTAGCTTCATCCTTTAATGAGAAAGGGAATATTTTAGCAACAAAGTAGCTACGTTTCTTAAGATCATCAGAGAATAAACTACTCAAAGAGGAGAGCTCATTCATATGTTTCACAGCACTTCCATTTTCAGTTCCACAAAAAGGTTCTTTCTCAACAATAGATATATAAGATAAATCAAGAGATAAATCATAATCCTTATCCCTAATATAAATAGGAGAAGTGGCAAACTTAGCATCAGGAGATAATTTATATCTAACAGCACGACTTTCCATAATACGTATAGCAGCATCTTTATACTTCAAAGCATGTATTTCATCAATAAGATCATCACTCAATTCAATATAAGCATCATCTAAATCATCACTAGGGTTCTCTCTAAACTCAGGTGAAAAAGCAGGAGTAACATGATTTTTAGCAGGAGTTTCAGTGTTTGCAATAATTTTAGCTTTAGCAATAGTAGTATCTAAGAAAGGACCGAGAGAACCACTATCATCAAGCACAGTAGAAGCATCATCAAAAGTATCAGAAGCATTTTCAGATTCAGCAGAAGTAGCATGTGTAGCATGTGGTGGTGTAAGCAGCTTACTCATAACAGACGGTGAATCAAGAGCAACAGAGGTGTTCAGAGTTGTACCTCTTCTTGTAGTGTATGGTAATATAGGAAACTTTCCATCACGAGACTTACCCATGATGAATGATTGGCGGTAGATAATAATACTCTCCGGTGAGCTCGCAAATAAAGCTATGCTCCCGGGCAACGGCGCTAGAAAATAGTCTTGATGACCCACAAGTATAGGGGATCGCAACAGTCTTCGAGGGAAGTAAAAGCCAAATTTATTGATTCGACACAAGGGGAGCCAAAGAATATTTGTGAGCGTTAACAAGTGACTTGTCAATTCACCTGCACCTGGAAGTACTTTTGTTCGTAGTGGTTTATCAGTAGTAACAGTTTTATAGTAAAAGCAAAAGTAGTATGAAAACAACAGCAGCAGTAGTGTTTGAAGTAAAAATTGGATTAAATACTGTAGGCATAGGGATGGATGAACGGGCGTTGCAAGGATAAGAAAGTTCTAATAATGATCAAGTCAGGGGCATTGCAGATAAATAAGATAAATAATCCAAGCACTAAGTAATCATAGGCATGTGTTCCGTAAATAGTCGTACGTGCTCGCAGTGAGAACTTGCACAACATCTTTTGTCCTACCAGCCCGTGGCAGAGGGGCCTTAAAGGAACTACTGGTAATTAAGGTGTTCCTTTTAATAGAACACCGGAACAAAGCATTAACACTCCGTGCACACATGTGATCCTCACATCGCAGCCATCCCCTCCGGTTGTCCCAATTTCTATCACTTTGGGGCCTCGGGTTCCGGACAACAATATGTGTAAACAACTTGCAGGTAGGATCAAGAAACAATAAATATCATCGTGATTCAATAACATGTTCAGATCTGAGATCATGGCACTCGGGGCCAAAGTGGCAAGCATTAAGCATAACAAGTTGCAACAATGCCAATAGCACTAATAGAGTATACTAGGATAATGCCCTAATAATCACGACATTATTACATGAACGATCTCATCCAATCCCTACCACCCCCTTCAGCCTACAGCGGGGAATTACTCACACGTGGATGGGGGAAACATGGATGGTCGATGGAGAGGCGTTTGTGATGACGATGGTGATGATGTCCTCCACTTCCCCGTCCCGGCAGGGTGCCAGAACAGGAACTTCTGATCCCCGAATCGAGGTTCAAGACGGCGGCGGAGCTCTATTGTGTTTCCGAAAAATATGGCGTACCCCCTCGAGTTTTAGGGTTGAAGGCCACTTGTAGCCGAAAGGCGAGTCCGAGGGGGGTCCTGGGGGGCCCACACCCTATGTTGGCGCGGCCAGGGGGACCCATGCCAGGGGTGGTGGCCACCCTCTGGCCCCTCTCCTGGCCCCCTTCTGGCTTCCGGGGTCTTCCGGGGTGAAAACATCACTGGGTTCTTTTCTGGGCATTTTCCCGAAAGTTGATTTTTCTGCATGAAAACGAGACACCAAAGTAATTCTGCTAAAAACAGCGTTAGTCCGTGTTAGTTATATCCAAAACACACAAGTTTAGAGGAAAACAATAAGAAAAGTGTTTGGAGAAGGAGATACGTTTTCGACGTATCATGTATTTTTGGCTACTCGCCGTCATAACCCGTACATCATTGATCGGGACCGCTTGATGCCACAGTTTCGGGGACGAGACACTCGGTTTCATACCGTCTTCCAAGCACAAATTTACAAGGAGATTCTCATGAGGAAGCCCAAGGACAATATTGCCCCTCAACATGCTATTAATCTTGGTCACGTGGAGAGGAAGCCCAACTATTTTGGTGAAGCTCTCAAGATTGTTGATGCTTTTGGTCTCCGCCCCATCATGAAAGTGCAACAAGATTTTGACGAGGGACTTGTATGTGAGTTCTTGGCCACCGTCCACCTTGCAAATGAAACCGAGCATCACCTCATTTGTATGACCAAAGGAGAAAAATTCGCCATCAAGTGGTCCGAAGTGGGTGTTCTTCTCGGTGGCTATCCGGATCTTGGCCCTTTTGGTAGTGGTCCCTGAGTATGATAGCGAGTGGTTTTGAGTTCACTTTGCCAGCGGCTAGGCCATTAACAAGGATCAACTCACTCCCCTCTATCATTGGAAGAAGTTCGCAGTTGGGTTCACCAAGGGCCTCTACCCCACTTATGACATCATGCTTCGTATCTTTCGGGAAACAATCAACCCCAAGGCGGGCAATATAGATGAAATACAAGGCTATCTCAAGAATCTCATGCTCCTTACTCATGAGAAGAGGCTCTCCGGTATGCACCAAAAGCTTGATGTGCTTGACTATGTATGAAATGAACTGTGGCGTGTCATTGTGCAAATGAAGAATGCTTGTTTTGGGCCATTCATCATGAAAATCATCTTGCATGTTTGGGATGAAAAGCACCCGGAGGATCCCCTTGATGACACCCATTGGATCTCGCACACGGAGAAGAGGCTTCTTATCAAGGACCATTCCGAGCCTATTGTGCATCCCACTCCCGCTCCTCGCAAGGGCAAGGCCAAGCCGAGGGTCATTATCGATGAAGAAGAAGAAGAAGATGCCAGGCCCTCTCGCCCTCCTCCTTCTGACAATGCTTTCAAGTGGATGGCCCAGCTCTCAAAAAGGTGTTCCGTGTGAACAAGAAGATTGAGCAGCATCAGTGGGAAGTTCACTATGACAAGGAGCTCAAGCACCGCAAGGCAGCACGGGTAGAAAGGCAGCTTCGTCGTGACGCGGGGGAGACCGTGGATTCTCCCGTTGAAGATAGCATTACTACTTGGGGCAAGTGGCAGACCAAGGACTCCCGGGGCAGTATCATTGAATGGTCTGATGAGGAACATGGAGAAGAAATGACTAGCTCTCGTCGTCATGCCCGTCCTCCAAGCATGGACAACTCCTCCGAGTGAACCTTGGGGCGTTAGTATCAGTCTTTCTCCTTTTTGGTATCTTCATGCCAAAGGGGGAGAGATATCTATTTAGGAGCGTTGGGCATTTGCATGGCGTTTCTCTCTCAAGCTTTTCTATCTTTATGTTGTCTCTTCTTGCTTGAGAGAGTAGGTTATTTGTGGACTTTGTGTTTATTGTTCGTATTGTGTGAACCTCGGTATGCATGGTGTAAGACATGTGAACCTCGTGCTCTAAATTTATCGTATTTATGGGTTCTCTAGTATTTGTGTTAGCAAGTTTGCTCATTGTTATCATATCTATCTTGCTCGGTCCATTCGTCATGAAGGGATCATATCTCTAGGGGGAGCTCCGTCCATGTTGTTGTGACCTAGTGGTGCAAATAGTTGTGTTGTCAGTAATTACCAAAAAGGGGGAGAATGAAAGATCATCTTCCGTTTTGATAATTGAGGACAACATAACTAAAGGACTAATCTTTATTTTGAGCACAAGCAGGGTCTATTTTATACTTCACAATATGCCCGATACTCTCCATAATATCCTCAATGGCACTGCAATAATTCTCCAAAGGAAAAGAGATCGAAAAGACAAACCTGGGAAACAGTTTTTACAGGCAGCGGTAGTACCGGTGAAACCGGTGGTTTCACCGGTACTACCGCTGATACGTCTCCAACGTATCTATAATTTTTGATGTTCCATGATAATATTATGCCAATTGCTACATGTTTTCTCCCTTCTTTATAGCATTTTTACACGTTTTCCGGAACTAACCTTTTAACAAGATGCCAAGTGCCAGTTCCATGTTTTCTGCTGTTTTTTATTTCAGAAAAGTTGTTCTGGAAATATTCTTGGAATTGGACCCCACAAATCCCGAAGTGCCTATTTTCCCCGGAAGCATCCAGAAGACCGAAGAGGAGTCGAAGAGGGGCAACAGGGGCCCACACCATGGGGTGGCGCGCCCCCCTTTGGCAGGGCCAGGGGGTGGTGTGGGCCCCCAGGGCTCCACCGCTTCTGCCCCTTCACCTATTTATTCCCCCCGGATGGAAAACCCGTAGGCACCTGATTAAATATTCCCGAAAATTTCCGCAGCCGCCGTCGTCGTCAACCCTAGATTTGGAGGGTTCTGAATCTGTCTCCGGCACCCTGCCGGAGAGGAAATCATCACCAGAGGCCTCTACATCACCATGCCTGCCTCCGGAGTGATGCATGAGTAGTTCATCCTTGGACTACGGGTCGATAACAGTAGCTAGATGATTGTCTCCTCCTCATATGCCTCCATGTTTAGATCTCGTGAGCTGCCTAACACGATCGAGATTGATCTTATGTAATTCTATGTGCTATGTTTGCTGGCATCCGATGAATATTGAACTTATGCCAAGTTGATTATAGTCTTTATTGCATATGCTATTTGTGATCTTGCATGCTTTCAGTTGCTAGTGGTTGCTCTGGCCAAGTAGTTGCTAGTGACTCCAAGAGGGAGTATTTATGCTCGATAGTGGGTTCATGTCTCCTTTTCGCCTGTGCTCGACTGACAGAAACGTGACGGGGGAGGATGTGTTGTTGCCACTAGGGAGAAAACAGCGGTGTGAGTGCCCGCGTGTACAATCATTGCTTACATTATGCACTTTGTTTAATGCAGTTATCTGTTGCTTGCAACTTAATACCTAAGGGGGTTCGGATGATAACCTGAGGGTGGATTATTAGCCATAGATGCAGTTGGATTACGGTCTATATATATTGTTGTAATGCCCGGACTAAATATCATAGTAGTCATCATGTCATGAATGTGCACTACGGTGCAAACTTTATTTGTCAATTGCCCAGTTGTAATTTGTTCACCCATCATGCTATCTTTTATGGAGGGCTAGCGCGTCCGCGTTCCAATTTTCTTCCATTTTGACATGAAGTACTTCAAATCCCAGGAAACAAATTGCAAACTCGTCCACCGTTCTCCGACATTCGGCCATGACGGGGCTTTTGGAATCCCATGTTTGGTTAAGCTAATGTTGTACCAAATCTGAGCCGCCATAGCATAAGATGCGTTTGACACCTATTTCTTTTGCGATGTGCAAGCCATGATGCAGAGCCTCGTATTCTGCCACATTATTGCCGGCGTTGAAGTGTATTTGTAATACATACTCCATTGTATCTCCCTTGGGGGATTTTAGGACTACACCAGATCCAGCGCCCTCCTTCATCTTGGATCCATCAAAATGCATAACCCAGTATTCCGACTCCGGCATTAATGTGTTTTCCATTGCTTCTGTCCAATCAGCGACAAAATCTGCCAACACCTGGGATTTTATGGCCGTCCGGGGTTGGTACTTAATGTTGAACGCAGCTAACTCGATGCCCCATTTGGCTACTCGGCCTGTTGCATCCGCATTGTTGATTATATCCCCTAGTGGGGCTTTACATAACACTGTTATGGAATGTCCTTGGAAGTAATGGCGGAGTTTTCGAGATGCAAAAAATACGCCATATGCCAGTTTTTGATAGTGCGGGTATCTTTGCCTGGACTCGGAAAAACTTCACTTACATAATACACCGGATGTTGATCTGGTATGGTTTGGTCTTCTTTCCGCCTTTCCTCAACTATTACCGCGCTGATAACCCTGTTTGTTGCTGTGAGGTACAATAACATGGGTTCTTCGTCTTTTGGCGATGCCAAAATCGGAGCTTGCATCAAGGTTTCTTTTAACCGGGTTAACGCTTTGTCCGCCTCTTCTATCCATTCAAATTTGTTGGATTTCTTCAACAATTTGTATAATGGCAGAGCTTTGTCTCCTAGCCGGCTTATAAACCTGCTGACGGCAGCTGCAGAACCCTTCAATCTTTTTACATCTTTTAAGCACGTAGGCCTTGAGATGTTTAGGATTGCCTTGATCTTTTCCGGATTTACTTCCATTCCTCTGTGAGAAATGATGAAACCCAGAAGTTTTCCTGAGGGAACCCCGAATACGCACTTTAATGGATTTAACTTCATTTTAGAACTGCGCAAATTTTCGAAGGTTTCTCGCAGATCTTCAAGGAGCATGTCTTTTTCCTTGGAAATGACGGCAATATCGTCCATATAAACATGAACATTTTTTCCAATCTAACTATGCAAACATCGTTGCATGCAGCGCTGGTAGGTTGCACCTGCGTTCTTCCGGCCAAAAGGCATGGTTATGTAGTAGTATGTTCCATATGGAGTTATGAAGGAGGTTTTAATTTGGTCTTCTTCCTTCATGCGTATTTGATGATACCCGGAATGACCGTCCAAAAAGCATAAAAGCTCAGAGCCTGCAGTGGCATCTATTATTTGATCGATTCGCGGTAACGCGAACCTATCTTTTGGACATAATTTGTTCAAGCCGGTATAATCTATACACATCCTGAGAGCAGTACTATCTTTCTTCGGGACTAATACTGGGTTTGCAGACCATTCAGTATGTATAACTTCCCGGATAAAATCAGCTGCCAATAGCCGGATAATTTCCGTGCCGATAGCCTTCCGTCTTCTTCCGTCAAATCGACGGAGACCTTGCTTGACAGGTTTTGATCCTGGAATTACCTTGAGTTGGTGCTAAGAAAGTTCCCTGGGTACGCCTGGCATGTCCGCTGGACACCATGCGAAAATGTCCCAGTTCTCACGGAGGAACTTGATGAGCTCGCTTTCCTATTTGTCAGTCATGCTAGTTCCCACTACGATAAACTTTGTCGGATCTTTGGGATCTAGGATAACCTGTCTTGTATTCTCGGAAGATTTGAAGCTGTCTGCTGGCTTCCGGGTTTCTTTTCCTGCCGGCATTTCTATCGGCGATACTTCTTTTGCCAGCTCTTTTAATTCCTCCTTTGCTATCACTTTTTCTGCACAAAGGGCGTCTTCTTTTTCCAGCTCGTTTGCCAACTTGAAGTCTCCACTTATGGTGATTACTCCTCCTTTTGGCCCCGGCATCTTCAGCTTGTTATAGATATAACATGATCTTGCCATGAATTTGGCGAAAGCTGGACGTCCGAGTATTGCGTGATACACGCTTTCGAACGGCACAACCTCGAAGGATATTTTTTCCCGCCGGAAATGTTCTTTCTCTCCAAAGGTTACTTCTAGGGAAATTTCTCCTAGGGATCGTGCTTGCCTGCCAGGGACGATACCGTGAAAGCGTATGTTACTATGATTGAGCTGTGTCTCGGAGATTCGCACATGCTTCAATGTATCCAAGTACATTATGTTAATGCTGGATCCTCCATCCATCAGCACTCTTTTTAGCCCAGTGTTTTTAACAACAGGACTTACAACTAGAGCTTGTGTGCCAGGTTCTGGGATGTTTCCGGGATGATCAGACTGATCCCAGGTAATTGGAGTATTAGAGTACTTCAACAATTTCGGGGTTCGTGGGACAACCGCGTTTATTTCTCGAAGGGTTCTCTTTGCCACGTTTGATGACGGAGTTGCCAAGAAAGTTAGATTACATTCTCCTTCAACTCTCGGAAACTTAGGCTCGCCTTTTCGCTGTTGTTCCTGGATTTTTTCGTCAGTGTCCGATCCACTGTCTTCTTTTTCAGCTTCTGGCTTTTGCTTGGAAAATTTCCTCTTGGAATTTTTTCCTTTGCTTCCGGATCATGCACTGCTTTTCATATGCTTGTTAAGCCGGCATTGTGCGTTCGTATGGGTGGGTTTCCCAAATTGCGAATGGTGGACACAGTTTTCCGACTTTATTCTTTCCCACTCTTGTTTGGTGTAGTTGATCGGTTCTGTGCTTCGTCCTTTCCATTTGCTCCCATTTTCTCTTCCAAAGGTTATGTTAACTTCTTTGGGTTTTTGCTGTGTTTTTGAAGCAGCTTTTTTCTCAGGACGAGGATTCTTTTTGGCCTCAATCAAAGTATTGATATTGCCACCTCTCGCTCTGATGTCATCTTCGGCCGCCGCGTGCTCATTTGCGGTTGTAAGCATAGATCCGAGATCTTTGTGCTTTTTGGAACCGATCATGAACGGTACGAGTCCGGGTTTTAAACCATTGACGAAAGCATACATTGCTTGTACGTCAGTTACTCTAGAGCAGCTGTTTTTCACAGTCCACCTTGAGATAAAGTCCACATATGGTTCATCTTCAAACTAGCGCAGCGGTTTAACTGGTTGATGCTGTTGGGTCGTTTGTACGTTCCCCGAAAATGCTGAGTAAATACTCTGGCCATATCATCCTAGCTATCGACAGTTCTTGACGGAAGCCCGTTGATCCAGTCTCTGGCTCCATCCAGTAACATTAGGGGGGAGTTTTACTGCCTCTAGATCTGTCCCATTGTTAATCTGGACGGCTGTGTAATAGTATGAGAGCCAGGTATCCGGGCTTGTACTGCCGGTATATTTTTGATATGCTGGACCAACTTTGGCGAAGCCAGAATGTAGAGTTATTTTTCGGATCCTGTCTGTGAAACACTTGGGTCCGAAGTATAGATCATCTGTTTCCGCTCTATCAATGTGCGCGGAGTATCTCCCAGCTGAATGGATAGAAGGGGATCTGCTCCTTCCTTTTCCATTGTTGCGCGAACGCGCTCTTCCAGGGTTATCTCTATTTCCTCCGTTATCACGCCCTTTGGGATAAGGTGGAGTTCTGCTCCTATGTCTTTCCTTATTCCTGGGAGGTGTACGGGATCTCTCACGCCTGTGAGGAATGTCGTATCTTACAGCTTTTTCTGCAGGGCGTCTCGGAGGCGGCATAGCTTTGCCGTCTTTCCGGTTTTGTTCTTCCCGATCTCGGGGATCAATTCCATCTTTCGGCAGATGGGATCCGGTTCTGGACGCTACATCCTTGTTATCAGGCTTTTTCTTGTCCTTTCTCAGATCTTCTTTCTTCTCTTTCGAATTATTTGAATCTCCAGGTTCTTCAGGTCCAGGTGCTCCAGCGGCGCATGTAGTTGTTTTGCATAGGGCTGAGTCGTCATGCAACTTCCCTGATCTTTCTTGCCCTCGCTGTTGCTGTTGCAATGCTTTTCCTAAGAAAGCATACACCCCTTGAAGTTTTTTGCCATTGGAGTACAGATCGTTGTTGAGGATGGCGAACGCGGCCTCCGCGTTTTCTGCTGCAGTTTTGTATATAGGTTTGCCCCTAGCATCTTTGCCGTTTACTTGCTTTTGCCAGGCCGGGTTTTGAAACCGTTCCTTTGGCGGCAGTACTTCCGGTTTTGCGATTCCGGGTAACCGTGCAGGTTTGATGCCAGATCTATTCCTTCTCTCATACTCCTCGTTTTCTTCCTGCTTTAACTTAATGTCAGCTTGGGTTTTTTGGAGATGTTCTCGAGTTCGGAACAGATGTTGCTATTGCCTTTGGAGAGCTTGTCTCCTGGCTTCCAGCACTTCAGGGGGTTCATGGGGTCCCACTGGTGTTTGAAGTAGATCCTGTTCGTCTTGTTCTGACATTAGCGGAGCAGAGATTTCCTTCGTTTTCTTCGCCGCTGGATTAACTCCACTTCCTCCTCCTGCTTCCAGGTTTTCGTTGGCTGGATCAGCCAATTTTTTCTTCCGGAGCTTGTATTGGAGTTTCTTGGAAGCTTTGTGTTTTTTCTTGGAAGAGGGAGGTTTTTTACCAGGTTCTTCCTCTGTCAATTCCTTGACATCTGGGAAAGTTGGACTGGCTTCTCCATCCTCTCTTTGTTCGTCTGGCGGAGGTGTTCTAGGGCTTTCCTGACTTTCGGTGTCCGTGTTTTCAGCCGGTTTTGCCATCAGTACTTCGTGGAATCCCTCTTGAAAGGATTTGACCTTTCTCTCGAAAGCGTCTACATCTTCGTCTTCGGTATCGAACTGATCCGATCCGGGTTCCGACTCTAATCGCGCCTTGATGACGGCTAGCACAAAGTCAGCTTCCGAGTTCGTCGTCATATTGACGGATGTCGGATCTTCCACCTCTGTTGTGGGATTGTTTTTTTCTACCTCTTCCACGGGATTATTTTCATCCGTGTTTTCGGCGATCTCGGATTGCACCATACCGATAAAGTGCGATTCAGCAGAATATCGGTGATCTGAGCAAAATCCGGCGTCATAGTCTTCTTCGACTGGGTATAGGGCGGGTGGGATAAATTTGCTTCCACCACAGAATCCCATTGCTTCTGCAGTTAATCCGATAAAGATGTTTGCAGATCCAATCGGTAAATCGCAGGCACTTACCAGATGATTCCGTGCTGGCATGTATGATCCGTTGTCGAGGAAGCACCCAACGTTGTTGTCGAACTCCAGACTTCCGACAGTTATGGTACTGCCAATTCCACCGAGTATCCCCGACCGAAACATAACGCCTGACGTCGCTGGCCCCACGGTGGGCGCCAACTGTCGAGACATCGTAGTAGAATTCATAGACGAGGGTGCCATGAGACTACCGATAGAGATTGTGGGGGACGTGATCGTATGATGGACAATGACACCGGGGTTTTACCCAGGTTCGGTACGTCGCAACTAGGCGGCATTCCTACTCCTGCAATCTCACTAAATCAGGGCTGAAGCCTGAAGTATACAGAGTACAATGTGAGTTGGGTTTAGCTACACTGGTAGAAAAAAGGCCTTCCATACGCCCCATCAGTCCCCAAACGTTGCGCACCGTGACTAATGAGTCTTTAGTCCCGGGTCGGGAGGAGACCCGCGACAGAAGGTCATGCATCGCGGGTTGGGAAGCGCGTTGAGGCGCGTGGAGGGCATTAATTCCGGTTGGCGTGGCCGCCCGGGACAAATGGTCCTTTAGTCCCGGTTGGCGTGGCCACCCGGGACTAAAGATCAAACTGCTCGCCTCCCGCGCGGCGGTTTTTATTTCACGAGCGAGGCAGAAGGGCACCATTTCTACAGTGCGCGTCCGAGTCTCTGTTTCTTCCTCTCTTCTCTTCCCTCTCTTCGATCTTCCTCCACCAAGCACACCATGGCTGAAGTTTGGGAGAGATACACGGGTCCCACACCATGCGGCAAGCGTCTCGACGTGTGCTACACCAACCATTGCGAGAGTATCCCCAGTGCTCTTGGGCATTTGACCAATCTCTATTTCTCCTCTCCCGATGAACACCGGTTCTTCGGGCTTGATCTGGAGTATACGGCGGATCAACGGGATGTTGCCGTCATCCAGATTGCGTTCAAGGAGGCCGTTTTGGTCTACCAATGGTCAAGGTAACGCACACGTACAATCTTGCATCCTCGATTTTTTTGTTGCATTTGAAGAATACATGTGTTGCAACATATCTAACACGTATCAAATTTTTGTTGTTGCAGTAGTTCAAAGAATTCTCCGGCACTTGTTGATTTTCTTGTCAACAAGGGGTATGACTTTTGCAGCGTTGACATCACGCAAGACCGTCCGAAGTTGATGCGCTTGGGTATTGTGATACCTGAAGATCACTACATTGATCTTCAGGATCTTATCCATTTGAACGGGCCAAAGACCGGGATGTCTCGCATGGCAACTGCCTTAATCCACGAGGGCTACGAAACCATGAAGTCTGGTTTCCCCTCGAGGAATCACTTGTATTGGGAGAAGACCCTACTGGACTTGACGAACGTCAAGTATGCAGCCATAGATGCATACGTCTCCTACGAGTTGTTCCGCATCTACTCGACGGAGCCATAGATGTATGCGTTCGATATTGCATGTAATGGGTATCTTAGTATGTAATGGATATCTTAGTATTGTGAGACTTATGTTTGTGTTATGTGTGATCGTAAGACTCTATGTTATGAATGTGATATGATTGTGTTCTATTCATGATTGTGATGTCTCTACTCGTATTTTACTTGTGATTTAATTATCACTTGTCTTTTGTTGTTCATAAAACTATTTTTGTTTCCTAGTTTTAAATGACTTGGAAAAATTTGCAAAGTGTTGCAAAGTGTAATGGATATTATTTCTATATTAATTCCTAGCTATACTATTTTTATATTATGTCAAACACACGTTTCAAAACAAGCAAAAACAAAAACACATCAAGAAAACAAACAAAAACACATCAAGAAAACAAAACAGAAAAACTACAGTTTCTATATATCTGTTCACCAAAAATTAATCTAAGCCAGGAAAACACATATGTAGTCAATACCAAACTCATCCAGTATAAAAATGAATTAGTATTATTTTTCTTAATTTTTTGATATATTATTTGTACTTTTATGATTTTAAAATGAATTAGTATTATTTTTCTTAATTTTTTTATATATTATTTGTATTTTTAAGATTTTAAAATGAATTAGTCTTATTTTTCTTAATTTTTTGATATATTATTTGTATTTTTAAGATTTTAAAATGAATTAGTATTATTGTTCTTAATTTTTTGATATATTATTTGTATTTTTAAGATTTTAAAATGAATTAGTATTATTTTTCTTAATTTTTTGATATATTATTTGTATTTTTAAGATTTTCAAATGAATTAGTATTATTGTTCTTAATTTTTTGATATATTATTTGTATTTTTTAAGATTTGAAAATGAATTAGTTTTATTTTCTGAAAATTTTGATATATTAATAGTATTTTTAGAAATAATACAAATTAAAAAGTTAATGTTTATTTATTTATTCAAAATTATTAATTACATCATTACTTTTGTTTATTAAAAGATTTATTTGAAATTCAAACAATAAAGAAATGTGGCATCGACCAACATGTTAATAAGATTGATATGATACTACTATCACATACATGCGAGCAAAACACTTAGATGCGGGACGGTATGGAACTCGGAAGTTAAGCGTGCTAGTGCTAGAGTAGTGGGAGGATGGGTGAACGAGCGGGAGGTTTGACCATGAGTAAGTAATTTGACTAGAGATAATTGTAGTTAGACGCTAAGCAAATAATACAAATTCTGAAAAAAGGGAGTGAAAAAAAAGGAGAGAAAAATTGGTGTGAAAAATAATTAGAAACCCAAATGAATTAAGGAAATAACGAAATAAAGTCTAGTCCCGGTTCAGGTGGCCAACCGGGACTAAAGGTCCTCCGCCCCCCGGCTCCGCCACCCGCCCACGTGGCCGGGCCTTTAGTCCCGGTTCGTAATCGGCGCGACTATAGGGGGGGGGGTGTCGTGGGATAATCACGGCAGACGTTACCGGGGGTAACTGATCTTGGGGCAAGACAACACAGGCGTTTGGGAGAGGGTTTAGCTCAGAGGAAAACATGATGATGAACTTTGATCTGGTAGCCGGCAATCAAGTCGCCGAGTCTCCGATCCCGAAATAATAACTCAACTCTCGGGTTACACTGGATGCTCGATATCAACCGATATTGCTAGGGTTCTTGGATCTCTTTAAACTAGACTTAGGGGTCGGTTTATAAAGCACCATACCCCCCTGACTTGCCCTCCAAGGCGCACCCTGAATCCTACCCGGACACCGCTTACAAACCCTAGCTTTCCTTACCGCAACCCACAATCCGGGTTACGAGGCCTACAAACTTTGGGCCTTCCAGAAGTTTCGTTATCCTTAGTCGGATCCTGCGCCGTGTCCCTTGGGCCGGGTTACACCTTGGAGTTGGCCTACCGGGTTATTATCCCTCCATCAGTAGTCCCCAGAATAGCTTGGGCTTCACGGATCCTTCCTTGAAGCACTGGCTATTCCCTGCAAAAATATCAATCGCACAAGTGTATGGAGGCCGGGTTAAGGTGCTTTGATATATAGCTAGGCCTAACTCCATGGTGACCATATAGCAACCCGGCCTTTCTCCAGACGCTTTGCTTAACTTTTCGGGTCTAAGCCTTGATAAAAGTGCCAAGATTCTTTACTCGATTGACCCTGATATCACGGGGTGGATCTCCTTCTCTTTTTTGTCCAGATACTTTGCTCAATACTTGGAGCACATCTCGCAGAATCCGCGTAGATAGCCATTACCCCACAATTTCCGGCTTCCGGCCGTTGAGATAGACTCATCCTCATCCTATAAATAGTGCTCAGAGGGTGACCTAGAACCCATCGCTCCATTTCAACCTCTCCTTTCCTTCCTCACTCCTTACGCCCTCGTAACACCACCGCAGGAATTTCGTGCTCGCCATCGGAGCAAAGCCGCCGCCGGCCGCGTTCGTTCTCGAGCCATCTCGCGCCGCCGCCAAGCTTCACCGCCGCGCCCTCGTTCCACTCGCCAAGAGTCGCGAAGGGGCACTCGAGCCACGCCGTCCACCGCCATCGCACTAGACTCCAATATCTCCAGTAAGTCCCTTGTACTCGTTTAATTTAGCCCCGCAATTTTTCGATTCATCCAAGATTGGATCTAGGTCAACCTGTGGGTCGTTCTTCCTGTTGCACCGGATTAGATCGATTTGACGCTCACTAACTCCTTTAACCACCTGTTTGATGACTACAACTCATCTTCCTACCATTATTAATCACCAATTCCTTCGTAGAATCGTTCGCAAGTTTTCCCATCTAGATCCATTTCTCCTCAATTTTCCGCACATAACATTAACACCCGGAAAATCCTCCTTTTCCAGCTATTTCGCTTGCAGTAGATACATGGGCAACCATCCATCTTCCCCAAATGCTTTTCCGTACGTAAGTGACCAATAATCCATAGTTATACTTAACACCCGGATACCTTGTAATCTCCACCTCATAGCGTGATACCCGGATAGTTCTTAGTTTTCATACTTTCTTGATACCTCATACTCGGGTAATCCAACACTTCCGGGTCTTATTTCCTGTGCCTCTTTTTCTTGTGTCTTGCAGGTTGATCCCATGGCTCCCAGACGGCAAGGAAAACAGCCGACTCAGGCAAAGACTACCCAGACCATATCCGCCAACTGGGGGCGTTCCACAGCTACAAAGGCCAAGCTGGACGAGCTAGCCGAATTAGGAATTCTCCCTTCTCAGAAGGACATTCACTGGAGAGCACCGGGCAACGAGACCCGGCCCACACCCGCCGATAATGAGGTACTCTGCTTCATAGAGCACGTGACCCGGGGATTCCGTCCTCCGGGTCACCCTTTCTTTCGGGAAGTCCTTAACCATTACGGTCTCCGGGTGTTCGATATAGGGCCTAACTCTATATTGAACATAACCCACATCGTCCTTTGCGAGTCCATTTGTGCATTCCGCCAAATTTGACTCTCTTCATAGAACTTTTCCAATGCAAACCGTGCCGCGAAGCGGTGACGGGGCACTCTTGACTTGCGGCGGGGTTTCCATCCAGCGCCGCAAGAATTCCCCTATGCCAACCATTAACTTAAACTCTCACGTTAAGCATTGGCAACTCTCCTTTTTCTACTGCCGAGACACCTCCCTACCCGGCGAGAGAAGATTGCCGGGTTACTCGGAGGGTCTCCTAGATATCTCCGAGTCTTTCAATGCCTTTGACCCTGAGTCGGACAGGGAGTCCATCCTGCCTTTGCTGGCTAAGCTAGCTGTTCTCTCGGCCCAAGGCCTTCTTGGGCTCAACTTGGTGAAGACGTGGGTCGATTTCCGGATCCAGCCCAACTCTGCCCGCACCAAGTTGATGTGCGAGTACTCGGGGCACACCACAGACGCGCTCCGATACTCCACCAAGAACTTTGCAGCCGGTGATAGCAATAAAACCATCAAGAGTTTCTTGACGGAAAAATCGGAGGTGATAAAGAACATTACCGGATTACCTCCATTCACTCGGGAAAACCCAGCTCCAGCGGTAAGACCCGATTCTCATAACCTTTTTCCACACTTTGACCTGATGCAACTTCCAATTCTTACTTTCATCTTTCTGACTTTAGGCTGATGATCCCTTCTGGAGAGTTGAAACCTCCCCCCCTCCAGAGACCCGGAAGAAGAGGACGAGCCGGCTGATGACGATGAAGGTACTTATCCGAATCTCATGTTATCTTTTACTTGCATTATTTTCCTACCATTTACCTTTTTTCCACGGATACATACTCGATTTTCAGGGCTAGAAGACGAAGAAGAAAAAGAAGAGGAAGACCCGGAGGCCACTGAATCCGATCAGGAGGTCACAGTCGGGGCCAAGAGGAAGGCCAGAGGAGTGGTTGCAAAGGTTCCTTTTTCCTTTATGTCTTCTGAGCCTTACTCCTTCGATACCATGCGCAAACTTAATCAACAATTGTCACACTCATCATTCTTGAAGGATCCTCTCCCGGCTAAGCGCAGGGTGACCCGAAGTTCCCCGGGCGAGGATCCCCTTAACCCGGGTATCTCCACTTCACCTGCTCACCGAGCCAGCACTCCTCCACCTCAGCACTCCAAATCTCCTCAGCGCCACCCATCTCCTAGCCACCCACTCGCTGGGCAATTCCGGGTGCCGCTATCGGTGCCTTTGGCGACCTCGTCCGCCTCCAGCGGCGAACTCCCCGCTGTGAACACCGGGTAAGTATCCATCGCTCGATATCCTTTTATACCTGATAACTACCAACCTAAATCACTAACCACTTTTTCCTCTTTCCTATTAGCGCCCAAGCTACCACTAGTGACCCGGAAATGACAGAAGCAGAAAAGCAGGGGGCGGAGGGGCCGACTGTTAACACGGATGCTGCAGTTGATGATGAAGCTGAAGACGGCCAAGAACAAGACCCCTTCAATGACCCGGCTCAACAGGAAACCGTGTCTCCAAAATCCTCTGAAGAAGTGGACGAAGATATTGAGATCTTGGAGACGAAGACGGGCTCTCCTAACCCGGATACTCAGACGGTCCGGGTTTCGACCCCAAGAACCGGGAAAGTTCCCCAGCCGGAAGACCAATCTGCCGGCCCTTCTAGAGTTCGCCCTGAGGATATGACGTTCGCCCAAATGCTTGATGCCCTCTACACCTTAAAGGCCGATGAAGAGAATATTCTAGATGCTTTGATAACAAAGCACAAGGTAAGTCCGAGTAAAACCACTTATCCTTGTAGCCCCCAAGTTCAAAGTGAATTATTGTTTTAATTTGCTTGGAACTTCATAATAGATCCGACTGACCCTTCCTTGTGTTTCCACCTAGGACTTCGTTGCGCAATCTGAGAAGAAGCTGGCGAAGGCTGCCAAACGCATTGTGAAGGAGACGGCTCTTCGCGAAGCAGCTGAAGCTGAAGCTCGTAGGAGTGGAAAAATCACAAGGAAGTATAGGAAAAGGGCTCACTTGGTTGAGGACAGGCTAACAACACTTTCTGTGCAGATTGCCGATACCTACCGCACAACAACTGGTATGATCTTTGAACTTTAGCAATTAAGACCCGGATTTTCCTTTGGATGAATAGCCGGATCCCCTTGTTCATTACTTTTCTCACTTTCGGCAGGTCTGGATGATGCGATCCCAGAAGAGGATGATACTGCCAAGCTGAAGCTCATTAAAGATACTATCCGGCAGCTCAGTGCCGGAGTTGGATGGATTCTCGATGAACTACGACTACCGGGTGTTGGACCTGGTAACATGAAAAAGTTGCTGGAAGTCTGCTCGACCATTCCTGAGTGGATTTGGCATTGGAAGCGCTCATCCTGTCGGTTTGGAGTAACCCGTGGTCTTGCGCTGGCTAAAGCTTATTTCCCTAAGCTTGAGCCGGCCAAGCTGATGGTCGGGTTTCCAGAATTCAATCCAGACGGGTCCAAGTTCTCACCAAAGAATTTCAAAGCCATTCAGAAAGAAGTTCGCCACCCGGCCAGTGTGATCGCCGACAGTTTGGAGATCGATTCTATTCTTCCTGCATATGATGCTAGTGACAAGGTTATTAAGGCAGATCGCCCCAAGCCATACGATATGCTTGCCCGATGGAAGGAAGAAGCTGCCAGGATTAGGGAGGAAGCTGCAAAGAAGAAGGCTGAAGCCGACTCTGCGCCCGCTACCTCTACACCCATCGCCCCTCCACCTGCGCGAGCCGGCGTTGCTGCTGACCCGGGTGCTGCTGCTACCACAAGTGATGGCAAAGGCAAGGCAAAGATGGACAACGCGGCTTAGAATGCCGAGTAATACCTGCCACGTCTCATGCGTCAGTCGGCCTGATGTGCCGTTTAAACAATTATTTTTGAATGGTGCGCCTGTGCACCTTTGATACTCTTTATCGAAATTTTGTAATGCATTCTAAGTTCCTGATACACCTTGTGCCTCTTCTGGCTTTTATGTTTATCTACTTTTGAACCCATGTGATCTTTGAAATCCGACTTTCTTTATTCTCGATATCCAACTTTCTTTATTCTCGATATCCGACTTTCTTTTTTGTTGATATTCAACTTTCTTTATTCTCGATATCCGACTTTCTTTTTTGTTGATATTCAACTTACTTTATTGTTCCTTTTGTGAGACCCGGTTTCCGGGTTTCATGGGCGTTGACAAGCGGGATTGCTTCTAAGTCCCCAAGTCCCCAAGACTCGGATGTTTGGATTTTTTGAAACCTTAACAGCTAAGCAATTTTTTCTCTCTTAAGATCCCGAGTCTCCAGGACCCGGATTTCCGAGTCTAGGATACGTGATCTTTCAAGGAGAACGGATTGTTTGCTGCTAAGTCCATAAAAAACCCCGAGTTGTTTCACACAGGATCTGAAGTTATGCTTAATAATCGTTGAGTTTCCGGTTATTAGCCTTGTACTCTGCATAACTTGTGGTTTAGATGACCCTTTTGACTATCTTATACTGTAAGCCGGCTTTCGCGTGGATACCATGTTGTTACATCTATACGAAGACAGGGTCAGGCAAGTCCCACTGGGCGTCATGGCTGACTGTAATCGTAAGCGAACAAATCATGCCACTTTATTGCGAGTCACATCGAGCTTAAGTAAGAATAGTCAAGAACATTTGGCTCCTTCGTCCGGTTATAAGATTGCAGCCGTACTCGTTTGCAAGTAATCGGCCCTTATAACTCATAGGCATCATGGCCGGGTCTTTGAGTTTGCAACTGTGCTATTCAAGCAACCAGCCCCCAAGACCTAAATATATGCATCATACTGAGAGTACAGAACATGATAATAATCACCTCTTTTCTTGATAATCACCTCTTTACTTGATATGAAAAAATTAGGTCAGCAAGCCGCCTCATTAAAAACCCGTCCAGTCCCCAAGGGTACCCTGGATAGGAAAAGAGTACGTCTGAAAACCTGCTGCCTGTTACATCGTTCAATTCCACATGCCAACATAATTTTTGCTAAGTATAATATGTACGTAGCTGAGCCACGTTCCACGGTCTGTCTCTTTCTTGCATAGATGAAGTGGTATGAGCAGTGTCATTAACTGTGGTCGACTCTTCCCTTGCATCTATCAAGTAATATGACCCATTATGCAAATTCCGGCTTACGATAAACGGTCCTTCCCATGGTGGTGATAGCTTGTGTTTTCCTTCGTTCGACTGTACCAGGCGCAGAACCAGGTCTCCTTCCTGGAAGACCCGGGTTTTCACGCGCCGGCTATGATACCTTCGTAAATCCTGCTGATATATGGCTGATCTTTCCAGGGCTTGTTCCCTTTGTTCTTCTAACATATCCACGGCGTCTTGCCGGGTCTTTTCATTCTCCACTTCCACGTATGCTGATACTCGTGGTGAATCATGAATAATATCACTCGGTAGTACTGCCTCCGCGCCATAGACCATGAAGAAGGGAGTCATCTGAGTAGATCTGTTAGGCGTAGTATTGATACCCCAAACCACGGAAGGAAGCTCTTCGACCCACGCACCAGCGGCCCTAACACAGGGAACTCGCAGTCGCGGTTTTAGTCCGCGAAGCAATTCTTGATTTGCCCTTTCCACTTTTCCATTGGCCTGTGGATGAGCCACTGATGCTACATCAAGCCGGATTCCATTGTTTCCACAGAACTTTTCCATCTCACCAAGGGACATGTTGGTTCCGTTGTCGGTAATTATGCTGTGAGGATACCCGAACCGGTAGATTATTCTTTTCAGGAACTTGACTGCTGTAGCTGCTTCACAGTTGGTAACTGGCATGACCTCTACCCACTTGGTAAACTTATCAACAGCCACTAAAAGGTGTGTCTTTTTGCAAGGTGACATATGAAAGGGGCCAACCATGTCCAAACCCCAGACAGCGAACGGCCAAGTTAACGGTATGGTCCGTAATTCCATAGCCGGCACGTGGGTTTGGCGAGCGTACCTTTGACATCCGTGACACCTTTCTACTAATCGTTCCGCATCTGCTAGAGTCGTGAGCCAGAAAAATCCGTGTCGATAAGCTTTGGCCACAAGGGATCTTGTAGACGCATGATGCCCGCAATCACCTTCATGGATTTCCTTGAGAATCTGTCGGCCTTCTTCTGGTGCTACGCAGCGCAAAAAGACTCCCGTGGCACTTCTCTTGTATAACTCCCCATTGATGATAGAATACCCCTTTGATCGCCGCAAAATTTGCCTTGCTAACACCTCTTGTTGTGGTAACTCGCCTCGTGATAGGTAGGCAAAAAACGGTTCTGTCCACTCGGGAATAGCGCGTATAGTGGCCACGAGCTCCATATCCGGGTCTTTACTTGCCAGTTCCTCCTCAGACTCGGTTTTAACTGATGGTCGCCATAATTCATCCAGGAAAATGTTAGGTGGAACCGGCTCTCTGCGCGAGCCAAGTCTAGCGAGGGCGTCTGCTGCCTCATTCTTTCTCCTGTCTATATGCTCCACCTCATACCCGGAAAAACATCCTGCAACCCTATCGACCTCCCTGCGGTATGCTGCCATAGTTGCGTCCTTTCTATCCCAAGTTCCTGATACCTGCTGTACCACTAGGTCCGAATCTCCAAAGCATCGTATCCTTTTAATATTCATCTCCTTGGCTACCTTTAAGCCGTGCAATAGGGCCTCATACTCGGCCACGTTGTTGGAACAGTCAAAGTGAATCTGTAGTACATAACTCAATTTGTCTCCTTTGGGCGATGTTAGCACCACTCCAGCTCCTGACCCCTCGTATTGCTTTGACCCATCGAAGTGCATGATCCATGACTCGGAATTTGGAACTATGGTGGCCATGCCAGTGTGTGTCCAATCGTTAACAAAATCGATCAAAGCCTGAGATTTGATTGCTGACCTGGGCTCGTAGCTGATGTGATAATCCCCCATCTCTATCGCCCATTTGGCTATTCTTCCAGTTGCATCCGAGTTTCTGATGATATCCGACATTGGTATTGAGCTAACTACTGTTATAGGGTGTTCCTGGAAGTACGACTTCAGTTTCCGGCTGGCCATGAAGACCCCGAAAACCAGCTTTTGCCAATGCGGATAACGCTGCTTTGCCTCTGATAATACTTCACTGACATAATAAACCGGCCTCTGGACTGGATAACCTTTCCCATCCTCTTTACGCTCCACAACCACTACTGCACTGACGGCTCGGGGGCCTGCTGCCACGTATAGCAACATAGGCTCTTTAGGACCCGGGGCCGCTAGTACTGGTGCTTCAGATAACTGCTTTTTAGTGCCTCGAACGCCTCATCCGCCTCCTGATCCCATACGAATTTGTCGGACTTCCTCAAGAGCCGGTACAATGGTATTGCCTTTTCTCCGAGTCTGGAGATAAATCGGCTCAAGGCTGCTACGCAGCCCGTGAGTTTTTGAACGTGCTTCAAATTTTCCGGCTTTTTCAGACTTTGGATAGCTTTGATTTTATCCGGGTTTGCTTCAATTCCTCTCTCGGAGACGATAAAGCCGAGTAATTTCCCGGCTGGAACTCCAAACACGCACTTTGTCGCGTTAAGCTTCATCTGGTACCTTCTTAAATTCTTGAACGTTTCCTTTAGATCATCGATAAACGTCTCTGCCTTCCTAGTCTTGATAACCACATCATCCACATAAGCATGGACGTTACGTCCGATTTGGTCCTCGAAGCACTTCTGAATACACCGTTGATAAGTTGCGCCAGCGTTCTTCAATCCAAACGTCATGGTTTTATAGCAAAAGGCCCCAAAAGGGGTTATAAACGATGTTTTCTCCCAATCCTCCCTCTTGAGCTTAATCTGATGATACCCGGAATATGCGTCTAGAAAACATAATAGGTCACTTCCAGCTACTGCGTCTATAATCTAATCTATCCTTGGTAGTGCGAACGGATCCTTTGGGCAATGTTTGTTGAGACTCGTAAAATCAATGCACATCCTCCACTCGTTGGTCTTTTTAATCGCTAGAACCGGATTTGCTAACCAATCCGGGTGAAATACTTCCATGATAAAGCCGGCTGTCAGTAGCCGAGCAATTTCTTCACCTATAGCTTTCCTTCTTTCCTCATTCATCTTCCTCAAGCCCTGCTTCACAGGCCTGGACTTGGGATCTACGTGCAGACTGTGCTCTGCCAATTCTGTAGGGATACCCGGCATGTCGCTAGGTGTCCAGGCGAATACGTCCGCATTTGAACGAATAAACTCCACAAGTTCCTTCTCCTGCTCTTTTCCCAAGTTAGACCCTATAGTGAATTGCTTAGTGGAATCACCTTCAACAAAATCTATCTTCTTGGTGTCCTGTGCTGCCTTGAATTTTGCTCTTTCGTCCTCGGTATTCGGTCTTTTCAGTGCTGTTCTATCATCCGGATCTACTTGAGACCGGTAATACTTGAGTTCCTCTTTTCTGCAAGCTTGTTCGGCCATCACTGAATCTCCTTCGTCGCACTCGGCCGCTATATCCCGGCTTCCATGTATGGTGATGGTCTGCTTCGGACCCGGAATCTTTAGCTGCGAATACACATAACACGGCCTAGCCATGAATTTAGCATAAGCCGGTCTTCCGAACAGCGCGTGATAAGGACTGCGCAATTTGACCACCTCGAACGTGAGCCACTCAACTCGATAATTATCCGTTGATTCTCCGAAAGCAACTTCCAATGTGATCTTTCCCTCGGGGCACGCTGAGTGACCCGGCACAACCCCATGAAAAACTGTTGAACTTTTCTGTAGCTGGGACTCTTTGAGACTCATGCGTAAGAAGGTTTCCCAATATAAGATATTGATGCTACTTCCACCTTCCATTAGGAACCTTTTCAACTCGTAACCATTGACCTGCGGTGCAACTACCAATGCCAAGACTCCTGGGCGCTCTATTCTTTCCGGGTGATCTCTTCTGCTCAACGTTACCTCTTGTTCCGCCCATCTCAGGTATCCCGGAACGGCCGAGGAAACCGAGTTTACCGCTTGCTTTAATGTCTCTTTGTCCCTGCTAGGAGTTCCTGTAGTATGCACATGATATTGTCCTTCTAAATTATACGTACGTACCATACCGATGAAGATGTTGATCTGGCCGATCGTCACAGTAGATCCGGATTCGAGGTGGTCCGACTCTGGCCCCCAGCTGGAATCGCCCACCGTCTTCTCTCCTTTGTGGTCGATGTAGATCTCACCGACGACAAGATTCTCCATGTTCTTCCGAGCTTCTCCCGTGATGTAAACACCTTTGGACGCAGGCCCCACGGTGGGCGCCAACTGTCGTGGGATAATCACGGCAGACGTTACCGGGGGTAACTGATCTTGGGGCAAGACGACACAGGCGTTTGGGAGAGGGTTTAGCTCAGAGGAAAACATGATGATGAACTTTGATCTGGTAGCCGGCAATCAAGTCGCCGAGTCTCCGATCCCGAAATAATAACTCAACTCTCGGGTTACACTGGATGCTCGATATCAAGCGATATTGCTAGGGTTCTTGGATCTCTTTAAACTAGACTTAGGGGTCGGTTTATAAAGCACCGTACCCCCCTGACTTGCCCTCCTAGGCGCACCCTGAATCCTACCCGGACACCGCTTACAAACCCTAGCTTTCCTTACCGCAACCCACAATCCGGGTTACGAGGCCTACAAACTTTGGGCCTTCCAGAAGTTTCGTTATCCTTAGCCGGATCCTGCGCCGTGTCCCTTGGGCCGGGTTACACCTTGGAGTTGGCCTACCGGGTTATTATCCCTCCATCAGGGGGGGTATTTAGTCGCTCAAAGCTAGTCCCGGTTGCTCGGTCGGGACTACTGGCCCTAGCGAACCGGGACTATAGGCCTATTTTCTACCAGTGCTAGTCGACAAGGATCAACCTCTCGGCGAGTTAACTTCTAGCTTATTGTCTATCTCTTTCTTATCTCCCGTACGACTTTATATAATAGCGGGGTTAGGGCTTACAGAATAGGAAACCTATAAGACTACGGTATGTGCTAACTTGGAAGACAAGGAATCCGCCTTCTACTCCAAGCCGTACCACGTGGGCCGTGGTCCGGGTTCTTCTAGAATCCGGCTTCCGTGCGTCAACTTACTGGGCCGCCCAATGGACCGTGATCCATTACCATTTGGGCCACCCTGGTAATCTGGCACTTTAGAGCACGATCTGATATACCCCTAATTGGTATATATCCGACAGCCAAGCCGAACACTGCGAGCATCTTTTGCGAATTCTTTCTGACTATATTTATCATCAAGGTGTTTCCAAGCCTTCGAATCTGCAGGATGACTCATTACACCATCATCTGTACGGTTCTCCTTATGCTATTTCATATCAGTTGACATATCTTCTGTCATGTACAGCCTTTGCAGTCTTTGAATGAGTGGGAAATACCATAGAACTTTGATTTACAGATCGATGAATCGGCTTTCTCTACGGCTGGACTAAATTTCCATCGAGACGTCTGACAGATAAGACATTCTTGGGCATTAGCATACTCATTACGAAATAGCACACAATCATTATCGCACGCGTGTATCTTCTTGTAATCCGGACCAAACTCTCGAATGACCTTCCTTACTTGTGCGAGATTAGTAGGAATGTAGTGACCCTTTGGCATCACCTCCAGGAACATCCGCATCATTAAGTCACATGCTCTATTGGTCATCCCAGACACGCACTTGATTTGGTAAAGCTTCACAATGAAAGATTTCTTTGTGACCTCCTCACAACCTGGGTACAATGATGTTTTTCCCTCTTCCAATAGTTTGTAGAACGCCTTTGCAGATGCATTTGGCTCCTGTTTTATTCCATCACCGCTCGTGTCTCCTGCATTACCTCCCACTTTTGTGGCCCTTATGAGAGTTTGGAGCATGTCACATACCCCATCACCACCATCTGCATCATCTTCATCATCAGAATCTTCAGCCATGTTGTCCTCATCAGGTTCACCATGGTATACCCAATTATTGTAGAATGGATCCATCCCATTCTTAAGCAAGTGCATATGGACATCCTTTCTAGTTTTTTGAGCATTATTCAGACATTTCGTACACGGGCAAAAGATTCTTGCGTCTGGATGAGCACCATCAAAACTAAATTCCAAGAAAATCTTAATGCAACTTTGCCACTCCACAAAATCTCTATCCTTCTCCATCCAGCTCTTGTCTTGCGATATTTTGTGTTATCTCCGTATAGCAGGTTTAGTATAAAAAAGTAGCAGCATTAGTTCACATGTAAGTATTTCGAAACAACATATACATTAGAGAGACAGCCATAACGGTCATTCAAGTCAGTAAGAATTGCAAGGGAATACATTAGACATTACTTCACAACACAGCGTTCGATTTAAACTAACACTTACACCTGAAACTGACATGGCTATGAAAATATATAGTTCGTACCTGAAATCCTGACATTGCTATGAATATTAAACTAACACTTACACCTAAAACTGAAACTGATAAAACATACACTCATATGTGAACCCTAGCAGCTAGTCTATCTGACAGCAATTGCAATCGCCATTAACTTCATCGAACCGGCAGGATGGAAAGTAAGGATTTTATCAGTATTGGTACAAACCTTGTAATTATGTCTGACGAGCGACGGAAGCAGCGGTTGAGTACAAGTCAGTGGGGCAGCGTGGGCGGCAGTTCAATAGTTTACGCTAATCGAATTCGGATGGCGGTGAGGTCATAGTGGCGGATTGGTCGGTCGCGCAGGGCCGATACGACGACGAAGTCGTCCGAGGGCGGATAGGACGGCGTAGTCGTGTGGGGCAGGGCAGTTTGGAGGAGACCTGGCGGACCTACGTAGCCCTTTTGCTCGCCCAATGGCCCAACTGGTGTATGGGCCTAAAAATTGTACAATTTGTCTTCACAGCCCATTTGGTTTGTGAATAATATGTTTTTCCCTTGTCAATAACGTTCAAGTATTATAAATAATATATTAAGTTTTACTAGTTTCCTTTTATGATTAAATTTATTCATTTCTATATTTTTAAATGCATTGTTTGTGTTGATATTCAACACTAGTAGGAAAAGCCCTGTTATATTGTGGCATTTTCTTCAATTCCGGCGTGAAACTCGTACGCCACTGCTATCTAGGTGATAAATGGAAGTAGTAACGTCGAACAACACGCCAGTAATATCTAGGTATCCACTGGTGTGTTTCTGGACTCGCCACAGGTTACGACATGATCAGTGGCGTTGATGTCATAGGCCACAACACCATCCTATAGAAATCGGTAAATAAAAATGGTATGTAATATTGACTAGAAGCACACAAATGGTATTCAATATGAGATAACATAACAACCATTAAAAAAGTTCGCATAAACATTCATAGATTCAACCAGATAGTACTCAGCATTAACATATAATCTGAAAGTTCGCATAAAGATAGAACTCTCAGCTACAACCACGATACCTACTCATCATCTGACTGAATAGTGACAACATGTGTATCGTCAGCAGCTATGGGAACATCATCTTCGGTGTCGTCAGCATCCTCAGGTCGATCATAGAGGAAGTAGTTGGACACATCACATTCATCGAGATAGAATGTCAATCTCCCTGTTGCGTCCATCTCGTAGCGTTCCACGAGCTGCCCCCATTGATGACCACTGAAGTATGTTTTTCCATCCTCATTTGTGACAAGAACTGTGTGCTGGTGGTCTGGCATTCTGAAGCTCACCAAGTTCACCTCAAGAGTTCTAGGGTGGTCCCAAATTGCAACGTGAATATGCTCCAAAAAGTCAAGCCTGTATCTGCAAGGTATGATCTGTAAAAAAAAACAAGTAGTACAAATTTTTAGTGCAAATTCTTGGTCAGTTTTCAAAAAGTAGATTAACCGAAAGTATATATCTGTTTTCAAACCCCTCTGGTAGAACAATGGTATATTTCTTGTTCATGCACTCCTTGTAGCCACACTGTTCACATACATCCATTGCCTGCGGTGGTTCATTGCATACACTGAATTCAGATACACATCTAACCATTTAACAATCAAAAATCAACTTAAATCTAACAATGTAAATCCAATTTTGGTGGCTAAATAAACTTAAATCTAACAATGAACATCTAATTTCTAAGTCAATATACATCTATGTTTTTTAAATCACAGAAACCTAACAATGAAAATCTAATTTGTAAGTCGATCTACATCTAAAAATAACAATAATCGTCTAACATATAACTCAATCTACATCTAAACCTAATAATGAAAGGTACAGCGGCCGGGGAAACGTACCTGCGGCGCGACGGCGAGAGGACGACGATGGCGGTTGCGGCGGCGTTTGTCGCGGCGGCGTTCCGTCGGTGTCGGTGCAGGCGGCCCCGTGGTCGCGGTCGTCCGTCGGTGCCGTGGAGGGGGCTAGGCGTGGCCGCGGTGGGGGATCGGGGGCGAAGAGGGCTAGCCGTGGCGGTGGTGGGGGATCGGGGTGGAGAGGGAGAGGACTCGAGTTTGTGTGTGTAGCACTTGGTGTGCGTGTAGCAATCGATTAAATTAGAGTAAAAATGGTTTTCCTCAAAATTTCATTATGTGAACCGTGCCACCACATTTGATCTTTCATAAATTGGTCCTTAATGATGAAGCCAATGTTAAACCGTGCCACCACATTTGATTCCCTCATCCTGCTTACATGTTGTTGCACTGTGGTGGCGCATGCTGGTCGACGGTTCGTCCGGTGGTTGCGAGGCTCGACCTTGCGGGGCTCCTAGGCGACGGATCGTCAGGGATGGTGGTGAGGATGTGTTTGGGAGAAATCCTTGTCAGAGTACCGACAATAGCACGGTGCCGCCATCGGGTGGCATCCTCCCTTCATGAAGGGCATCGTGTCTACTCTGCATCCGCCGCCCCAATGTGCCGGGGGAAACCCTAGAATCGCTAATATCCTTGTTGAAGGTGCTGATTGGTACTTGACGCCCCGGTGCTAGAAGCGTGGTGGTAGTTTGTAGGTGGGCGCAGCGGTTGCGGGTCCTTATCGTTTCGTCGATCCGCTTCTGTCTCCTTTTCTTTTCTTCTTTGGCGCGTGTTGGTTGTCGCCTCAGCCGGTGTTGTATCAAAACTATTGTACCGGGTGGTTGCTATATTAATATAGCGGGGATTCGGCCTATTTCGGCAGAGCATGGGGATAATATCCTGTGATACCAGCCTCTTGCATGCTCCCATGGTACTGTTTCGAAAAAAATGAAGTTTGGGTGATTCAAAAAAAATCTAGGAAAAATTATGAATGTTCACATGAAATGTTTCTACAATGTGTAATAATTTTATATCCAGATTCGAAAGTAATACTGAGTAACCAAAAAGAAAAATCCAAATGTGAACATACAGTGCATTTTTGCTGATTTGTACTTTTTGTTTCTCAATGTGTACGACGAATTTGGACCTGAATTTTTTAACAGGATGTAGACAGATTCTGTGTCAACATGAAGATTTTTTTCCGGAATTTTTTGAAACAGCTATAGTTGATTTTTTGAAATGGTAGCATGGGAGCACACAAGGGGCTAGTATCACTGGATATTTTCCCATTGAAACAGCATGGTTTCCCCCCTTGTTTACATTTATAGGAGCCATAATATTCAATAAAGTAAAGCAAAAAGGGAAAAGCTCAGCATAAAAATCAAAATGCCATCATGCAAGTAGTAAAACTCGAAAACATAACTTTTTAATTGTGTGAGAATTCGGCAATCTAATATAGAGTCTTAACACGGATTTTTATTGTAGCAACGGGGCTTCATGCATATAGTTGCACACAGAAACCATCATCACTGCATTCCTATTACAGACCAATATCAGGGACATGGGTAGCAAACAAGTAAAGCCCTCCAGTGCCCTGGTATAGCAAGAACAACATCTTGTCACCCTTCTTGAGATGACTTTCCTTCGCCATGAACTCTTTCCACCCGTTGACACACAAGCGACTATCAAGTTCAGAAATTGAATATGTCCATGTTACCTCAGTTTTCGGGTAACAAACAATAGTGATGGTACTATTTCTTTCAATATGTGCAGGAATCAGACGGCTTGGGATTTTCTGTTGCATGCGAAGACTTAAAGTCAAGAGAACAGCTAGCGAAAAATAATCATGTGAAAAGAAAGGAAAATAGATCGAGTGTACATGTATATATGTTGCCTCACATAGTACTTTGAGCATAAGAGAAGATGTGTTCTTAAAGATTTACCACGTATTTATTGAAGTTCACGCTGTTTGTCCAATTCAGAGTATGCAGCACTCCGACAACCAGTTCTCCTTCCTCATACTCTCCAGCTCTGTGGAACAGAACAGTGTAATCGAAGTTTTCAACAGCGTTGATCACCGTCTCCATCATCCTCCAGTTAATCATGGTCCCATCAGTGCTAGAGAGTGAGTCAAGAATGAGACGCCTCTCAGGGGACATCTGGTAGTATGCTGTAAAAATTTAATACGACTGAAATTAGTGGAGTACACATGCCGCAACCAAGTAATATAGTCATGGTTATGTGCACAACATAATTTTTTTGAATTAAGTAGGAACTTACATGGATGGATGATTGGGTCATTTCCAGTTATGACCTCAGTTTGGCCTTGACGTGTGTTAGTTTCGAATATTAGCTCCGTACCAACCTTTAATTTGTAAACTCTGCTAAATTCTTTCCAAGATTCTCCATTCAAAAAGGTTATCCCATCAATGCTGGTAAGCTCAGCAATGAATGAGAAACCTTCCTCGGTTTTCAGTGTTGCTTGACAACTTGTGTTCTCGAATGGGAGAACAACATGCATGTGTAGGAAATAAGTTCTGATGTAGCAGGGGATCACCTAAATAAGAGCAAGTATTTTATTATATTATGAGCCAAGAGTAAATTGGACTTACTATAAGTAGATATATATCCTACAAGAGTAGCTATTTGTATTTTTTTCTATAATTGGACATTGAAGCAATAGTCTTGTACTGCAAATAACTAAACATGCACTCATAGTTTTAGAATGGTACCTTCAAGTATCGAAATTACATGTAGGCAATTGATAAAAAAAACACGTCCCTAACTAATAGAGATTGCACTCACAAATTTTTTGCTAGCTAGATCAGCTACGTATATTACATGAATGATTAACATATGACACAATGAGTACTAGGACCGGTAGATATGCTATGTATATTACATGTGAATAAACACAAAAAATCAAATCCCATTTGTACATGAGTAGATTAGAATCCTTACCGTCTTCTCCTCAAATCCCTCTACAAGGGTTATGACGAAATAATCAGTAGTCATGGTCTCAGTGCCACACATCCCCAGTTTGTCAAAATAAACTAGACACTGCAAGAAACAAAAAATGAAAACCATCAGATCTTGATCTGATAATAACTATCACTGCTATCTAGTCAAGAGGAAAATTGATGCGTAAGAGTTGGCACGTCTTTTCTTGGCGCCATGAGACGAGCGTGCGCCGGTAGAATACTGCTTGGTCAAAGTCGTGCGGCAAGGTGATTTCTGGCTGGCGGCGGCGAACACGTGTCGAGGGAGGCGTATGAACGAGGAGGTTTTCTACCAAGGAGAATAATAACTGCCTTAGGTCAGGCCGATGGGACAATTCGTGGGCCGAACTGGCCATAGTGCAAGTAAAGTAAATTAAAATGAGGTTTATTAGTTTAGGCCCACAAACAAGTGCCTGCTTTGTACAACTTTGCGTCTATCATGTACACACACTGCACAGGGGTTGCCCATTTTTTTCTAGCGATTTCACACGGATACCAGTTCGACTCTGCTCCTTCCAGAATTAATACTCCCCTGTTCTTCCCTGTTTTCCACTCGTATTCTCCACTCTCTTTTCTTCCACGCGCTTCACTCTCTTCTTCTTCCAAGCGCTCCACTCTCTGCTTCTTCGATCCAAGCGCTCGACTCCACTCACCTCTTCTTCCAAGCGCTGCACTCTCTTCTTCTTCCAAGCATGGATTAAGAGAAGTATTTCTGCAACAGGATGCATGTCCCCGTCCACGGCGAGCAAACCATCACGTCACCTACACCAACGACCCTGCCGACGTGCAGCGAGTCGTAAACATGTACCAGCAGTGGATTGATAGCGGATAAGATAGGTTCATGGGCCTGGATTTTGAGTACACATCCTACAAGTCAGAGAGAGAGAAAAAGATCGCCGTTCTTCAGCTTGCCTTCCGCCGCCACGTGTTGGTGTTCCATTACTCCAGGTAAAAGACATTTTTTCTCTTGTTTTCTGCAACTAGTACTCACCTAGATGTTCTTGTGATTGCTATTTTGTTATTCTTGGTTGTTGTGATTGCTTCTACTAGTACTTTTCTAAACTCTTGTTACTTGTGTACTTCAGTAGTGACTGGTGGCAATCCGCGACGCTGGCTGATCTTTTTCGTTTTGGCGGCGTCAAATTAGCAAGTGTTGACACCAGCAATGACAAGAGAGTGCTTGCGAGAACCTGAAATTTTTCTAATCCAGATGAAAATTATGAGGATATCCAAGATCTATACTATGATGTGTACAAGCTAAAGAAAGTTGGAATGGCTACCATGGCAGTAAAGCTTATTGATCCGTGGTACAAAGACATGAAGAAGAAGCCTTATGAGTGGCACAACTACTGGGACAACAAGAAACTAGACATGGAACACATCACCTATGATGCAATTGATGGGTTCCTCTCGCTCGAGTTGTACCGTGTGCTCAAACCCATGAGTGACGCCAAGAAGACCAGAGAGGGAGGCGGATCATGGAGGGCGAACAACCAGCGCAGTTGGTGCTAGATCACTTGCTGCGGTGTAGTATGATACTTTTGGTCCATGTTATTAGAGTTTATGTTTCAGTGTCGATGAAAATTGTTCGAGTAGTATGTTGTATGTCGCTCTTGCAGTACGCTTTGAGCTACACAATATTGGTACTTTTGTTCATATTGTAAGTGTTATATCTCATTACTAATGCAAATTATGGTACATGAACTCTGGTTTGAACTCAATGACAACTCTCCTTGCTGGGGGTGTTCGAGTCGGTCCCTCCTCGAGGCAGAACATGTTCTGCCACCATTCTCCTTTGGGTGGTGCGTCGACTAGGGATGTCAAGATGGAGTTTGTTATTCCTTGGAGGCACCAGCATCGGCGGAGACGCGGCTCTGATCTCTGTTTAGGATAGGCCTTTTCTTGTGTTTGGTTTTTGCGTGTGTGGGGCTGTTCTCGGACTAGCCGGTGTGGAGTGGTGTAAGTGACAGTGTTGCTCGCAACGAAATGTCACGTTCATGTACTCAAACCTCTATCTTCTATAAAAATCAGGTGCGCAATTGCGTACCCTCGAAAAAACACTCTTTAACAATACTAATAAATTCTATAAAACGATAACATAAAAAGGACATAATGTTTCACATAGTGCACCATGCAGTAGTACGGGAAGCAACACAAAGTTTAAACAAAAGAAACATTGTCTTCACAAGCACAACTTAAAAGATCTTCTGAACAGGGCCAGCTTCCATGGGATCATGTCTGAGTGGAATGAGGGAATTCACCTTACGGAAGGTGACTTGTTCTCCCATCCACTCGTACCTCTTCCCGTGACACCTTAGCATGTCATGTTTACGCATCTTGATGTAAAGATACGCGGTGTCTCCTTCTTTATGAGACTGAACAATGCGCCAGTTGGTATTACCCAACTTGCTAAGGAGTACACGTGAAACCATGAAAGACGATGGTCGCTGGTTCGGCGTTACCACAGCTTGAAGAACCTTGTCGGTGTGCACCCTCTTTTCCTCCTTGGAGACCTGGACTGAGCATGCTGATTTTTCATGAACATTTGGTGATCTTGGAGGTGCTTCTTCAACATCTTCATCATCTTCTCCAGAGTATTCTCCAGAGCCTCCATCCAGAGAATCATAACCCTCTGACATAGCCAGTTCCCCATCAAATGCCTCTTCTTCAACTCTCGGCTCCTAAGATGCAATAAGCCAATACGTTAAATGAAAACTGAAGTTCCTCATTCGTTTTTAACTTGGATATAATTTATTGCTGAAGAATTCAAATGGATATGAAATGTACAACCTATACTTAGCCCAGTATATCATAACCAAATCAGATAATTAGAATCCATGTAAGCATGCACATTTAATTAACCTAAAAGATACTGTGTACAATTATTAGAAAATGAGATATGAAATTGCAGTTGAAATAATGTGAAGATTATTGCAATGTCGCACCCGGACTTCTAGAGGATACTCACCGTACGAACTGAACAGTATTTTGGTTGGATTACGGGGCTTAACGGCTCCCGCGTCCCCTTACGGGTAGGCCAGCACTTATGTGCGACAACCAACCGTTACTGTTCACCGTCGATGTAAACTATCCCGTAGAAATCAGGATACTACCATTGACGTACTTCATACCATACACACATGGTACGTCAACGGTTTTGAACAAAAGGATAACACAACATGCCCCTAAGACTCAAAAGATTGAAATAAGTTGCAAATGGCCCTCACTAGGGCAGAGAATAGCAAATACAATCATCCAGAGGACACCTGTCCCAACATCATTACAACTCAGCGGAAGCAGTCAAAGGGGGTCTGAGTACAGACAAATCCAAATAGGCTTAAGAAGCCGGGAAAATAAAGAAGACGAAGCCCATCCACGTAGGTCCTGGATCCAGCCCTGGTCCAGCTATCTACTCGTCTGCAGTCTCGTCAAACTCCACGAAGTAGCTATCCTGGTGGTCATCGTAGCCGTAGTCGTAGCCTGCGTAAACCACAGCCCCAAAGGGGTCAGTACAACAACGTACTGGCAAGCAAGACTCACAATTCACCAAAGTGTAGCCCGTCAACACCAAGCACAGATGCCTTGGGATCAACGGAAGAAAAGGGTATGAACGATGCTGCAACTGGCTGCACTAACCATCTACAGAACATACTACAACTTCCGGTGTGACAGAAAGAGATAAGATAGCGTATCGTAACCAACTATAACTAACCACCAATCAAACCCATCCTGGATCTCGCCCCTTATCCAAAGAAGCAATCCGAGGATAACTCACACAGTTGGATTAATGATGGATCAAGTTGTTGTGTCAATAAGCCTATTACTAGTCAAGTTATCATTAGTTAGGTGTAAGTTGTTCTGAGTACTTGTTAGCCAGTACTTTCACCAAGTCAACCATAACCGCGGAAAACACGGCTTCTCGAGAAGATTTATCCCTGCAGGGGTGCACCAATTTGGCCGTACACGTAAGAATAACCCGCCAGATGGGAAGGCCTTTCCCACGAAGCGGGGCACTCATCACAACTCAACTCTTCTTCGCATCAAGCCCAAAGCACCACGTGCTGTGCGTGCGCGGCTAATCGAGCCCCCCCGAAGAAAAGGAGGACCCTCATAGCACTGGAAGACCACGCCGCCCTAAATGCCGACTACAAAAGTTCCACCCTGGCCTCGGGTTCGTACCTGCATATGCGTGCATCAAATGGAAAGCCCGAACTAAGTGTGGTGATTTGGACGAGATGCGGATCGAGTCAAGTTGAGGGGGGCGCCCATACACCCTTCCCACATGCGGATAGTGCGCTCATCATGGATCAGTAGACAAGACCCTTTTCCTATTAGGGTCGACACTAGCAGGCCTCAAAACCACGCCGGGCCTCCTGCCGGTGCCTTATCAGCAATTTATTATTACCTCAAATTAACAAGTGTTGTTTAACATCGAGCCCCAGAATATAACAGAATATAATAACAGAAAGTATCTGATAACAGACTCGAGCAAAACAACCCTAAGCATGCTAGTAAGACACGGGCCCAAGCAACGGGGTTTTAGGACTGGAGGTGTGGCAATATCAGGGTTTAGGGTATCATGTGATAGGTTCGTAACAGAAGCAACGATACATAGGGCTAGCAAATATAGACAACGGAAAGTATCGGTAACCAATGTTGAAAGGAACACAATGGTTCATGTGAGTGATAACTTGCCTGCAAACCCAGTAGCCGGGTACTGAGCTAGATCCTCAGAAGGGGTGTCGTAAAGATCGTCGGTATCAACGTCGTCGTCTATCCGAGAAGAAGCAAACAAACAAGGCAGAATATAAACAATCATTATCATGGCATAGTGCACAATCAAATATGATGCATGACAAGTTAATAGATGCATCAAAATAAACTAATTGATATGATAACACAATTTAAATGGACACATATGCAATGTTGAGTTGCATATGAAAAGCCCATGGATTTTGGTTAGATTATTTGTTTTCCAACTAATCAACAGGTGCTAGTGGTTTAGTATGATGCATGCAAAAGGAAAACAGCAAAATAACAACATTAGAACCAATTTAAAATAGGGTGTAGCAATTTAGAATTTTATTATTAATTTAGGGAATTTTTGGGTGCCTTAAAGGTGACACACAAGTACTTGTTGTTTTCAACCATTTAAAGTGTTCAAAACAAATAACAAAGTTTATATTTGAAAAGAACATCAAATTTTAGTTGGATTACATGTTTCAAATATTGAAATAGGAGTTAGGATTATTTAATTATGAATTAAACAATATTAAACAAGTTTTAAATGAATTTAAAACAAGTTTGAATTTAATTGAATTTTTATTTGTTAAAAACATAATTTCAATCTCATATTTGAAAAGTTCATACTTTGGTTGTTTGAAAACATATTTTGCATGTTCAAAAATAATTTAAATTGAGCAAGTTATGATTTTATCAATTTTAATGAATTAAACAAATATTAAATTATCTAGGCAATTTAAATTATTCAAACCATGGAACAAAATTTATATTTGAATAGGTTATTTGAAATAGCATTGAAAACATATTTTATTTGCATGATTTGGATTTATTATGAATTACTTATGAATTTTGGCAAAATACAATTGAATGATTTGAATTTAAATTTGAATTGCAATTTGAAATTTCAAAACAGTACACAAATAGATTATTTGGAAAGAGTATTTAATTTGGAACAGAAAACATATACAACTTTTATTTATTAGACTTATAGATTAAAAGATATTTAAGTTTAAAGTTTAAGTTTTAAATATGTTATTTAAATGATTTAGGAATTAACAGAAACTTGGAAACTTTTGGTACCGAGGGGTACCCTAACCACAGCCACTGTCCAGTGGACCCGTGGCCAGCGTGGCGCGCGCGCGCACGCGTGGCAGTGGAGGTCACTGGCTGGTGGGCCTCCTGCGCGTGGGGGAAGCAAAAATGCCACCAAAAATTTGGGGCGCTGCGGGGCTCGAACCCGCGCCCTCGCTTGCGCGCACAAGGGGCTGAGCCACTGCGCTGGATTCAGTCATTTGACAGAGTAACAGGCGCGGACAGGTTAACACTTAACGCATGGCTAACTGAATTTTCTGACGACGCACCCGTCCGCGACTGACAGAAACAAGGTGGCTCGCCGGCGGGGAGATACGCGGCCGTGCATCGAGGCAGATGGGGTGGATGTGCACGATACCGTGGTGGTGCACAGAGGGAGAGAGAGATGTAGCTGGTGGAGCTCACCAGGAGTGGGTCGAGGTGGCGGAGGTTGCTGACGACGGCGTGACAGAGGCGACGGCGGAGGTGTCGTGGACGGCGGCGACGTCCTAGCGGCTCCCCGGGGATGTTCTGATGTCCAAAAGGGAGAGGCAGCTGCGGGCGTTCGATTTTCGGGACTAGGTGGGGGAGTGGGGCGCCATGGCGACGTCGCGGTGGACAGATTCAGTCGGGGTTCTCCGGCGAGGTAGATAGCAGAGAGGGAGGCGGCCGGGAGAGGGGCAGACGGCGGCGGAGAAGAGGGAGAGATGGAACCTAGGGGGCTAGGGTTTGACGGCGCGGCCCTAGGGCTGTTTTATAGCCCCCGGGAGTGCCTACTGGCCGTCGGGTGGTCGCCATGCTGCCGTGGAGGCCTCCGATGGCCGCCGTACAGCGGGAAGATGGATTAGATCGACTGAAAAAAAAAACAAATATGTATTTTGCGTTTAAGTGGGAGGCTCGGCCGCGCGCGGAAGGGAAGCGAGGTGGGCTGGGCGCAGCCCACCCTCTGCTGGCGCCAAGTTTGAAATTTTTAATTTTTCTTTCTCCCTTTTTTTTTGCTGAAATAGAATTGGTAAGAAAATTATAGGTTTAACTTCCTGAAAAATTTGGAAAAAAATTTGGAGAAGTTCCTTAGCCCAAATATAAACAGTTGGTAACTTTTATTTTCAAAAGTTTAAATATTTGCTTGCTGTTTAAAATTAAACCAAATTTAGGTGAAAATTTTAATATTAAAGATCATTAATAAAACCAATCATTTAAATAGGGTAACCCCTATGGCAACTAGACAATTTGAGTTGATTTGTTTTGGTATCAACATAATTTCAAAATGATTCTGTTTTGGGTGCTTTGATTTGAATTTTTAAATGTGTTTGGAAAATAATTAATTGATTTGAAACCAACATTTTCACAAGGGATCACTATGGAAAAACATGAAACAATTGGTTGTTTTAGTTGTGATTTTTATTGAAAATGTTGTAACAGAGCAAGTATGAAACCATTGTTTGAATAAGGTTTGAATTTGAGTTGTGAAAACAGTGGAAAACAAATGCAACAATTAAGAAACAAATGCAAACAATATGATGACATGATGCAGT
This sequence comes from Alopecurus myosuroides, assembly GCA_028641055.1. NCBI lineage: Eukaryota > Viridiplantae > Streptophyta > Magnoliopsida > Poales > Poaceae > Alopecurus > Alopecurus myosuroides. The sequence continues at coordinate 608,800,558 of CM054057.1, forward strand.
ACTTTAATAAACATGCAACACACATTCTAAGGGGATGATTTTCATACTTGGGATGTTACAAAACGCCCCCCTTGAAGGAATCGCGCCCCGAGATTCCTACTGACAAAGGAAAAGGTCCGGATACTTCTTGCGAAGATCCTCTTCGGTCTCCCACGTTGCCTCTTTATCGGAATGATGCGACCACTGCACTTTCAAGAACTTGGTGCTCTTGTTGCGAGTCTTACGCTCGGTCTCATCGAGAATACGAACAGGGTGCTCCTCATAAGAGAGATCATCTTGCAGTTCGATGGAATCATGATCAACTGCACGATCTGGATCTTTGAAACACTTCTTGAGCTGTGACACGTGGAACACATCGTGCACCTTGGATAGCTTTTCTGGAAGTTCTAGACGATAAGCATTTTCTGCACGCCTTGAGAGAATGTTGAAAGGACCAATGTATCTTGGTGCAAGCTTTCCTTTCACACCGAAACGATGAGTGCCTCTGAGGGGAGTTACACGGAGATATGCCTTGTCACCAGGTGCATAGATCATATCCCTGTGCTTGCTGTCATAATAGCTCTTCTGGCGAGACTGAGCAATCTTGAGATTGTCACGAATGATACGAACTTTCTCCTCGGCTTCCTTAACAATGTCAGGGCCTAAGAGTGAACGTTCACCAGCTCCAGACCAATTGATTGGACTCCTGCATCTGCGGCCATACAGTGCCTCAAATGGTGCCATGCCTAGGCTTGCCTGGTAGCTGTTGTTGTAGGAGAATTCAGCATATGGAAGGCAATCCTCCCATTTCATGCCAAAGGAGATACCACATGCTCTGAGCATATCCTCGAGAATCTGATTGACTCTTTCGACTTGCCCCTGAGACTGACGGTGATAAGCTGTGCTGAACAGAAGTTTGGTGCCCAATGCTTCTTGAAAACTCTTCCAGAAATGAGAAGTGAAGATACTTCCACGGTCTGAGCTTATTTCCAATGGAACACCATGAAGAGGAACAATCTTTGCTGTGTAGAGCTCTGCTAACTGGCTAGCTGAGATAGTTTCCTTGACAGCAAAGAAGTGAGCTACTTTAGTGAGACGATCAATAACAACGAAGATTGCATCGTTGCCCTTTTTGGACTTTGGAAACCCAGTAACGAAGTCCATTTCAATCATGTCCCACTTCCACTCAGGAATTTTCAGAGGTTGGAGTAGACCGGCAGTTTTCTGATGGACTGCCTTAACACGTTGACAAACGTCGCATTCAGAAACGTATTGAGCAATTTCACGTTTCATGCCAGGCCACCAATACAGTGTCTTAAGATCCTGGTACATCTTTGTACTTCCAGGGTGAATGGAGAGAGGAGTTTCATGAGCCTCCTTGAGAATGATATCTTTTAGACTTTGAACTTGAGGAACTGCAATGCATCCTTCAAAGAACACAGTTCCTTTGTCATCCACTGAGAAGGACTTGAATTTCTCCTTGCCTTCCTTGATGTGCTCAACCATCTTCTTGATTTCAGTATCACGAAGTTGTTCAGAACGGATCTTGTCCTCGAGAGTTGGACTGGCTGTCAAGCTAGCAAGGTAGCCTTGAGGAACAAGACCAAGGTTCAGCTTCTGGAATTCTTCATGAAGTGGAGGTTGGCTTTCCATGATCATGAGATTATTGCAGTAGGACTTGCGACTGAGCATCGGCCATAACATTAGCCTTGCCTGGAGTGTAAGAAATGGTGAGATCAAAGTCCTTAATCTTTTCAATCCATCTCCTTTGCCTGAGGTTTAGATCTGGTTGAGTGAAGATGTATTTCAGACTCTTGTGATCGGAAAAGATTTCAGTTTTGTTACCCAACAAGTATTGTCTCCATTTCTTGAGGGCAAACACAACTGCTGCTAGCTCAAGATCATGAGTGGGATAGTTTTGCTCATGTGGGTTCAACTGACGTGAAGCATAAGCCACAACTTGACGTTCTTGCATAAGAACTGCACCTAGACCTTGGAGAGATGCATCGCAGAATATCTGGAAAGGTTTGGTAGTATCTGGGCCAACCAGAACTGGGGTGGAAGTGAGTTTAGTCTTCAGGAGATTGAAACTCTCATCACACTGTGGAGTCCAAACGAACTTTTTGTCCTTCTTTGTGAGATCAGTGAGAGGTTTGGCAATCTTGGAAAAGTTTTGGACGAAACGACGACAATAGCTAGCCAAGCCAAGAAAACTTCTGACTTGCTTCACCGTCTTAGGGGGTTTCCAATCAACAATTGCCTTAACCTTTTCCGGGTCAATGGCTATGCCTTTGGCAGAGATGACATGACCAAGGTAAGCAACTTCTGGAATCCAGAACTCACATTTGGAGAACTTGGCATACAGACGATGCTCGCGAAGTTTCATGAGAGTGAGACGAAGGTGTTCTCCATGCTCTTCCTCGAATTTTGAGTAGACTAGAATATCATCGAGATATACCACAATGAACTTGTCAAGGTATTCATGGAATACAGAATTCATGAGTCTTGAGAAGGTTGCCGGTGCATTGGTGAGACCAAAGGACATGACGGTGTATTCATATAGACCGTAACGAGTGGTGAAGGCTGTTTTTGGAATATCTTCCTTTCTGATCTTTATTTGATGGTAACCCATCCTCAAGTCCAACTTTGAGAATATTGAGGCTCCAGCAAGTTGATCAAAAAGATCATCGATACGAGGAATTGGATACTTGTTCTTGATGGTTTTCTCGTTGAGAGGGCGATAGTCAACCACGAGTCTTTTTGTTTGATCCTTCTTGGCAACAAACAGAGTTGGGCAACCCCAAGCGGAGGAACTAGGCTGAATGTAACCTTTCTCCATGTACATATCGATTTGCTCCTTCAACAATTTCAGTTCAGGAGGAGCTATCTTGTATGGATGCTTAGAGATTGGAGCAGTACCTGGTTCAAGCTCGATCACGAACTCAACTGCTCTGTCCGGAGGCATCCCTGGCAACTCTTCTGGAAAGACGTCAAGGAATTCACAAACCACCGGAACATTTTCAATTGCAGGAAGAGGTTTAGCATCGAGCGTGTACAGCTGAACAGATCTTGATTCACTTGGAGAATAGACTATCTGGCCGGAAGGGTGGAACAGAGTTATTGACTTCTTAGCACAATCAATCGTAGCTTTATTGGCCTTCAACCAATCCATGCCAAGGATGACATCAATGTCAGAATTGCCAAGCAGAATGAGGGAAGCAAGGAATATGTGACCTCCAATCAAGATCTGATTCTCGTGACTGATCTTGGAAGTTTGCATAGTTGCTCCAGGGGAGTTTACTACTAGCGGGGAACCCAAACCAACAAAAGGTAGTTTAACTGCTGTCGCAAAGATCTTTGACACGAAAGAATGCGATGCTCCGGTATCAAACAACACTTTAGCTGGGTTAGAGTTTACGGGGAATGTACCGAGAACGACATCAGCAGCTTCCTCAGCTTTGTCGGCCTTGATATGATTCACCCTCGCGGTCCTCCCGACAGGCCTGTTGTTGGAGTTGAAGGCTTTAGCCGGGGGAGCACGAACCATTGCCTGGTTGGTGTTGGGGCGAGGAGGTGGTGGAGGTAGCTGCCTCTGAGTGCACTTATCAGCGTAGTGCCCAGTCTCCTTGCACTTGAAGCAAGTGACGACACGAGGAGGAGCTGGCCTTGGCTGCCCCATTGGAAACCTCTGACCCTGCATCTGAGATGGGTTGGGTGGGCGGGGACCAAAGCCTGGAGAAGCTTGGGCATTTGGAGCCCTAGTGACAGCACTGTTTGGCACCCAGATGCGGCGCTTCTGCGGAGGGGTGGTCATGTTGGAGGAGGAACCACCCTCACCCGAGTGCCTGCACGACTCCTCGAACGCCTTGCGCCCATTCTCCTCATGTAGCGCGGTGTTCACGAGCTCCACGAAGTCCTTGCACTTGATGTTGGTGAGAGCGTACTTCAGTTCCGGGTTAAAACCTCGGCGGAACCTTGCCATCTTCTTGGCTTCAGTGGACACCTCGTCACCAGCGTATCGAGCGAGACGATTGAACTCGTTCTGGTAGCCGAGTACGTCCAGCTTGCCCTGTTTGAGAGAGCAGAATTCCTCACGCATCCTTTCCATGAGACCATCTGGGATGTGGTGCTTCAGGAAGGCATCCTTGAAACATCCCCAGGTGATAGGATAGCCAGCTCTCATGGTCTGGTAGTTCTCCCACCAGGTAGCTGCCTGACCCTTCAGTAGGTAGGTGGCATACTTGACCTTATCTTCCTCAGCAACATGAGCAATCTCCAGAGCCCTGTTCATCTCCCTGATCCAGTCATCAGCATCCAGAGGCTCACGTGTTGCCACGAAAGCTCTCGGCCCCATGCTCAGAAACTCCTTGATGCTGACTCGCGGAGCATTCTGGTTGTTGTGCTGGTTAGCCTGGATCTGGGCCATCTGAGCCACGACCTGAGTCATCTGAGTCAACAGCTCCGTGAGCGGAGGTGGTTCAGGCGGGGAGTTCCTGGTTGGAGGCATCCTGAACAGAAATGCATTTTAGCACAACAATAGAAAAGGATAGACTTGGTAACCGAAAGAGAGATTATTCCGACGCATGAATAGATAACCAACAGGTACATCATCACATGTTCAAATACATCAGAATATCCAACAGACCAATACATGGTTCGAATGCCACATGATAACTAAACATAGCTAGGAACGGATACATCGGTACTCCCATGCTCATCACGCAGGACGGCGGCGAGTAGTACGACGAGAGATACGGTGAGGAGGAATCCCACGGAAGTAGGTAGAACGACGATCCACGTAGAGCGGGACTGCTCTGAGAGGAACTCTCGGTGTGGTGAAGTAGAAAGCGTCGTCTCCCTGTGCTCCAAAGCGGGGAATCCCAGTGTAACCAGGACCAAGGTCGAGAAGTGGACCTCTGATCGGCTCGTAACCTCCAGCATCTGGCAGCGGTAACCCAGCTGTCTGAACGCAACGTGCAAAATGCTCGTCTCCAACAAAATCTGTGGTGTACGTCGCCAGACGAGTGAGAGCAAGGTGGAGCTGCTCCCTGACTGAAGCCAACTCCTGAGACAGTGTGGAAGAAACTGCGTCACTGTGCCTCACAAACTGAGCAGTGGTGTGCAGCCTGGAGCTATCAGACTCGTAGGTATCCAGGTTGCCGTGGAGGGTGAAGTGAACTCCCGCCGACGTGATGTAACCACGGGGGATGTGGCGATAGATAGAATCGTCAAACCCCCAGTAGTCAGCACGGAGGACGGTGAGACTCACGTAAGCTGCCTGCTGCACGGCCATATCCACTGTGGAACCTACTGCCTCGTAGCGGTGGACAACGCTCCTGCCATCATCTGACAGAATGTAGACGATAGCCCGGTAGTAGGTCTGGTCAAACTCTCGCTGCTGCTCGTAAACCTGGTACTCTGGTGCCCAATGGAACCCCAGATAGGTCACCATGTCTCTCAGCATCTCCGGATAACCGGCAGTGCTCTCACAGCGAGTCATCCGAACCACCTGCGGGAAGAACCTGAGATCCATCTGCAGATGATTTGGGAGGTTTTGATTAGACTCCGGTAGAAGAAATGAAGTGGAAAACAACAACAAGGTTTCAACGGACGAAAGGTTCTTTAGAAGAACATGATATCGAAGCAACATCGGGAAAACGAGACCAAAAGTCCTGAGGTACTACGGAGAACCCAAAACACGTGAAATCCTAAATTGGAAGTTTAGGTGAGAACAGAAAACAACGTTGCACTTCCTTACCAGAAAAGGGTGGGTGGGTGGGGAAAGAAGAAAAATGGCAGAATTCCTACTCTCACGTTTCATTTTTCCTATATAGCTACAAAATAGTTTCTAGACTCAACTGCGACCAGTAAAAGGGATCCTACAGGCAGACAGGCTCTGATACCATTTGTCGCACCCGGACTTCTAGAGGATACTCACCGTACGAACTGAACAGTATTTTGGTTGGATTACGGGGCTTAACGGCTCCCGCGTCCCCTTACGGGTAGGCCAGCACTTATGTGCGACAACCAACCGTTACTGTTCACCGTCGATGTAAACTATCCCGTAGAAATCAGGATACTACCATTGACGTACTTCATACCATACACACATGGTACGTCAACGGTTTTGAACAAAAGGATAACACAACATGCCCCTAAGACTCAAAAGATTGAAATAAGTTGCAAATGGCCCTCACTAGGGCAGAGAATAGCAAATACAATCATCCAGAGGACACCTGTCCCAACATCATTACAACTCAGCGGAAGCATTCAAAGGGGGTCTGAGTACAGACAAATCCAAATAGGCTTAAGAAGCCGGGAAAATAAAGAAGACGAAGCCCATCCACGTAGGTCCTGGATCCAGCCCTGGTCCAGCTATCTACTCGTCTGCAGTCTCGTCAAACTCCACGAAGTAGCCATCCTGGTGGTCATCGTAGCCGTAGTCGTAGTCTGCATAAACCATAGCCCCAAAGGGGTCAGTACAACAACGTACTGGCAAGCAAGACTCACAATTCACCAAAGTGTAGCCCATCAACACCAAGCACAGATGCCTTGGGATCAACGGAAGAAAAGGGTATGAACGATGCTGCAACTGGCTGCACTAACCATCTACAGAACATACTACAACTTCCGGTGTGACAGAAAGAGATAAGATAGCGTATCGTAACCAACTATAACTAACCACCAATCAAACCCATCCTGGATCTCGCCCCTTATCCAAAGAAGCAATCCGAGGATAACTCACACAGTTGGATTAATGATGGATCAAGTTGTTGTGTCAATAAGCCTATTACTAGTCAAGTTATCATTAGTTAGGTGTAAGTTGTTCTGAGTACTTGTTAGCCAGTACTTTCACCAAGTCAACCATAACCGCGGAAAACACGGCTTCTCGAGAAGATTTATCCCTGCAGGGGTGCACCAATTTGGCCGTACACGTAAGAATAACCCGCCAGATGGGAAGGCCTTTCCCACCAAGCGGGGCACTCATCACAACTCAACTCTTCTTCGTATCAAGCCCAAAGCACCACGTGCTGTGCGTGCGCGGCTAATCGAGCCCCCCCGAAGAAAAGGAGGACCCTCATAGCACTGGAAGACCACGCCGCCCTAAATGCCGACTACAAAAGTTCCACCCTGGCCTCGGGTTCGTACCTGCATATGCGTGCATCAAATGGAAAGCCCGAACTAAGTGTGGTGATTTGGACGAGATGCGGATCGAGTCAAGTTGAGGGGGGCGCCCATACACGCTTCCCACATGCGGATAGTGCGCTCATCATGGATCAGTAGACAAGACCCTTTTCCTATTAGGGTCGACACTAGCAGGCCTCAAAACCACGCCGGGCCTCCTGCCGGTGCCTTATCAGCAATTTATTATTACCTCAAATTAACAAGTGTTGTTTAACATCGAGTCCCAGAATATAACAGAATATAATAACAGAAAGTATCTGATAACAGACTCGAGCAAAACAACCCTAAGCATGCTAGTAAGACACGGGCCCAAGCAACGGGGTTTTAGGACTGGAGGTGTGGCAATATCAGGGTTTAGGGTATCATGTGATAGGTTCGTAACAGAAGCAACGATACATAGGGCTAGCAAATATAGACAACGGAAAGTATCGGTAACCAATGTTGAAAGGAACACAATGGTTCATGTGAGTGATAACTTGCCTGCAAACCCAGTAGCCGGGTACTGAGCTAGATCCTCAGAAGGGGTGTCGTAAAGATCGTCGGTATCAACGTCGTCGTCTATCCGAGAAGAAGCAAACAAACAAGGCAGAATATAAACAATCATTATCATGGCATAGTGCACAATCAAATATGATGCATGACAAGTTAATAGATGCATCAAAATAAACTAATTGATATGATAACACAATTTAAATGGACACATATGCAATGTTGAGTTGCATATGAAAAGCCCATGGATTTTGGTTAGATTATTTGTTTTCCAACTAATCAACAGGTGCTGGTGGTTTAGTATGATGCATGCAAAAGGAAAACAGCAAAATAACAACATTAGAACCAATTTAAAATAGGGTGTAGCAATTTAGAATTTTATTATTAATTTAGGGAATTTTTGGGTGCCTTAAAGGTGACACACAAGTACTTGTTGTTTTCAACCATTTAAAGTGTTCAAAACAAATAACAAAGTTTATATTTGAAAAGAACATCAAATTTTAGTTGGATTACATGTTTCAAATATTGAAATAGGAGTTAGGATTATTTAATTATGAATTAAACAATATTAAACAAGTTTTAAATGAATTTAAAACAAGTTTGAATTTAATTGAATTTTTATTTGTTCAAAACATAATTTCAATCTCATATTTGAAAAGTTCATACTTTGGTGGTTTGAAAACATATTTTGCATGTTCAAAAATAATTTAAATTGAGCAAGTTATGATTTTATCAATTTTAATGAATTAAACAAATATTAAATTATCTAGGCAATTTAAATTATTCAAACCATGGAACAAAATTTATATTTGAATAGGTTATTTGAAATAGCATTGAAAACATATTTTATTTGCATGATTTGGATTTATTATGAATTACTTATGAATTTTGGCAAAATACAATTGAATGATTTGAATTTAAATTTGAATTGCAATTTGAAATTTCAAAACAATACACAAATAGATTATTTAGAAAGAGTATTTAATTTGGAACAGAAAACATATACAACTTTTATTTATTAGACTTATAGATTAAAAGATATTTAAGTTTAAAGTTTAAGTTTTAAATCTGTTATTTAAATGATTTAGGAATTAACAGAAACTTGGAAACTTTTGGTACCGAGGGGTACCCTAACCACAGCCACTGTCCAGTGGACCCGTGGCCAGCGTGGCGCGCGCGCGCACGCGTGGCAGTGGAGGTCACTGGCTGGTGGGCCTCCTGCGCGTGGGGGAAGCAAAAATGCCACCAAAAATTTGGGGCGCTGCGGGGCTCGAACCCGCGCCCTCGCTTGCGCGCACAAGGGGCTGAGCCACTGCGCTGGATTCAGTCATTTGACAGAGTAACAGGCGCGGACAGGTTAACACTTAACGCATGGCTAACTGAATTTTCTGACGACGCACCCGTCCGCGACTGACAGAAACAAGGTGGCTCGCCGGCGGGGAGATACGCGGCCGTGCATCGAGGCAGATGGGGTGGATGTGCACGATACCGTGGTGGTGCACAGAGGGAGAGAGAGATGTAGCTGGTGGAGCTCACCAGGAGTGGGTCGAGGTGGCGGAGGTTGCTGACGACGGCGTGACAGAGGCGACGGCGGAGGTGTCGTGGACGGCGGCGACGTCCTAGCGGCTCCCCGGGGATGTTCTGATGTCCAAAAGGGAGAGGCAGCTGCGGGCGTTCGATTTTCGGGACTAGGTGGGGGAGTGGGGCGCCATGGCGACGTCGCGGTGGACGGATTCTGTCACATCCCAATTTTGGAATACCTGTTAACACAGTTGTTTTGCTAATTGCTTTACTAATAAACCTTGGTTGTGTTTGTTTGTGGTTGTTTAAGTGCAACTAAACAAACTGGTTATATAAACTTGCAAACTTAAAAGGATAGCAAAGCAGTGAACTAAAAATATTCAACATATTGTTCCAATGATAAAAATATTCAACATATTGTTCCAATGACTTTGGCAATATTTTCTAAAGTAAATATTGATCAAAGAGTTTTACAAAACTATCTTATGAATCCAATACTTGTTGAATATTATTACAAGGCCTAAATTAAGAAAGAGGAAAACACTTAATAAATTTCCATAAAGGATTATCAGAAAAAGAGGCATTCTTAAATGCTTCACCAAAATATTATCAAATGTTTTTCCAACCTTGGAAGATTAAAAACAATAGTATTAGAGAGCATTGACTTGCTATCTCAAGTCATATAAATATTTTGGCAAAACATTATTAAAGAAAAGCCAAATGCCTTATTAAATTGAAATTCCAATATTTCCAGAAACAGAAAACTGAAACAAGTTACTATTGGAAACTTTCTTAAAATGATTTGAAATTCATACCATTGCTTCCTTATATCAAATAAGGAACACACACAAAAGGAGACCAAGAATTGAATCCATTAAAGCCCTGAAAACATGAATTTTCTCCACAGCAACATTTGGGATTTTGAACAAGTTTGTTCTACAAACTTTTTCCAAATGCCATGAAATAAATACCACATGCTCTATATCATAAATAAGGATGAAAACCAAAAGGAAACAAGTTTTTGAATTGTTTAAGTTTCCAAAAACCCCTGTTTTCTTGGCAGCACCTTTTTGAAATGTGAACAAGTTTGTTCTATGAAGTAACTCAAAATGACTTGAATTTTCTACCACATAAGGAACACATCAAATAAGGAATGTGTGCCAAAAATTATCATTTTTGGAAGCTCCTAAGTAGTCTAATAAATTCAATGTCCATTTTTGTAAGAATTCAAATTTGAACAACTTTGAATTATAAAGTTTCCCCAATTGAGCCAATTTTCACATATGTTGTGTATCTTAACTAATAAGAATTTTGGCCAAAAGGATTTCAAATTATAACTTTGTTTGCTTGGTGAAAATCACATTTTTCAGAGAGAAAAGGACCTAATTGTAAATAGCAGGGGCCTTTTTGTAAGCTGAGTCACATGGTCTTCTTCTTCTTCCTGTAGATGACGAAGTAGCAGGCATGGAGGCCCATGCTCCATTGCCTTCGAGTAGAAGACTTCTGGATGCTTAAAAACCCCTCCCATGTGCTCTACCTGCCCCCTCTCTCTCCCCCCTCAAGGTCTCTCTCTCTCTCTCTAAAATATCAAAACCAAACCCTAGCCCGAAAATGGCCACACTCGATTAGGCCATTGCCGTGCTCGCCGCCGGTCGCCGCTAGCTCCATTAGCTCCGCCATGTCGTGGTGTACCTCTGTGCCGAAGGAATCGAGCCGAAACGGGCCGTAGACGCCGCGCCGTCCGGTTCCCTTCTCCGAGCCCGACGACTCCGGCGAGGGATTCCGGCCGCCTCGAGCTCCCTCCTCCTCATCCGAGCATCCGTGCGCAGTTGTGGTGAGCAGGGGAATCCCCCCGTCGTTTTTCCCCCCTCTACCCCCCTAGAACGCCGCCGTGTCATGGCCGTGGTCCGGCCGCCGCCGCGCGCCGTCGCCGCCGTCCTTCCGGCCGTTCCCCGGAAACGAGGCCACGTGCCTTAGCATCCCCTAGTCGAGAGAAACGTGCAGATGGATTTTATTCGCGAAACGGGGGTCGTTTCCGCTCGGATTCGAGCTCGCCGGAGACATCCCGCCGGCGGGTGACGTCGTCCTGACGTCGGGCTGACGCAGCGCCCGCCTTGACCCCGCGCGTGCAGGTCAAACCTGCTGGTGGCCCTCGCGCTGGCCCGCGTGGCAGCCCCCGTGGCGCCTGGCCCGCGAGTCAGCCTCAGAGGCTAGCTCTGCCCGCGGTGCAGCAGATCTGGCCGGCCCTTTAACAGATCTGGCCCAACAACTTGGTTTTTCCTTTTAATTTTTGGACAGATTGATACCTGTTTACTTTTAGCTCCAAAAGGCAACTTAAAATATGAATTTGACCAAACCAAATTTAACAGTGGTACCTCAACTAATTCTAAACCATCTCCAAGTTGTAGATCTACATTTGGATGGATAGATTTGAAATGAAAATGATTTGGTAACAGCTACCAGAAACACCAAAATGAGCACCATTTTTATTTTACAACTCAGAATGAAGTGAGGCCAATTGCATTGGAAAGCCCTTGAAATTTCCTAACAGTAGCATTTAACCTCGTTTCCAAATTCATTGTATTTTTGAAATGGCATGCAATTTGGTAAAACACCAGAGAGAACTTTGGTGATTTTTATAAATTAATTAAAGATGAATTTTGATGAAAACTCAACTGGATGGTCTTGTATATGTTTAGGACTATCCAAACCTATAAGGGTTTAATTTTTAGAGCATCCTAGAAAATTTTGTGGACAGATCCTTGTTTTGCATATTTCTGCCATTTTGGCATTTTAGCTAATTAATTGTTGTGATTATATTTTTGTGTTGCATTATTGTTTTCTAGCATGTAAAAGTTGTGTGAACTTGTTTTCTAAGTGTTACTTAGATATTTTAGCATGTTAGATTGTGTGGACTTGAGTTGAGAAGAAATAGAATTTTTGTTAATAGCATTGATTATTCTCTAGTAATATTTGCATAGCATTTTTGAGTGATTGAATTCATGTGCAAAGCACTTGGATTTTTTTGAGTGTATCCAGTACCATGTTGGTACTTAGTTTTTGTTGTTATCACCTCTGCTATGTTGCATTGGAATTGGTAGAAAAGCACTATTAGCTTTGTCATGACTATGAGTTTTGTTATGGAAAAATTCCCTCAGGTGTGGAATTTTGACATAATCATTTGTGGTTTTGTGACCACATATTTTTGGGTTGTATCCATAGGTCCAGTAGCATTTTGATGATGTTATTATGAGTACTTGACCCCTATAGTTTTCACTTGTGTGAAAACAATAGCATGAGTAGCATTGCCTTGCTTATTTAAGCACCCTATTATTTTCTGCTAGTATTGTTAATGCACTAGATGCTAGTTTAGTTTTTTGTTAATTTTTAGCAAATGGACTAGAGGCATTGTGACCTCTTAATGCTTTGTTATGCTAGTGGAACACCCACTGGTTTCATTGCATTTTTGGTGGAAACATTATTTCCTCCACACTAGATGTGTTTCTTTTATATCTGTTTTGAGTAGATCTTTAAATGCTTTTTAGGCTTATTGCTAGATTAATTCTCATGAGACCAGTACCATTTAGGTACTGTTATTTTGGTTATAGCACCTCTAGATACTTGGTGCTCGTGTTGAAATAGATTTAAATAGCAATGCTTAAAGTCTAAATTTCATACTAGGATATTCATGTATGCTTTTTGTCTTGTTTTGCCCTAGGGAAAAATATGAATCTTTGGTATGGAAACCAGAGGATGGAATGTCCTTGTGGCATTATTATCTTAGGGTTTTCACCTCTGATAGGTTTCCTCTTAAGTAGCATAAAAGCATGAGTAACACTTGGATGACTATGAATTAATCTCCTCACATGTGTAGCTTTTTAAGCATAGTTTTTCCTTGTTTCCTAGCTATGCTTTTTATGTTATTTTGTGGAATCCAGTAGCAATTATGGTACTGGTTAGAGGAGTATTTTGCCTCTGCTAGCTTGCACACTTGTGCATAAAATTAACTAGTGTAGCCAAAACTAGTCTAGTATTTTTCCTAAACTTTCTACTAGTATGAGTAGGAGTTTTTGGATGCTAGATTGTTTGTTTGTTTTGAGCACTTTTATAAAAGTGACCAGAGGCTTATTAACCTCTTGGTGAGCATATTTGCGAGTGGAACACCCACTGGTATGTTTGCCTCATGGTGGAAAAATAGGTTTGACTTGTTGTCATGAGCTTATTTCACCACTTGAGTAATTTAGCAAATTATGTGTGCTAGCCATAGAGATTGTTGGGGAAGTTTTTAGACATAAAAATGTGTTTTATGTGACACCCTACTGTCTAGTAACATGTGCTCTACCCCACTGGTCCATGGTGTTCTTAACTAAAAATCATTGAAGTGGCCACACATAAACACTAGGAAAAAAGCAGACTTTTCAACTATAGTTTTTATGCCAATTTTTCTTAAGGGAAAAATTGAGAACTTGGGTGGTACTTCTTGATTGCTTGCTGTATGTATTACTTGTAGACTTGTTTGTCTTGTTTGGTTCTGAATGTGTGTCCTTTATTCTCTTTTTACGGCGTTAGAAAACGAAGAGGAAGGAAGTGTCGTGAAGCTCTGTTTCAAGTTCCAGTCACTCCAACAACCAGGGACACAAAGAGATACCAGGCAAGCATCCTGATTGCTTGCTGATACAATACTTACCATTATATATCATGCATGTTTTACCTCTGAAGTTTTACCAAAACTTGATTATCAAAACTATTTTTGATGTGGAAATTACTACTATACGATATTATAGGTTACTATCATGCCAGTAGTTAAAATTGGTAATACCAAGCCCATAAGCCACCATATGGTATTTAATACCATCAAATATACTAGTCCCTAAGTGGACACCCTAAAATTGTGATTCTACGAAACAAAGGCTTTACGGAAAAACCCGGAGAAAAGGCGGATCCTTGTTCTCCGGAGGAATGTGGAAGTGGTCATTTTTGAGAAAGTGGTGTTTTCAAAAATGACACATAACCTAGTCTTCGCCGGACAACCTTTACCGTACTGCCACCCTACCCCAACATGGGCACGGGGCTTAACTTGAAGTTTGTTCTTATTAGTGTGTGCTATCTCACTTGCTATAAGGGGCGTCGTACCCTCGAACCGAATGTCGTCAAAACTCCCAATGTTGAGGCATATAAAGTGTGGGATTAATTTTCCCTCCGGATGCATTCATTGAGGCTCCTGGCTAGGCAGGGTGGGACTTGATGCCGGGGAGAACAACTTCAACTGAGAGATAGGCATATTCTAGCTTGAACATAGTGGATGGTTATGATCAGATACCTGATGTTTACATACTGTTGTTACAGTCCGTGATTGTTCACGGGAGGTGTACTGGATCTGGTGGATGTGTACACCTCTGCAGAGTACAACTTTTTCGAAGAAGCCGCGTCCTCGGATATGGACAGTTGAATGGCCATGTAGCTAGCATTGTGTCAATGTTTTTCAAAAAGGAAGTTTTTGAAAGGGAAATTTTGGAACGGAAGTGTTGAACTTGTGAAGTTCGGAAAGGAATGGAAACTTATACCGTGGAGGTATCGTGGATGATGAAAAGCCAGATGTTGTTATACAAAACAAAATGTTTTGCAAAGAAAACCTTTTCTACTCTAAGCAAGAATTCTGGAAACTGATTCCAAGAAGTTTTGCAAAGAGAAAATATTCTTTAACAAAGCTTTACAAAACTCTGTACATGTGATATCTACAAGAGAAATAAAACTATATTATTTTATTTTCTTCTGAAGTATCTTCGTCAACGAAGATACAGATTAACCTGACTGCAACTGTGGTGTTATCATATATGAACACCATTGATAGTGAACCCTATTTATAGCCTACCTATTCCACCATATAAGCATATTTGCATGTTGGTAAGTGACATGATGGATGTCTTGCTGAGTACATTCAAATGTACTCATTATGGTTTCGCCCCTGGTATCTACTTATCAGATTTGGAGAAGGAGTCTCCAAAGGAGATCTATGAAGAGAAGTACGGAGTTGACGGCTTTGCGAACTAGGATCGTCTCCGGGTCAGCAGCCTGTAGGTTAAGGCGTGACTTGGGCTCAACTACGTTGTGTTTTTAATTGTCTTCCGCTGCGTTTGATAAGTTGCCTGCCCCATGTGGCAGTTGCGTTAAACTTGATCATGTGATCTTTTATGTAATACCTTTATGTATTCGTGAAATGGATGATGTATTTCTGTGTGCCAACTGTGTATGTTGTTCACGACTGATCTTTCTGGGATCGTGAATGTATGCATACGTAGGGTTTCAGACTGTCGGTCTGGGGTCCTTACAGAGTTGGTATCAGAGCCATCCTGACCTTAGGAGACCTTAGTTAGCATGGACGTCAGATAGGAAAGAAAAGTATTTTTGAGTAAAAAACCTATTTACAATCTAAATTATTTTTTATCTAAGGGAATTTTAGTATATTTTCCCCTCCTTATTATCTTTTCAAAAGATTCTAAATGCATATCAAGGGCGTCCTTGAACAGTGGTTCGAAGGGCGGGCCTTACAGAGTTAGTATCTCTCTCGGTTAAGAGTTATTTCTTACTTGTTTGCAACTGCTCCGCTCTGTTTTTGAAACATCTCTCGTCTTTGAAGTTTTCTGTCCAGAAAATAGATGGAGTTTCAAAAACAGATTGTTGCATAAAGTTTTATCAAAACTTTACTTCTATTTATCTTGTTTCCATCCAAAAACTTTTATACTTGCCGATGTCCCGAGAAGACCAAAATATTTGCCTAGCTCTACAGTGATGATGGTCAGAAGTAGATATAGTTCTTCAGCCACTTCTAGGATTTTGGATCAGTCTAGTTTGGAGTAATTTAGCGATAACTCCATGAGTCGCCTCCCCCTACGTAGCTCCAATGGAGCCTTGCTTGTGTGTTTTGGCTTGCTTATGTGTGTCCGTAAGACTTTGTGCTGTTGTGTGGTGTAGAATTTGGTTCATCTAGGCTTCTATATGTTTGTGGGGTGCTCAAATTTTGCAAATTTGTGATTGCCCCGCTCTTGTTTTTGAATCGCCTCGTGTTAAATTTTTTTTTTTTGCAAGCAAAAATGTTTGTATAGCATTCAAAAACAAGAATTTGTTGCTTAGACTTATACTTGTTTTCGCTTCATAATGCCACCGTCGTGAACCACCACCATCTCTTCCACAATTAATGAAAGCACCATTGGACCTAATAATAGAGGACCATCAAGCCACACGAACTGATAGCGTTGATACCAGTGATGCACTCCCACAGATAAAGCTCCAACAACGACAACCCTCAAAGAAGAAAAGGCGTGAAGAAAACCAACCAATACTGACCAAAACCTCAGTGTTTTGTCTGTTTGAAAAATACTTGTTTTGCCCTATGGGCTAAGCGTTGCTTTTTAAAAGTTATATACCTCCCTCCTCTGGAGAAAGGTACAAAACAAGTCTTCACATGCCATGATGCGCAACCCCCTCAGAAAGCCAATCAAAAGAGCACAATTCAATATTCGACGATGACGCTAGTCGTATCTTGTCGGACAAACATTATTAAATAGTAAAGCATGTGTAAGCATTACTATCAGTATGCACTAGTATTGCCTCACTAAATTAAATAGCCTTATATTTTTATCTTGTCTGCAAAGTTTTTCATGAGTAACCAGAGGCTTAGTACCTATTTTTGCCTTGGTATTAGTAGGCCATAGCCCACTGGTCCCATTGTATTTTGGCTTGAGGATGAAAATCCCCAACCATACACATGTGTAAAAATAGTATGTTTCACTATGTGATTGATTTCTATTTTCCACCATGGAAAAATATAATTGTTTGTTTTCACTTATGCAAGTGAGAAGTTTATTTCTTATTAGTAAATACTAATATGTTTAGGTGTGATCCTTTTGTTAGCATAATATTCCTTAGGGGTATCATGTTAAGAAATGTCTCACTATCGTGTGCTGAAATTAAATTGTTCGCAAATAAAATAAATTCCTCTTGATTGGTAGATTGTTTGTGAATGATTTTAAATTGAGTGTATGGATTTTTTTTGAGAAGGTTTAGATAACTTTTCATTACTTGCATAGCTACTGGTTGTGTGAGTTATACCTTGCTTGTTTGCTAGTAATTGTTTAAGAAAAACAGAAATTGCTAGAAGAAATTTCTGCATGTTTAATAGTTGTATCATGGGATTGTTTTGATGTTGTGCTTACTAACATGAGTAAGTTTTGGGTACTGTTGTTAGGTACATCTATATTCATGACTTGCTTGTTTAAGTTTAAACATCATAATAGCGTTGTTTGCTTCTCTAGAGTGAAACTAGTTTCACCACTAGAAAATGGTGATTTTTGCTCTAGTATTACCCTCTTTTTATTTTTATGAGTATATGTGTTGATATAGCATGTTTAGGAAGTTATTACTTCTGTTATCATGCCATGAATTATTTAGTTTCATGTTCTATGGTTATAGGATATGATTATCTCTTATAGCATGCTGGTGTAGATTTTACATACTAGTGTGTTATTTGTGCAGTCCTGTTTTTTTTTATGCCTGTGAAATAGGAGTTTGTATCTTGTGTAAAGATGGTATTTTAGAGTACCTTTATGATTGTATTCATTGGTTTTTAGCTACTGGTTGTTTGCTAATTGTTCATGATTGATGGATTCCAAAACCTCTAATAAACAATAACCTAGTGAATAAAAAGTCTATTCATATGTGGTGTTGTTTGCTTGCTTATTGGATTTTATTTAAATCTTTTACCTTAGCATGAGTTTATACTTGTGTTGTGATTGTGTTTAAGAGTATCTTATGAAACTAAAACATCCAAATAAAATCATGAACATTTAAGTGATAGTTGCTTGTGGTGAGTAATATCCACTGCCATGGGTATTATTCTGTCTGTTTATTTTACCTTAGCAACCTAACCTTTGCACCCACAAGCTATGTTCTTAGATTCTTATATACCTTATTATGAGAGTGGTACACCACTCCATATGTGTTATTTAAGATGTGGGTTATAGCTAGGAACACATGTAATAATTGACGGTACATTTCCAGGTAGTTCTGCACTAACCTTAATTTCTGTTCAAACTAGGAAACAAAAGTTTTGAACCTAACACAGTACTGGTGTATTTTTTTTTAGTGAAATTGCTAATTTAGGGATGTACCCCTCCTCCCAAGAAAAGTCAAAGGGGGGAAGCACCTTCACTCCAACACTAACATTGTGTTTGTTGGCCCTCCCTTAGTCCTCGCTTGTGAATCTCGGGGACGAGATTCTTTTTAAGGGGGGAAGACCTGTCACATCCCAATTTTGGAATACCTGTTAACACAGTTGTTTTGCTAATTGCTTTACTAATAAACCTTGGTTGTGTTTGTTTGTGGTTGTTTAAGTGCAACTAAACAAACTGGTTATATAAACTTGCAAACTTAAAAGGATAGCAAAGCAGTGAACTAAAAATATTCAACATATTGTTCCAATGATAAAAATATTCAACATATTGTTCCAATGACTTTGGCAATATTTTCTAAAGTAAATATTGATCAAAGAGTTTTACAAAACTATCTTATGAATCCAATACTTGTTGAATATTATTACAAGGCCTAAATTAAGAAAGAGGAAAACACTTAATAAATTTCCATAAAGGATTATCAGAAAAAGAGGCATTCTTAAATGCTTCACCAAAATATTATCAAATGTTTTTCCAACCTTGGAAGATTAAAAACAATAGTATTAGAGAGCATTGACTTGCTATCTCAAGTCATATAAATATTTTGGCAAAACATTATTAAAGAAAAGCCAAATGCCTTATTAAATTGAAATTCCAATATTTCCAGAAACAGAAAACTGAAACAAGTTACTATTGGAAACTTTCTTAAAATGATTTGAAATTCATACCATTGCTTCCTTATATCAAATAAGGAACACACACAAAAGGACCAAGAATTGAATCCATTAAAGCCCTGAAAACATGAATTTTCTCCACAGCAACATTTGGGATTTTGAACAAGTTTGTTCTACAAACTTTTTCCAAATGCCATGAAATAAATACCACATGCTCTATATCATAAATAAGGATGAAAACCAAAAGGAAACAAGTTTTTGAATTGTTTAAGTTTCCAAAAACCCCTGTTTTCTTGGCAGCACCTTTTTGAAATGTGAACAAGTTTGTTCTATGAAGTAACTCAAAATGACTTGAATTTTCTACCACATAAGGAACACATCAAATAAGGAATGTGTGCCAAAAATTATCATTTTTGGAAGCTCCTAAGTAGTCTAATAAATTCAATGTCCATTTTTGTAAGAATTCAAATTTGAACAACTTTGAATTATAAAGTTTCCCCAATTGAGCCAATTTTCACATATGTTGTGTATCTTAACTAATAAGAATTTTGGCCAAAAGGATTTCAAATTATAACTTTGTTTGCTTGGTGAAAATCACATTTTTCAGAGAGAAAAGGACCTAATTGTAAATAGCAGGGGCCTTTTTGTAAGCTGAGTCACATGGTCTTCTTCTTCTTCCTGTAGATGACGAAGTAGCAGGCATGGAGGCCCATGCTCCATTGCCTTCGAGTAGAAGACTTCTGGATGCTTAAAAACCCCTCCCATGTGCTCTACCTGCCCCCTCTCTCTCCCCCCTCAAGGTCTCTCTCTCTCTCTCTAAAATATCAAAACCAAACCCTAGCCCGAAAATGGCCACACTCGATTAGGCCATTGCCGTGCTCGCCGCCGGTCGCCGCTAGCTCCATTAGCTCCGCCATGTCGTGGTGTACCTCTGTGCCGAAGGAATCGAGCCGAAACGGGCCGTAGACGCCGCGCCGTCCGGTTCCCTTCTCCGAGCCCGACGACTCCGGCGAGGGATTCCGGCCGCCTCGAGCTCCCTCCTCATCCGAGCATCCGTGCGCAGTTGTGGTGAGCAGGGGAATCCCCCCGTCGTTTTTCCCCCTCCCTACCCCCCTAGAACGCCGCCGTGTCATGGCCGTGGTCCGGCCGCCGCCGCACGCCGTCGCCGCCGTCCTTCCGGCCGTTCCCCGGAAACGAGGCCACGTGCCTTAGCATCCCCTAGTCGAGAGAAACGTGCAGATGGATTTTATTCGCGAAACGGGGGTCGTTTCCGCTCGGATTCGAGCTCGCCGGAGACATCCCGCCGGCGGGTGACGTCGTCCTGACGTCGGGCTGACGCAGCGCCCGCCTTGACCCCGCGCGTGCAGGTCAAACCTGCTGGTGGCCCTCGCGCTGGCCCGCGTGGCAGCCCCCGTGGCGCCTGGCCCGCGAGTCAGCCTCAGAGGCTAGCTCTGCCCGCGGTGCAGCAGATCTGGCCGGCCCTTTAACAGATCTGGCCCAACAACTTGGTTTTTCCTTTTAATTTTTGGACAGATTGATACCTGTTTACTTTTAGCTCCAAAAGGCAACTTAAAATATGAATTTGACCAAACCAAATTTAACAGTGGTACCTCAACTAATTCTAAACCATCTCCAAGTTGTAGATCTACATTTGGATGGATAGATTTGAAATGAAAAATGATTTGGTAACAGCTACCAGAAACACCAAAATGAGCACCATTTTTATTTTACAACTCAGAATGAAGTGAGGCCAATTGCATTGGAAAGCCCTTGAAATTTCCTAACAGTAGCATTTAACCTCGTTTCCAAATTCATTGTATTTTTGAAATGGCATGCAATTTGGTAAAACACCAGAGAGAACTTTGGTGATTTTTATAAATTAATTAAAGATGAATTTTGATGCAAACTCAACTGGATGGTCTTGTATATGTTTAGGACTATCCAAACCTATAAGGGTTTAATTTTTAGAGCATCCTAGAAAATTTTGTGGACAGATCCTTGTTTTGCATATTTCTGCCATTTTGGCATTTTAGCTAATTAATTGTTGTGATTATATTTTTGTGTTGCATTATTGTTTTCTAGCATGTAAAAGTTGTGTGAACTTGTTTTCTAAGTGTTACTTAGATATTTTAGCATGTTAGATTGTGTGGACTTGAGTTGAGAAGAAATAGAATTTTTGTTAATAGCATTGATTATTCTCTAGTAATATTTGCATAGCATTTTTGAGTGATTGAATTCATGTGCAAAGCACTTGGATTTTTTGAGTGTATCCAGTACCATGTTGGTACTTAGTTTTTGTTGTTATCACCTCTGCTATGTTGCATTGGAATTGGTAGAAAAGCACTATTAGCTTTGTCATGACTATGAGTTTTGTTATGGAAAAATTCCCTCAGGTGTGAATTTTGACATAATCATTTGTGGTTTTGTGACCACATATTTTTGGGTTGTATCCATAGGTCCAGTAGCATTTTGATGATGTTATTATGAGTACTTGACCCCTATAGTTTTCACTTGTGTGAAAACAATAGCATGAGTAGCATTGCCTTGCTTATTTAAGCACCCTATTATTTTCTGCTAGTATTGTTAATGCACTAGATGCTAGTTTAGTTTTTGTTAATTTAGCAAATGGACTAGAGGCATTGTGACCTCTTAATGCTTTGTTATGCTAGTGGAACACCCACTGGTTTCATTGCATTTTTGGTGGAAACATTATTTCCTCCACACTAGATGTGTTTCTTTTATATCTGTTTTGAGTAGATCTTTAAATGCTTTTTAGGCTTATTGCTAGATTAATTCTCATGAGACCAGTACCATTTAGGTACTGTTATTTTGGTTATAGCACTCTAGATACTTGGTTCTCGTGTTGAAATATATTTAAATAGCAATGCTTAAAGTCTAAATTTCATACTAGGATATTCATGTATGCTTTTTGTCTTGTTTTGCCCTAGGGAAAAATATGAATCTTTGGTATGGAAACCAGAGGATGGAATGTCCTTGTGGCATTATTATCTTAGGGTTTTCACCTCTGATAGGTTTCCTCTTAAGTAGCATAAAAGCATGAGTAACACTTGGATGACTATGAATTAATCTCCTCACATGTAGCTTTTTAAGCATAGTTTTTCCTTGTTTCCTAGCTATGCTTTTTATGTTATTTTGTGGAATCCAGTAGCAATTATGGTACTGGTTAGAGGAGTATTTTGCCTCTGCTAGCTTGCACACTTGTGCATAAAATTAACTAGTGTAGCCAAAACTAGTCTAGTATTTTTCCTAAACTTTCTACTAGTATGAGTAGGAGTTTTTGGATGCTAGATTGTTTGTTTGTTTTGAGCACTTTTATAAAAGTGACCAGAGGCTTATTAACCTCTTGGTGAGCATATTTGCGAGTGGAACACCCACTGGTATGTTTGCCTCATGGTGGAAAAATAGGTTTGACTTGTTGTCATGAGCTTATTTCACCACTTGAGTAATTTAGCAAATTATGTGTGCTAGCCATAGAGATTGTTGGGGAAGTTTTTAGACATAAAAATGTGTTTTATGTGACACCCTACTGTCTAGTAACATGTGCTCCCCACTGGTCCATGGTGTTCTTAACTAAAAATCATTGAAGTGGCCACACATAAACACTAGGAAAAAAGCAGACTTTTCAACTATAGTTTTTATGCCAATTTTTCTTAAGGGAAAAATTGAGAACTTGGGTGGTACTTCTTGATTGCTTGCTGTATGTATTACTTGTAACTTGTTTGTCTTGTTTGGTTCTGAATGTGTGTCCTTTATTCTCTTTTTACGGCGTTAGAAAACGAAGAGGAAGGAAGTGTCGTGAAGCTCTGTTTCAAGTTCCAGTCACTCCAACAACCAGGGACACAAAGAGATACCAGGCAAGCATCCTGATTGCTTGCTGATACAATACTTACCATTATATATCATGCATGTTTTACCTCTGAAGTTTTACCAAAACTTGATTATCAAAACTATTTTGATGTGGAAATTACTACTATACGATTATAGGTTACTATCATGCCAGTAGTTAAACTTGGTAATACCAAGCCCATAAGCCACCATATGGTATTTAATACCATCAAATATACTAGTCCCTAAGTGGACACCCTAAAATTGTGATTCTACGAAACAAAGGCTTTACGGAAAAACCCGGAGAAAAGGCGGATCCTTGTTCTCCGGAGGAATGTGGAAGTGGTCATTTTTAGAAAGTGGTGTTTTCAAAAATGACACATAACCTAGTCTTCGCCGGACAACCTTTACCGTACTGCCACCCTACCCCAACATGGGCACGGGGCTTAACTTGAAGTTTGTTCTTATTAGTGTGTGCTATCTCACTTGCTATAAGGGGCGTCGTACCCTCGAACCGAATGTCGTCAAAACTCCCAATGTTGAGGCATATAAAGTGTGGGATTAATTTTCCCTCCGGATGCATTCATTGAGGCTCCTGGCTAGGCAGGGTGGGACTTGATGCCGGGGAGAACAACTTCAACTGAGAGATAGGCATATTCTAGCTTGAACATAGTGGATGGTTATGATCAGATACCTGATGTTTACATACTGTTGTTACAGTCCGTGATTGTTCACGGGAGGTGTACTGGATCTGGTGGATGTGTACACCTCTGCAGAGTACAACTTTTTCGAAGAAGCCGCGTCCTCGGATATGGACAGTTGAATGGCCATGTAGCTAGCATTGTGTCAATGTTTTTCAAAAAGGAAGTTTTTGAAAGGGAAATTTTGGAACGGAAGTGTTGAACTTGTGAAGTTCGGAAAGGAATGGAAACTTATACCATGGAGGTATCGTGGATGATGAAAAGCCAGATGTTGTTATACAAAACAAAATGTTTTGCAAAGAAAACCTTTTCTACTCTAAGCAAGAATTCTGGAAACTGATTCCAAGAAGTTTTGCAAAGAGAAAATATTCTTTAACAAAGCTTTACAAAACCTCTTGTACATGTGATATCTACAAGAGAAATAAAACTATATTATTTTATTTTCTTCTGAAGTATCTTCGTCAACGAAGATACAGATTAACCTGACTGCAACTGTGGTGTTATCATATATGAACACCATTGATAGTGAACCCTATTTATAGCCTACCTATTCCACCATATAAGCATATTTGCATGTTGGTAAGTGACATGATGGATGTCTTGCTGAGTACATTCAAATGTACTCATTATGGTTTCGCCCCTGGTATCTACTTATCAGATTTGGAGAAGGAGTCTCCGAAGGAGATCTATGAAGAGAAGTACGGAGTTGACGGCTTTGCGAACTAGGATCGTCTCCGGGTCAGCAGCCTGTAGGTTAAGGCGTGACTTGGGCTCAACTACGTTGTGTTTTTAATTGTCTTCCGCTGCGTTTGATAAGTTGCCTGCCCCATGTGGCAGTTGCGTTAAACTTGATCATGTGATCTTTTATGTAATACCTTTATGTATTCGTGAAATGGATGATGTATTTCTGTGTGCCAACTGTGTATGTTGTTCACGACTGATCTTTCTGGGATCGTGAATGTATGCATACGTAGGGTTTCAGACTGCCGGTCTGGGGTCCTTACAGATTCAGTCGGGGTTCTCCGGCGAGGTAGATAGCAGAGAGGGAGGCGGCCGGGAGAGGGGCAGACGGCGGCGGAGAAGAGGGAGAGATGGAACCTAGGGGGCTAGGGTTTGACGGCGCGGCCCTAGGGCTGTTTTATAGCCCCCGGGAGTGCCTCCTGGCCGTCGGGTGGTCGCCGTGCTGCCGTGGAGGCCTCCGATGGCCGCCGTATAGCGGGAAGATGGATTAGATCGACTGAAAAAAAAACGAATCGGTATTTTGCGTTTAAGTGGGAGGCTGGGCCGCACGCGGAAGGGAAGCGAGGTGGGCTGGGCGCAGCCCACCCTCTGCTGGCGCCAAGTTTGAAAATTTTAATTTTTCTTTCTCCCTTTTTTTTTTGCTGAAATAGAATTGGGAAGAAAATGATAGGTTAAACTTCCTGAAAAATTTGGAAAAAAATTTGGAGAAGTTCCTTAGCCCAAATATAAACAGTTGGTAACTTTTATTTTCAAAAGTTTAAATATTTGCTTGCTGTTTAAAATTAAACCAAATTTAGGTGAAAATTTTAATATTAAAGATCATTAATAAAACCAATCATTTAAATAGGGTAACCCCTATGGCAACTAGACAATTTGAGTTGATTTGTTTTGGTATCAACATAATTTCAAAATGATTCTGTTTTGGGTGCTTTGATTTGAATTTTTAAATGTGTTTGGAAAATAATTAATTGATTTGAAACCAACATTTTCACAAGGGATCACTATGGAAAAACATGAAACAATTGGTTGTTTTAGTTGTGATTTTTATTGAAAATGTTGTAACAGAGCAAGTATGAAACCATTGTTTGAATAAGGTTTGAATTTGAGTTGTGAAAACAGTGGAAAACAAATGCAACAATTAAGAAACAAATGCAAACAATATGATGACATGATGCAGTACTTTAATAAACATGCAACAAACATTCTAAGGGGATGATTTTCATACTTGGGATGTTACAAAACGCCCCCCCTTGAAGGAATCGCGCCCCGAGATTCCTACTGAGAAAGGAAAATGTCCGGATACTTCTTGCGAAGATCCTCTTCGGTCTCCCACATTGCCTCTTTATCGGAATGATGCGACCACTGCACTTTCAAGAACTTGGTGCTCTTGTTGCGAGTCTTACGCTCGGTCTTATCGATAATACGAACAGGGTGCTCCTCATAAGAGAGATCATCTTGCAGTTCGATGGAATCATGATCAACTGCACGATCTGGATCTTTGAAACACTTCTTGAGCTGTGACACGTGGAACACATCGTGCACCTTGGATAGCTTTTCTGGAAGTTCTAGACGATAAGCATTTTCTGCACGCCTTGAGAGAATGTTGAAAGGACCAATGTATCTTGGTGCAAGCTTTCCTTTCACACCGAAACGATGAGTGCCTCTGAGGGGAGTTACACGGAGATATGCCTTGTCACCAGGTGCATAGATCATATCCCTGTGCTTGCTGTCATAATAGCTCTTCTGGCGAGACTGAGCAATCTTGAGATTGTCACGAATGATACGAACTTTCTCCTCGGCTTCCTTAACAATGTCAGGGCCTAAGAGTGAACGTTCACCAGCTCCAGACCAATTGATTGGACTCCTGCATGCGGCCATACAGTGCCTCAAATGGTGCCATGCCTAGGCTTGCCTGGTAGCTGTTGTTTGTAGGAGAATTCAGCATATGGAAGGAAATCCTCCCATTTCATGCCAAAGGAGATACCACATGCTCTGAGCATATCCTCGAGAATCTGATTGACTCTTTCGACTTGCCCCTGAGACTGAGGGTGATAAGCTGTGCTGAACAGAAGTTTGGTGCCCAATGCTTCTTGAAAACTTCCAGAAATGAGAAGTGAAGATACTTCCACGGTCTGAGCTTATTTCCAATGGAACACCATGAAGAGGAACAATCTTTGCTGTGTAGAGCTCTGCTAACTGGCTAGCTGAGATAGTTTCCTTGACAGCAAAGAAGTGACCTACTTTAGTGAGACGATCAATAACAACGAAGATTGCATCGTTGCCCTTTTTGGACTTTGGAAACCCAGTAACAAAGTCCATTTCAATCATGTCCCACTTCCACTCAGGAATTTTCAGAGGTTCGAGTAGACCGGCTGTTTTCTGATGGACTACCTTAACACGTTGACAAACGTCGCATTCATAAACGTATTGAGCAATTTCACGTTTCATGCCAGGCCACCAATACAGTGTCTTAAGATCCTGGTACATCTTTGTACTTCCAGGGTGAATGGAGAGAGGAGTTTCATGAGCCTCCTTGAGAATGATATCTTTTAGACTTTGAACTTGAGGAACTGCAATGCGTCCTTCAAAGAACACATTTCCTTTGTCATCCACTGAGAAGGACTTGAATTTCTCCTTGCCTTCCTTGATGTGCTCAACCATCTTCTTGATTTCAGTATCACGAAGTTGTTCAGAACGGATCTTGTCCTCGAGAGTTGGACTGGCTATCAAGCTAGCAAGGTAGCCTTGAGGAACAAGACCAAGGTTCAGCTTCTGGAATTCTTCATGAAGTGGAGGTTGGCTTTCCATGATCATGAGATTATTGCAGTAGGACTTGCGACTGAGAGCATCAGCCATAACATTAGCCTTGCCTGGAGTGTAAGAAATGGTGAGATCAAAGTCCTTAATCTTTTCAATCCATCTCCTTTGCCTGAGGTTTAGATCTGGTTGAGTGAAGATGTATTTCAGACTCTCGTGATCGGAAAAGATTTCAGTTTTGTTACCCAACAAGTATTGTCTCCATTTCTTGAGGGCAAACACAACTGCTGCTAGCTCAAGATCATGAGTGGGATAGTTTTGCTCATGTGGGTTCAACTGACGTGAAGCATAAGCCACAACTTGACGTTCTTGCATAAGAACTGCACCTAGACCTTGGAGAGATGCATCGCAGAATATCTGGAAAGGTTTGGTAGTATCTGGGCCAACCAGAACTGGGGTGGAAGTGAGTTTAGTCTTCAGGAGATTGAAACTCTCATCACACTGTGGAGTCCAAACAAACTTTTTGTCCTTCTTTGTGAGATCAGTGAGAGGTTTGGCAATCTTGGAAAAGTTTTGGACGAAACGACGGCAATAGCTAGCCAAGCCAAGAAAACTTCTGACTTGCTTCACCGTCTTAGGGGTTTCCAATCAACAATTGCCTTAACCTTTTCCGGGTCAATGGCTATGCCTTTGGCAGAGATGACATGACCAAGGTAAGCAACTTCTGGAATCCAGAACTCACATTTGGAGAACTTGGCATATAGACGATGCTCACGAAGTTTCATGAGAGTGAGACGAAGGTGTTCTCCATGCTCTTCCTCGGATTTTGAGTAGACTAGAATATCATCGAGATATACCACAACGAACTTGTCGAGGTATTCATGGAATACAGAATTCATGAGTCTTGAGAAGGTTGCCGGTGCATTGGTGAGACCAAAGGACATGACGGTGTATTCATATAGACCGTAACGAGTGGTGAAGGCTGTTTTTGGAATATCTTCCTTTCTGATCTTTTATTTGATGGTAACCCATCCTCAAGTCCAACTTTGAGAATATTGAGGCTCCAGCAAGTTGATCAAAAAGATCATCGATACGAGGAATTGGATACTTGTTCTTGATGGTTTTCTCGTTGAGAGGGCGATAGTCAACCACGAGTCTTTTGTTTGATCCTTCTTGGCAACAAACGAGTTGGGCAACCCCAAGCGGAGGAACTAGGCTGAATGTAACCTTTCTCCATGTACATATCGATTTGCTCCTTCAACAATTTCAGTTCAGGAGGAGCTATCTTGTATGGATGCTTAGAGATTGGAGCAGTACCTGGTTCAAGCTCGATCACGAACTCAACTGCTCTGTCCGGAGGCATCCCTGGCAACTCTTCTGGAAAGACGTCAGGGAATTCACAAACCACCGGAACATTTTCAATTGCAGGAAGAGGTTTAGCATCGAGCGTGTACAGCTGAACAGAACTTGATTCACTTGGAGAATAGACTATCTGGCCGGAAGGGTGGAACAGAGTTATTGACTTCTTAGCACAATCAATCGTAGCTTTATTGGCCTTCAACCAATCCATGCCAAGGATGACATCAATGTCAGAATTGCCAAGCAGAATGAGGGAAGCAAGGAATATGTGACCTCCAATCAAGATCTGATTCTCGTGACTGATCTTGGAAGTTTGCATAGTTGCTCCAGGGGAGTTTACTACTAGCGGGGAACCCAAACCAACAAAAGGTAGTTTAACTGCTGTCACAAAGATCTTTGACACGAAAGAATGCGATGCTCCGGTATCAAACAACACTTTAGCTGGGTTAGAGTTTACGGGGAATGTACCGAGAACGACGTCAGCAGCTTCCTCAGCTTTGTCGGCCTTGATATGATTCACCCTCGCGGTCCTCCCGACAGGCCTGTTGTTGGAGTTGAAGGCTTTAGCCAGCACGAACCATTGCCTGGTTGGTGTTGGGGCGAGGAGGTGGTGGAGGTAGCTGCCTCTGAGTGCACTTATCAGCGTAGTGCCCAGTCTCCTTGCACTTGAAGCAAGTGACGACACGAGGAGGAGCTGGCCTTGGCTGCCCCATTGGAAACCTCTGACCCTGCATCTGAGATGGGTTGGGTGGGCGGGACCAAAGCCTGGAGAAGCTTGGGCATTTGGAGCCCTAGTGACAGCACTGTTTGGCACCCAGATGCGGCGCTTCTGTGGAGGGGTGGTCATGTTGGAGGAGGAACCACCCTCACGCGAGTGCTTGCGCGACTCCTCGAACGCCTTGCGCCCATTCTCCTCATTGAGCGCGGTGTTCACGAGCTCCACGAAGTCCTTGCACTTGATGTTGGTGAGAGCGTACTTCATTTCCGGGTTAAAACCTCGGCGGAACCTTGCCATCTTCTTGGCTTCAGTGGACACCTCGTCACCAGCGTATCGAGCGAGACGATTGAACTCGTTCTGGTAGCCGAGTACGTCCAGCTTGCCCTGTTTGAGAGAGCAGAATTCCTCACGCATCCTTTCCATGAGACCATCTGGGATGTGGTGCTTCAGGAAGGCATCCTTGAAACATCCCCAGGTGATAGGATAGCCAGCTCTCATGGTCTGGTAGTTCTCCCACCAGGTAGCCTGACCCTTCAGTAGGTAGGTGGCATACTTGACCTTATCTTCCTCAGCAACATGAGCAATCTCCAGAGCCCTGTTCATCTCCCTGATCCAGTCATCAGCATCCAGAGGCTCACGTGTTGCCACGAAAGCTCTCGGCCCCATGCTCAGAAACTCCTTGATGCTGACTCGCGGAGCATTCTGGTTGTTGTGCTGGTTAGCCTGGATCTGGGCCATCTGAGCCACGACCTGAGTCATCTGAGTCAACAGCTCCGTGAGTGGAGGTGGTTCAGGCGGGGAGTTCCTGGTTGGAGGCATCCTGAACAGAAATGCATTTTAGCACAACAATAGAAAAGGATAGACTTGGTAACCGAAAGAGAGATTATTCCTACGCATGAATAGATAACCAACAAGTACATCATCACATGTTCAAATACATCAGAATATCCAACAGACCAATACATGGTTTGAATGCCACAGGATAACTAAACATAGCTAGGAACGGATACACCGGTACTCCCATGCTCATCACGCAGGACGGCGGCGAGTAGTACGACGAGAGATACGGTGAGGAGGAATCCCACGGAAGTAGGTAGAACGACGATCCACGTAGAGCGGGACTGCTCTGAGAGGAACTCTCGGTGTGGTGAAGTAGAAAGCGTCGTCTCCTTGTGCTCCAAAGCGGGGAATCCCAGTGTAACCAGGACCAAGGTCGAGAAGTGGACCTCTGATCGGCTCGTAACCTCCAGCATCTGGCAGCGGTAACCCAGCTGTCTGAACGCAACGTGCAAAACGCTCGTCTCCAACAAAATCTGTGGTGTACGTCGCCAGACGAGTGAGAGCAAGGTGGAGCTGCTCCCTGACTGAAGCCAACTCCTGAGACAGTGTGGAAGCAACTGCGTCACTGTGCCTCACAAACGTAAGTATTTCGAAACAATATATACATTAGAGAGACAGCCATAACGGTCATTCAAGTCAGTAAGAATTGCAAGGGAATACATTAGACATTACTTCACAACACAACGTTCGATTTAAACTAACACTTACACCTGAAACTGACATGGCTATGAAAATATATAGTTCGTACCTGAAATCCTGACATTGCTATGAATATTAAACTAACACTTACACCTGAAACTGAAACTGATAAAACATACACTCATATGTGAACCCTAGCAGCTAGTCTATCTGACAGCAATTGCAATCGCCATTAACTTCATCGAACCGGCAGGATGGAAAGTAAGGATTTTATCAGTATTGGTACAAACCTTGTAATTATGTCTGACGAGCGACGGAAGCAGCGGTTGAGTACAAGTCAGTGGGGCAGCGTGGGCGGCAGTTCAATAGTTTACGCTAATCGAATTCGGATGGCGGTGAGGTCATAGTGGCGGATTGGTCGGTCGCGCAGGGCCGATACGGCGGCGAAGTCGTCCGAGGGCGGATAGGACGGCGTAGTCGTGTGGGGCAGGGCAGTTTGGAGGAGACCTGGCGGACCTACGTAGCCCTTTTGCTCGCCCAATGGCCCAACTGGTGTATGGGCCTAAAAATTGTACGATTTGTCTTCACAGCCCATTTGGTTTGTGAATAATATGTTTTTCCCTTGTCAATAACGTTCAAGTATTATAAATGATATATTAAGTTTTACTAGTTTCCTTTTATGATTAAATTTATTCATTTCTATATTTTTAAATGCATTGTTTGTGTTGATATTCAACACTAGTAGGAAAAGCCCTGTTAGTATTGTGGCATTTTCTTCAATTCCGGCGTGAAACTCGTACGCCACTGCTATCTAGGTGATAAATGGAAGTAGTAACGTCGAACAACACGCCAGTAATATCTAGGTATCCACTGGTGTGTTTCTGGACTCGCCACAGGTTACGACATGATCAGTGGCGTTGATGTCATAGGCCACAACACCATCCTATAGAAATCGGTAAATAAAAATGGTATGTAATATTGACTAGAAGCACACAAATGGTATTCAATATGAGATAACATAACAACCATTAAAAAAGTTCGCATAAACATTCATAGATTCAACCAGATAGTACTCAGCATTAACATATAATCTGAAAGTTCGCATAAAGATAGAACTCTCAGCTACAACCACGATACCTACTCATCATCTGACTGAATAGTGACAACATGTGTATCGTCAGCAGCTATGGGAACATCATCTTCGGTGTCGTCAGCATCCTCAGGTCGATCATAGAGGAAGTAGTTGGACACATCACATTCATCGAGATAGAATGTCAATCTCCCTGTTGCGTCCATCTCGTAGCGTTCCACGAGCTGCCCCCATTGATGACCACTGAAGTATGTTTTTCCATCCTCATTTGTGACAAGAACTGTGTGCTGGTGGTCTGGCATTCTGAAGCTCACCAAGTTCACCTCAAGAGTTCTAGGGTGGTCCCAAATTGCAACGTGAATATGCTCCAAAAAGTCAAGCCTGTATCTGCAAGGTATGATCTGTAAAAAAAAACAAGTAGTACAAATTTTTAGTGCAAATTCTTGGTCAGTTTTCAAAAAGTAGATTAACCGAAAGTATACATCTGTTTTCAAACCCCTCTGGTAGAACAATGGTATATTTCTTGTTCATGCACTCCTTGTAGCCACACTGTTCACATACATCCATTGCCTGCGGTGGTTCATTGCATACACTGAATTCAGATACACATCTAACCATTTAACAATCAAAAATCAACTTAAATCTAACAATGTAAATCCAATTTTGGTGGCTAAATAAACTTAAATCTAACAATGAACATCTAATTTCTAAGTCAATATACATCTATGTTTTTTAAATCACAGAAACCTAACAATGAAAATCTAATTTGTAAGTCGATCTACATCTAAAACTAACAATAATCGTCTAACATATAACTCAATCTACATCTAAACCTAACAATGAAAGGTACAGCGGCCGGGGAAACGTACCTGCGGCGCGACGGCGGGAGGACGACGATGGCGGTTGCGGCGGCGTTTGTCGCGGCGGCGTTCCGTCGGTGTCGGTGCAGGCGGCCCCGTGGTCGCGGTCGTCCGTCGGTGCCGTGGAGGGGGCTAGGCGTGGCCGCGGTGGGGGATCGGGGGCGAAGAGGGCTAGCCGTGGCGGTGGTGGGGGATCGGGGTGGAGAGGGAGAGGACTCGAGTTCGTGTGTGTAGCACTTGGTGTGCGTGTAGCAATCGATTAAATTAGAGTAAAAATGGTTTTCCTCAAAATTTCATTATGTGAACCGTGCCACCACATTTGATCTTTCATAAATTGGTCCTTAATGATGAAGCCAATGTTAAACCGTGCCACCACATTTGATTCCCTCATCCTGCTTACATGTTGTTGCACCGTGGGGGCGCATGCTGGTCGACGGTTCGTCCGGTGGTTGCGAGGCTCGACCTTGCGGGGCTCCTAGGCGACGGATCGTCAGGGATGGTGGTGAGGATGTGTTTGGGAGAAATCCTTGTCAGAGTACCGACAATAGCACGGTGCCGCCATCGGGTGGCATCCTCCCTTCATGAAGGGCATCGTGTCTACTCTGCATCCGCCGCCCCAATGTGCCGGGGGAAACCCTAGAATCGCTAATATCCTTGTTGAAGGTGCTGATTGGTACTTGACGCCCCGGTGCTAGAAGCGTGGTGGTAGTTTGTAGGTGGGCGCAGCGGTTGCGGGTCCTTATCGTTTCGTCGATCCGCTTCTGTCTCCTTTTCTTTTCTTCTTTGGCGTGTGTTGGTTGTCGCCTCAGCCGGTGTTGTATCAAAACTATTGTACCGGGTGGTTGCTATA
This sequence comes from Alopecurus myosuroides, assembly GCA_028641055.1. Classification (NCBI taxonomy): domain Eukaryota; kingdom Viridiplantae; phylum Streptophyta; class Magnoliopsida; order Poales; family Poaceae; genus Alopecurus; species Alopecurus myosuroides. The sequence goes on from CM054057.1 coordinate 608,833,974, forward strand.
TTAATATAGCGGGGATTCGGCCTATTTCGGCAGAGCATGGGGATAATATCCTGTGATACCAGCCTCTTGCATGCTCCCATGGTACTGTTTCGAAAAAAATGAAGTTTGGGTGATTCAAAAAAAATCTAGGAAAAATTATGAATGTTCACATGAAATGTTTCTACAATGTGTAATAATTTTATATCCAGATTCAAAAGTAATACTGAGTAACCAAAAAGAAAATCCAAATGTGAACATACAGTGCATTTTTGCTGATTTGTACTTTTTGTTTCTCAATGTGTACGACGAATTTGGACCTGAATTTTTTAATAGGATGTAGACAGATTCTGTGTCAACATGAAGATTTTTTTCCGGAATTTTTTGAAACAGCTATAGTTGATTTTTTGAAATGGTAGCATGGGAGCACACAAGGGGCTAGTATCACTGGATATTTTTCCCATTGAAACAGCATGGTTTCCCCCCTTGTTTACATTTATAGGAGCCATAATATTCAATAAAGTAAAGCAAAAAGGGAAAAGCTCAGCATAAAAATCAAAATGCCATCATGCAAGTAGTAAAACTCGAAAACATAACTTTTTAATTGTGTGAGAATTCGGCAATCTAATATAGAGTCTTAACACGGATTTTTATTGTAGAAACGGGGCTTCATGCATATAGTTGCACACAGAAACCATCATCACTGCATTCCTATTACAGACCAATATCAGGGACATGGGTAGCAAACAAGTAAAGCCCTCCAGTGCCCTGGTATAGCAAGAACAACATCTTGTCACCCTTCTTGAGATGACTTTCCTTCGCCATGAACTCTTTCCACCCGTTGACACACAAGCGACCATCAAGTTCAGAAATTGAATATGTCCATGTCACCTCAGTTTTCGGGTAACAAACAATAGTGATGGTACTATTTCTTTCAATATGTGCAGGAATCAGACGGCTTGGGATTTTCTGTTGCATGCGAAGACTTAAAGTCAAGAGAACAGCTAGCGAAAAATAATCATGTGAAAAGAAAGGAAAATAGATCGAGTGTACATGTATATATATGTTGCCTCACATAGTACTTTGAGCATAAGAGAAGATGTGTTCTTAAAGATTTACCACGTATTTATTGAAGTTCACGCTGTTTGTCCAATTCAGAGTATGCAGCACTCCGACAACCAGTTCTCCTTCCTCATACTCTCCAGCTCTGTGGAACAGAACAGTGTAATCGAAGTTTTCAACAGTGTTGATCACCGTCTCCATCATCCTCCAGTTAATCATGGTCCCATCAGTGCTAGAGAGTGAGTCAAGAATGGGACGCCTCTCAGGGGACATCTGGTAGTATGCTGTAAAAATTTAATACGACTGAAATTAGTGGAGTACACATGCCGCAACCAAGTAATATAGTCATGGTTATGTGCACAACATAATTTTTTTGAATTAAGTAGGAACTTACATGGATGGATGATTGGGTCATTTCCAGTTATGACCTCAGTTTGGCCTTGACGTGTGTTAGTTTCGAATATTAGCTCCGTACCAACCTTTAATTTGTAAACTCTGCTAAATTCTTTCCAAGATTCTCCATTCAAAAAGGTTATCCCATCAATGCTGGTAAGCTCAGCAATGAATGAGAAACCTTCCTCGGTTTTCAGTGTTGCTTGACAACTTGTGTTCTCGAATGGGAGAACAACATGCATGTGTAGGAAATAAGTTCTGATGTAGCAGGGGATCACCTAAATAAGAGCAAGTATTTTATTATATTATGAGCCAAGAGTAAATTGGACTTACTATAAGTAGATATATATCCTACAAGAGTAGCTATTTGTATTTTTTTCTATAATTGGACATTGAAGCAATAGTCTTGTACTGCAAATAACTAAACATGCACTCATAGTTTTAGAATGGTACCTTCAAGTATCGAAATTACATGTAGGCAATTGATAAAAAAAACACGTCCCTAACTAATAGAGATTGCACTCACAAATTTTTTGCTAGCTAGATCAGCTACGTATATTACATGAATGATTAACATATGACACAATGAGTACTAGGACCGGTAGATATGCTATGTATATTACATGTGAATAAACACAAAAAATCAAATCCCATTTGTACATGAGTAGATTAGAATCCTTACCGTCTTCTCCTCAAATCCCTCTACAAGGGTTATGACGAAATAATCAGTAGTCATGGTCTCAGTGCCACACATCCCCAGTTTGTCAAAATAAACTAGACACTGCAAGAAACAAAAAATGAAAACCATCAGATCTTGATCTGATAATAACTATCACTGCTATCTAATTAAGAGGAAAATTGATGCGTAAGAGTTGGCACGTCTTTTCTTGGCGCCATGGTCGAAGACGAGCGTGCGCCGGTAGAATACTGCTTGGTCAAAGTCGTGCGGCAAGGTGATTTCTGGCTGGCGGCGGCGAACACGTGTCGAGGGAGGCGTGTGAACGAGGAGGTTTTCTACCAAGGAGAATAATAACTGCCTTAGGTCAGGCCGATGGGACAATTCGTGGGCCGAACTGGCCATAGTGCAAATAAAGTAAATTAAAATGAGGTTTATTAGTTTAGGCCCACAAACAAGTGCCTGCTTTGTACAACTTTGCGTCTATCATGTACACACACTGCACAGGGGTTGCCCATTTTTTTCTAGCGATTTCACACGGATACCAGTTCGACTCTGCTCCTTCCAGAATTAATACTCCCCTGTTCTTCCCTGTTTTCCACTCGTATTCTCCACTCTCTTTTCTTCCACGCGCTTCACTCTCTTCTTCTTCCAAGCGCTCCACTATCTGCTTCTTCGATCCAAGCGCTCGACTCCCCTCTCCTCTTCTTCCAAGCGCCGCACTCTCTTCTTCTTCCAAGCATGGATTAAGAGAAGTATTTCTGCAACAGGATGCATGTCCCCGTCCACGGCGAGCAAACCATCACGTCACCTACACCAACGACCCTGCCGACGTGCAGCGAGTAAACATGTACCAGCAGTGGATTGATAGCGGATAAGATAGGTTCATGGGCCTGGATTTTGAGTACACATCCTACAAGTCAGAGAGAGAGAAAAAGATCGCCGTTCTTCAGCTTGCCTTCCGCCGCCACGTGTTGGTGTTCCATTACTCCAGGTAAAAGACATTTTTCGTCTTGTTTTCTGCAACTAGTACTCACCTAGATGTTCTTGTGATTGCTATTTTGTTATTCTTGGTTGTTGTGATTGCTTCTACTAGTACTTTTCTAAACTCTTGTTACTTGTGTACTTCAGTAGTGACTGGTGGCAATCCGCGACGCTGGCTGATCTTTTTCGTTTTGGCGGCGTCAAATTAGCAAGTGTTGACACCAGCAATGACAAGAGAGTGCTTGCGAGAACCTGAAATTTTTCTATTCCAGATGAAAATTATGAGGATATCCAAGATCTATACTATGATGTGTACAAGCTAAAGAAAGTTGGAATGGCTACCATGGCAGTAAAGCTTATTGATCCGTGGTACAAAGACATGAAGAAGAAGCCTTATGAGTGGCACAACTACTGGGACAAGAAGAAACTAGACATGGAACACATCACCTATGATGCAATTGATGGGTTCCTCTCGCTCGAGTTGTACCGTGTGCTCAAACCCATGAGTGACGCCAAGAAGACCAGAGAGGGAGGCGGATCATGGAGGGCGAACAGCCAGCGCAATTGGTGCTAGATCACTTGCTGCGGTGTAGTATGCTACTTTTGGTCCATGTTATTAGAGTTTATGTTTCAGTGTCGATGAAAATTGTTCGAGTAGTATGTTGTATGTCGCTCTTGCAGTATGCTTTGACCTACACAATATTGGTACTTTTGTTCATATTGTAAGTGTTATATCTCATTACTAATGCAAATTATGGTACATGAACTCTGGTTTGAACTCAATGACAACTCTCCTTGCTGGAGGTGTTCGAGTCGGTCCCTCCTCGAGGCAGAACATGTTCTGCCACCATTCTCCTTTGGGTGGTGCGTCGACTAGGGATGTCAAGATGGAGTTTGTTATTCCTTGGAGGCACCAGCATCGGCGGAGACGCGGCTCTGATCTCTGTTTAGGATAGGCCTTTTCTTGTGTTTGGTTTTTGCGTGTGTGGGGCTGTTCTCGGACTAGCCGGTGTGGAGTGGTGTAAGTGACAGTGTTGCTCGCAACGAAATGTCACGTTCATGTACTCAAACCTCTATCTTCTATAAAAATCAGGTGCGCAATTGCGTACCCTCGAAAAAAACTCTTTAACAATACTAACAAATTATATAAAACGATAACATAAAAAGGACATAATGTTTCACATAGTGCATCATGCAGTAGTACGGGAAGCAACACAAAGTTTAAACAAAAGAAACATTGTCTTCACAAGCACAACTTAAAAGATCTTCTGAACAGGGCCAGCTTCCATGGGATCATGTCTGAGTGGAATGAGGGAATTCACCTTACGGAAGGTGACTTGTTCTCCCATCCACTCGTACCTCTTCCCGTGACACCTTAGCACGTCATGTTTACGCATCTTGATGTAAAGATACGCGGTGTCTCCTTCTTTATGAGACTGAACAATGCGCCAGTTGGTATTACCCAACTTGTTAAGGAGTACACGTGAAACCATGAAAGACGATGGTCGCTGGTTCGGCGTTACCACAGCTTGAAGAACCTTGTCGGTGTGCACCCTCTTTTCCTCCTTAAGCTAAAGTATCACCAAATTGGAGACCTGGACTGAGCATGCTGATTTTTCATGAACATTTGGTGATCTTGGAGGTGCTTCTTCAACATCTTCATCATCTTCTCCAGAGTATTCTCCAGAGCCTCCATCCAGAGAATCATAACCCTCTGACATAGCCAGTTCCCCATCAAATGCCTCTTCTTCAACTCTCGGCTCCTAAGATGCAATAAGCCAATACGTTAAATGAAAACTGAAGTTCCTCATTCGTTTTTAACTTGGATATAATTTATTGCTGAAGAATTCAAATGGATATGAAATGTACAACCTATACTTAGCCCAGTATATCATAACCAAATCAGATAATTAGAATCCATGTAAGCATGCACATTTAATTAACCTAAAAGATACTGTGTACAATTATTAGAAAATGAGATATGAAATTGCAGTTGAAATAATGTGAAGATTATTGCAACCCAAAAAAGGTTGTAACACCATAAATAGGGGAATCTAGGATGATAACTCACTATACAATTATTTCAACATGAGATATGAAGTTGCAGTTCTAATTATTACATGATGAGATATAAAATGGCATTTGAAAAAATGTAAAGAACACTTGAGGAATAAAAGAATAAAATTAGAAAGCAAAATCGATCTAGTCCCTCTGTCTTTGAATACAAGGCCACTATCAAAAATACAATTTCTATGTATACAAGGCCGCTATCTCTTCCAAAGAGAAATTTATTTGGATTCTACCACATACAATAGTGCTCCTTGATGTGAATGTTCCATGCAACCATACAGTAAGATGCCCCACATACAAAATATTTAATTAGCACAGAACACAAGAGTTTATTCACATAATTGTTTCTGCTATTTAAAAGTTGGCTTTCTTTTCTTGGTATTTAGGAATTGAGTTAGTGGCCTTGTATAAAAAACCGAAGGTAGTATATGTTGTTTGTAGCAAGAAAAGAAATCTGGAAAAATGCATGTTACATATTCTTTTGAGTATTTCCATCGGCTAGTACTCCATTAATTACCTACATCACTAAATTCTGAAACATCTAGTTTGATCAGTACAGATAATCATTAGTATTTTTTTGGGAGAATTGTGCAATAGTTGGGCTGTGTTCCATCAAAGATACATGATATGTACATTGATATGCAATTGAGGCTGTCTATGAATTGATATGCAATTGAAGGCATGTACGAAGAACTGTTTATCTGCTACTCCAACAGTAATGGATATGAAATGAACAACCTATACTTAGGCCAGTATTTCATAACCAGATCAGATAATTAAAATCCATGAAAGGTAATCTAGGTCATCATAATACTATCAATTAAATCTTGCGGATCTAATTACCCAAGCTATATTATTTGAATTTTATTAGAAAAAACTACACAGTGTACAGTTATTACAAAATGTGATATGGAATTGCAGTTGAAATAATGTGAAGATCATTGCAACCCAAAAAAGATTGTAACACAATAAATTAGGGAATCTAGGATGGTAACAGACTATACAATTACTACAACATGACATATTAAGTTGAAGTTAAAATTATTACATCTAGAGATATAAAATGGCATTTGAAAAAATGTAAAGAACACTTGAGGAATAAAATAATAAATTTAGAAAGCAAAATCGATCTACTCCCTCTGTCTTTGAATACAAGGCCACTATCAAAAATAAATTTCTATCTATACAAGGCCGCTATATCTTCCAAATAAAAATTGATATGTAATTGAAGCCGTGTATGAATTGATATGCAACTGTTTCTATGTACGAAGACTTGTTTATCTGCTACTCCTTTAGTTGAAGAGATGGTTCTGTTCATACCCAAATTACCAAATCTCGGATATTACTAAATACTTTGGGTACTAAAACTCGACGGCCGTTTAACATAGAAAGAACAGTAGATTGATGTGCCATTGAAGGGATGGTTCAGTTTAGTTCATACCGAAATCATGAGAACTCGAGGGCAGTTCAACATAGAAACAATGGCAGATTTGAGCTTGTACTACCGCTAGGAACCCTGGATGTCACAGTCTAACCATAGCTAGTTCACTAAAACTAGATCTAGTTTTGTAAAAGGGATGTACCTCCGTCGGCGTGGCAGTCGGCGCAGCGGTCGGCGCGGCGGTCGGCGCGGCGGAGACGTGCCCCCAAAGGGCGTATTCAGCTGCTTCCTCGTAGCTGTCCTCAATCTCCTTGTACGCTGCTTCGAGGTCAGATGGCACGACGGCGTGGGATGCGCCATCCCCTTCGTCCCTGCTCACGTTCTTGTTCTGATATGTCTCCGAAGAAACATCACGGAACGCTGCGTCCACCGGTGTGGCCTCGCCAGAAGCAGCAGTCCCACTGCCAGACCTGGCCGCGACTGGGCCGACAGCAGAAGACGGCTCACCGACGACGTACGCCACCTCCTAATATGCCTTGGCGTCGAAGCATTCCCGTGATCTCTTCATGGCGGGTGGGTAGGTAATGGGAACCGTCGAGGGTTTTGCTGTGGAAGTGGAGGGGAGGATGCGGTTTTTGGGGAAAATTGGTTGCAGAGACTGAGGAAGGAAGGAAGTGGATCTGCGATAGAGCGTCTATTTATATAGTTCCCCTTTTGCACGTGCAAATCTAAGGTTTGTTTTTGTATAGTTGTTTTTCCATATTTTTTTGCAGATAAATGGCGGAAATTGAAGAAAAATGAAGTAATGGGTTCAAACATTTTGTGCGGGGCCACATGGCCAAGTGTGACTTACATGCTCATCTCTACAATTTTCCAGGCATCCTACGTGGCAGAAAACTTTATTCTCGACCGAAAGTGCCCGAAAATGGCTATGCCATAAGATTGGTAAACAACTTAAGAATGGAACCGACCTTTTGAGATCCCAAACGTGCAATGTTGTTGAATTGAAGTGAGGTTCTTGGAATGCACCATGTTTTTAAATTTGGGCATGGGAAACAGCTAGTTGGCCAAGGAAATCCACGTTTTCGGTCATTTCTTTTCCGTTCGAAGCCAATAAACTAGTTCACGCATCACCCACTAGCAGTCATGGCCAGGGGTAACAAGGTGCAATGTTGTATGCGAAGTGATTCTGAGGGAGTGGGGTGGAAGGATGCCACATTTATCGAGGCTGGCATGGAAAGGAGAAGCGGCGAGAATCGTCCCGGTTAACATCCGGTGGTTCGACGGCACTCAACGCAACGACAACACCATACAAGTCCTATAATGGGTTAAAACATTTTGTGCGGGGCTACATGGCCAAGTGTGACTTACATGCTCATCTCTACAATTTTACAGGCATCCTAGGTGGCAGGAAACTTTATTCTCGACCGAAAGTGCCCGAAAATGGCTACGACATAAGATTGTTAAGCAACTTGAGAATGGAACCGACTTTTTGAGATCCCAAACGTGCAATGTTGTTGAATTGAAGTGAAGTTCTTGGAATGCACCATGTTTTCAACTTTGGGCATGGGAAACAACAAGTTGGCCAAGGAAATCCACGTTTTCGGTCATTTCTTTTCCGTTCGAAGCCAATAAACTAGTTCACACATCACCCACTAGCAGTCATGGCCAAGGGTAACAAGGTGCAATGTTGTATGTGAAGTGGGTCTGAGGGAGTGGGGTGGAAGGATGCCACATGTATCAAGGCTGGCATGGAAGGGAGAAGCAGTGAGAATCCTCCCGGTTAACGTCTGGTGGTTCGACGGCACGCAACGCAACGTTGCCACCATACAAGTCCAGTAATGGGTTCAAACATTTTGTGCGGGGCCACAGGGCCAAGTGTGACTTACATGCTCATCTCTATAATTTTCCAGGCATCCTAGGTGGCAGGAAACTTTATTCTCGACCGGAAGTGCCTGAAAATGGCTACGACATAAGATTGGTAAGCAACTTGAGAATGGAACCGACTTTTTGAGATCCAAAACATGCAATGTTGTTGAAATGAAGCGAGGTTCTTGGAATGCACCATGTTTTCAACTTTGGGCATGGGAAACAACAAGTTGCCCCAGGAAATCCACGTTTTCGGCCGTTTTTTCCGTTCGAAGGCAATGAACTAGTTCACGCATCACCCACTAGTAGTCATGGCTAGGGGTAACAAGGTGCAATGTTGTAACAGCCCAAGTATGAAAACCTACCATTTAGAATGTTTGTTTTCTTGTTACTAAAGTATTGCATCATGTCATCATATTGTTTCCATGTTGTTTGCATTGTTTCTTATTTGTTGCATTTGTTTTCCACTGTTTTCACAACTCAAATTCAAACCTTACTCAAACAATGTTTTCATACTTGTTCTGTTACAACTTTTGGAATAAAAATAACAAGTGAAAACAACCAAATTGTTCCATTTTATTCCATGTTGATCAACTAATAAAATGGTGCTTTTATTTCAATCAATTAATTCTATTTCAATCCAATTTCAAATCAAATGTATTTCAAATCTGTACCTAATTGAAACCATGAAATTCACCTCAAAATTGTAATCCTTAAACACATTAATTCATAGGGGTAACCCTATTTAAATTGTTGTTTCAATGTTGTGTTTTTAATAATGAAAATTGTTTCTATTTGGATTCAAATACGAATATCATTTTAAAACTCAACTTTTTGAAATCAAATCTTGGAATATGGTTTCTAATCAACTAACCAACCTAACCTACTTTTTCCAGAATTTTTACTGATTCAAAAACCCACTTTTTCTTCCAAAAGCAAACCTACAAAAAAAACAGGAAAAGGAAAAAATAATAAAAGAGAAAGGAGCAGCAACTAACCTAACTACCTCCCAGCCCAGCCCAACTACCCTTTTTCAGGCCCATACCCCCACGTCATCTTCTACCTCTCGTACGGCAGCAATCCTCCATGTCCACGTAGCAGAGGAGAACAGGGAACGGCTGGGAGCCCTCCCCCATCCCCTATAAACCCTAACCCGAAGCTCTCCCTAGCCCTAGCCTCCATCTTCCCCCTCCTATCGCCTCTCCCACCTCCAGCTCCCTTCTCTCTGTACCCCAGTCTCTGTACTGAACCCCACCGAAACCCACCATGGCCGATTCTTGTGGGAGGCGTGGTGGTCGCAGGAGGCTGTCCTGGGAGCTCCCCACGGCGGGAATGGAACCCCCCCACCGTGGGCTTCCTCCTCCACCCCTCGGCGCGGGCCGGGGCGCACCGTGCCGCCGCCGCCATCACCGACATGTCGCCGGCCTTCCCTGCGAGCTCCCTGTCCGCCCCAACGACCCCTCCTGCTCCGAGCGCTCCAAGGTGAGGTCCGCTCCCCTCCGGTCCCCTGCCTCCCTCTCTCCCCCTTGAACCGCATCACCGCACCCCCACACGCGCAGCCCCCCCCCCCGCGGTTGGTCCCTCCGGCGAGCAGCCATCGCTGGCCCTTCTTCCCTGTCGAGGTGCAGAGGAGTTCGGTTCAGTTAAAAATTCAGTCATCCTGTGCAAGCACAGCTTATACCTCCCCGCAGTCCATTCTAGACACAAGCAGCCGATCCACCCTACTGGCTCTGTTCCCTGTGCGCTAGCAGAGGTCTAGGGTTCGATTCCCCTCTTCTCCAAATAAAACCCACCCTTTTATTTCTAGTTGTTTTGTCACAGCACTTCACAGGAATCACAGATAGGTCCCTTCTATTTATTTCTAGATCCCTGAAAAATATTTCCTAAGTCCCTAGATCATAAAAAATGGCAGATTTGCACCCAATCTTCTAAAATGCATAAGAAATTCATCCCAACTCCAAATCCAACATTTTTGATATGTTTTCAATACCAAATTAAATGATCTATCCAAATATAAAATTTGTTTACTGTTTTGAATATTTTAAATTGGTGAAAAATTTGAAAACTTGTCAAATTCACTTAAATTTGCAAAATTCATAACTTGTTCATAAAAATTCCAAATTGCACAAACTAAATATGCTTTCCAATCAACTTTTCATGTACTTTCCAAATATAAATTTTGTTTGCTGTTTGAATAATTTAAATTGCTGAAAACAATTGTTTCTTGTTTATTGCATTTAAAATTGCCAAAATAATAACTTGCTCATTTTAAATCCAATTTCCACAAATGAAATATGTTTTCCATGCAAAATTAAACCCTCTTTCCAAATATAAAATTCGTTTCATGTTTTGAATAATTAAAATTGGTTAAATGATTTAAACCTTGTTTAAATCATTTAATATTGTTAAATTCATAACTTGATCAAAACAAATTCTTTGGGACATATAAAATATGTTTTCAAACCACAAAAGTATAAACATTTCAAATATGAATCTCACTTAATGTTTGAACAAATAAAATTCAAATAAGTTCATGTTTGAATTAAATTCATTTAATTCTTGCTTGTTAATTCATAAATAATTTATTTGAAATCCCTTTTTCAACAAGTGAAACATGTATTCCAACTAAAATCTTGTTTTCTTTTCAAATATAAACTTGGTGATCTGTTTTGAACAATTTAATTTGATGAAAACAACAATTGCTTGTGTGACACCTTTAAGTAACCAAAATTCCAACACTTAATAAATGAATTTCTAAACTTGTTAAGCCTTATTTCCATTTGGTTCTATTGTTGTTATTTTGCTGTTTTCCTCATCCATGCATCATGCTAATCCACTTTCATACGATGATTAGTTGTAAAACAATTAATTCAACCATAATTCATGGGCTTTTCATATGCAATCCAATTGCATGTGGGTCCATTTAATCATGTTATGTTATCTTGTCAACTAGTTTATTTCTATGCATCAATTAAATGGTCATGCATCATCCCATGTTTGTGCACTATGCCATGATATTGATTGTCTACCTTTTCTGCATTGTCTGTTTGCTTCTTCTCGGATACACGACGACGTTGAGACCGACGATACTTACGACACCCCTTCTAAGGAGTTAGCTCAGTACCAGGCTACTGGGTTTTGCAGGCAAGTTATCACTCACATGAACCACTGTGTTCCTTTCAACCTTGGTTACCGATACTTTCCGTTGTTCTTTTCTGCTAGCCTTAGTAGTAGTTGATTCTGTTACGAACCCATCACATGATACCCTTAACCCTGATATTGCCTCACCTCCATACCTATAACCATTGCTTGTTGCCCGTGTCTTACTAGCATGCTTAGGTTGTTTTTGCTCGAGTCTGTTACCCGTTACCTTCAGTTACTATATCGTTATTATGTTCTGGGGGCTCGATGTTTAATCAATCAATCATGCTAATGTTATTGTTAAATAATAAATTTGATGATAAGGCACCAGCAGGAGGCCCTGTGTGGTTTTGAGGCCTTCTAGTGTCGACCCTAATAGGAAAAGGGTCTTGTCTACTGATCCATGATGAGCGCACTACCCGCATGTGGGAAGCGAGTATGGGCGCCCCCCTCAACTTGACCTGATTCGCATCTCGTCCAAATCGCCTCATTTAGTTCGTGTTTTCATTTGCCGCATTTTGCTTGGAGCCCAGGCCAGGGTGGAACTTTTGTAGTCGGCATATAGGGGGACACGGTCTTAGAGTGCTATGAGGGTCCCTTTTCTTCGGGGCTTGATTAGCCGTGCGCCCAAGGTTCTTTGGGCTTGATGCGAAGAATGGTTGGTTGTGTTGAGTGCCCCGCTTGGTGGGGTGATCTCCCATCTGGCGGGTTATTCATACGTGTACGGCCAAATTGGTGCAACCCTGCAGGGATAATCTTCTCGAGAAGCCGTGTTTTCCGCGGTTATGGATTACTTGGTGAAAGTACTGGCTAACAAGTACTCAGGACAACTTAAACATAATGATCAAACATGTTACACTCAATGATTAATAACTTGACTAGTAATAGTTGGATGACACAATAACTTGATTCACCTTTAATACAACTGTGTGAGTTATCCTCGGATTTCTTCTTTGGACAAGGGGCGAGATCCAGGATGGGTTTGTTTGCAGTTATCTTTCAGTTGGTTACAAGCCTCGATCTTATCTCCTTTCTGTTAGCCGGAAGTGGTAGAATCTCTGTAGTTGGTTAGCGCAGCCAGCTGCATCATCTTTTATATCCCCTCTCTTCCGTTGAACCCAAGGCATCTGTGCTTGGTGTTGACGGGCTACACTTTGGTGAATTGTGAGTCTTGCTTGCCAGTACGTTTATGTACTGACCCCTTTGGGGCTGTGGTTTCCGCAGACCTACGTTTCTGAGGATCTACATGGTGGCAACTACGTGGAGTATGACGAGACTGCTGACGAGTAGATAGCGGACCCGGGCAGGATCCGAGACTTCGTGGATGGGCTCCGTCTGTTTGTTTCCGGCCTCTTAGGCCTATTTGGTTCTTGTCTGTACTCAGACATGTTGAATGCTTCCGCTGTATTGTAATGATGTATTGTTGGGGCATGTGCCATCTGAATGATTGTATTTGCTATCTCTGCTCTAATGAGAGCCATTTGCAAGTTATTTCAATCTTTTGTGTCGTAGAGATCTGTTGTGATATCAGTTGTTCAACGCCGTTGACGTACCATGTGTGTATGGTTTGAAGTACGTCGACGGAAGTGCCTTTGATCTCTAGTGGATAGTTTACATCGACGATGGAATAGCAGGGCTTGTGTTGTCGCGCATAAGCGCAGGCCTACCAGGAAGCTGGGACGTGGGAGCAGTTATGCCCCATAATCCAAGCATCTGCTATCCAGTTCGTACGGTGAGTATCCCCTAGAAATCAGGGTGCGACAAATGGTATCAGAGCCTGTCTGCCTGTAGGATCCCTTTTTACTGGTCGCAGTTGAGTCTAGAAACTATTTTGTAGCTATATAGGAAAAATGGAACGTGAGAGTAGGAATTCTGTTCTTTTTCTTCTTTCCCCACCCTCCCTCCCTTTTTCTGGTAAGGAAGTGCAACGTTGTTTTCCCTTCTCATCTAAACTTTCAAGTTAGGATTTCACGTATTCTGGTTTCTCTAGGATGGTTATATCTACTAGACCATAGGAATGGAGGTGGTTGTGACATGATTTATCATGTTGCCTACTCACGATTGAGAACGGTGGCAAATAGGCCCCGGAAGCAGATCCTCTATTCCTTAAGCAGTAGATATTGATCCTTTAGAAGCCCGGATGGGTTTTTCCGTAGTACCTCAGGAGTTTTGGTCTCGTTTTTCCCGGTGTTGCTTCGTTATCCTGTTCTTCTCAACATCCTTTTCGTCCGTTGAAATCTTGTTGTTGTTTTCCACTTCAATTCTTCTACCGGCGTCTAATCAAAACTTCCCAAATATCAATTCTATCTGGCCAGAAAGGTTGTTGTTGTTGTTGTTGATTTTAGTATGCCTCCCACCTACTGAATCACCACATTCCAGATAATCTATTCTCCAAATGAGTCAAACTCTATCCAGCTATACACCCTCCATACAAAACCTCTCCCTTTACTTGAAAATGTTACGGTGGTTTGCAAATTCCCTGACGTCTATCCAATGTGCACGATGTGTTTCACGTGTCACAGCTCAAAGGATCTTCCCAAGAAGTATCCGGACCTTTTCTTTCTCAGTAGGAATCTCGGGGCGCGATTCCTTCAAGGGGGGGCGTTTTGTAACAGCCCAAGTATGAAAACCTACCATTTAGAATGTTTGTTTTCTTGTTACTAAAGTATTGCATCATGTCATCATATTGTTTCCATGTTGTTTGCATTGTTTCTTATTTGTTGCATTTGTTTTCCACTGTTTTCACAACTCAAATTCAAACCTTACTCAAACAATGTTTTCATACTTGTTCTGTTACAACTTTTGGAATAAAAATAACAAGTGAAAACAACCAAATTGTTCCATTTTATTCCATGTTGATCAACTAATAAAATGGTGCTTTTATTTCAATCAATTAATTCTATTTCAATCCAATTTCAAATCAAATGTATTTCAAATCAGTACCTAATTGAAACCATGAAATTCACCTCAAAATTGTAATCCTTTAACACATTAATTCATAGGGGTAACCCTATTTAAATTGTTGTTTCAATGTTGTGTTTTTAATAATGAAAATTGTTTCTATTTGGATTCAAATACAAATATCATTTTAAAACTCAACTTTTTGAAATCAAATCTTGGAATATGGTTTCTAATCAACTAACCAACCTAACCTACTTTTTCCAGAATTTTTACTGATTCAAAAACCCTCTTTTTCTTCCAAAAGCAAACCTACAAAAAAAAACAGGAAAAGGAAAAAATAATAAAAGAGAAAGGAGCAGCAACTAACCTAACTACCTCCCAGCCCAGCCCAACTACCCTTTTTCAGGCCCATACCCCCACGTCATCTTCTACCTCTCGTACGGCAGCAATCCTCCATGTCCACGTAGCAGAGGAGAACAGGGAACGGCTGGGAGCCCTCCCCCATCCCCTATAAACCCTAACCCGAAGCTCTCCCTAGCCCTAGCCTCCATCTTCCCCCTCCTATCGCCTCTCCCACCTCCAGCTCCCTTCTCTCTGTACCCTAGTCTCTGTACTGAACCCCACCGAAACCCACCATGGCCGATTCTTGTGGAAGGCGTGGTGGTCGCAGGAGGCTGTCCCGGGAGCTCCCCACGGCGGGAATGGAACCCCCCCACCGTGGGCTTCCTCCTCCACCCCTCGGCGCGGGCCGGGGCGCACCGTGCCGCCGCCGCCATCGCCGACATGTCGCCGGCCTTCCCTGCGAGCTCCCTGTCCGCCCCAACGACCCCTCCTGCTCCGAGCGCTCCAAGGTGAGGTCCGCTCCCCTCCGGTCCCCTGCCTCCCTCTCTCCCCCTTGAACCGCATCACCGCACCCCCACACGCGCAACCCCCCCCCGTGGTTGGTCCCTCCGGCGAGCAGCCATCGCTGGCCCTTCTTCCCTGTCGAGGTGCAGAGGAGTTCGGTTCAGTTAAAAATTCAGCCATCCCGCGCAAGCACAGCTTATACCTCCCCGCAGTCCATTCTAGACACAAGCAGCCGATCCACCCTACTGGCTCTGTTCCCTGTGCGCTAGCAGAGGTCTAGGGTTCGATTCCCCTCTTCTCCAAATAAAACCCACCCTTTTATTTCTAGTTGTTTTGTCACAGCACTTCACAGGAATCACAGATAGGTCCCTTCTATTTATTTCTAGATCCCTGAAAAATATTTCCTAAGTCCCTAGATCATAAAAAATGGCAGATTTGCACCCAATCTTCTAAAATGCATAAGAAATTCATCCCAACTCCAAATCCAACATTTTTGATATGTTTTCAATACCAAATTAAATGATCTATCCAAATATAAAATTTGTTTACTGTTTTGAATATTTTAAATTGGTGCAAAATTTGAAAACTTGTCAAATTCACTTAAATTTGCAAAATTCATAACTTGTTCATAAAAATTCCAAATTGCACAAACTAAATATGCTTTCCAATCAACTTTTCATGTACTTTCCAAATATAAATTTTGTTTGATGTTTTGAATAATTTAAATTGCTGAAAACAATTGTTTCTTGTTTATTGCATTTAAAATTGCCAAAATAATAACTTGCTCATTTTAAATCCAATTTCCACAAATGAAATATGTTTTCCATGCAAAATTAAACCCTCTTTCCAAATATAATTTTTTTTTCATGTTTTGAATAATTAAAATTGGTTAAATGATTTAAACCTTGTTTAAATCATTTAATATTGTTAAATTCATAACTTGATCAAAACAAATTCTTTGGGACATATAAAATATGTTTTCAAACCACAAAAGTATAAACATTTCAAATATGAATCTCACTTAATGTTTTGAACAAATAAAAATTCAAATAAGTTCATGTTTGAATTAAATTCATTTAATTCTTGCTTAAACTTGTTTAATTCATAAATAATTTATTTGAAATCCCTTTTTCAACAAGTGAAACATGTATTCCAACTAAAATCTTGTTTTCTTTTCAAATATAAACTTGGTGATCTGTTTTGAACAATTTAATTTGATGAAAACAACAATTGCTTGTGTGACACCTTTAAGTAACCAAAATTCCAACACTTAATAAATGAATTTCTAAACTTGTTAAGCCTTATTTCCATTTGGTTCTATTGTTGTTATTTTGCTGTTTTCCTCATCCATGCATCATGCTAATCCACTTTCATACGATGATTAGTTGTAAAACAATTAATTCAACCATAATTCATGGGCTTTTCATATGCAATCCAATTGCATGTGGGTCCATTTAATCATGTTATGTTATCTTGTCAACTAGTTTATTTCTATGCATCAATTAAATGGTCATGCATCATCCCATGTTTGTGCACTATGCCATGATATTGATTGTCTACCTTTTCTGCATTGTCTGTTTGCTTCTTCTCGGATACACGACGACGTTGAGACCGACGATACTTACGACACCCCTTCTAAGGAGTTAGCTCAGTACCAGGCTACTGGGTTTTGCAGGCAAGTTATCACTCACATGAACCACTGTGTTCCTTTCAACCTTGGTTACCGATACTTTCCGTTGTTCTTTTCAGCTAGCCTTAGTAGTAGTTGATTCTGTTACGAACCCATCACATGATACCCTTAACCCTGATATTGCCTCACCTCCATACCTATAACCATTGCTTGTTGCCCGTGTCTTACTAGCATGCTTAGGTTGTTTTTGCTCGAGTCTGTTACTCGTTACCTTCAGTTACTATATCGTTATTATGTTCTGGGGGCTCGATGTTTAATCAATCAATCATGCTAATGTTATTGTTAAATAATAAATTTGATGATAAGGCACCGGCAGGAGGCCCTGTGTGGTTTTGAGGCCTGCTAGTGTACACCCCTAATAGGAAAAGGGTCTTGTCTACTGATCCATGATGAGCGCACTACCCGCATGTGGGAAGCGAGTATGGGCGCCCCCCTCAACTTGACCTGATTCGCATCTCGTCCAAATCGCCTCATTTAGTTCGTGTTTTCCATTTGCCGCATGCATGTTTTTGCGAGCCCAGGCCAGGGTGGAACTTTTGTAGTCGGCATATAGGGGGACACGGTCTTAGAGTGCTATGAGGGTCCCTTTTCTTCGGGGCTTGATTAGCCGTGCGCCCAAGGTTCTTTGGGCTTGATGCGAAGAATGGTTGGTTGTGTTGAGTGCCCCGCTTGGTGGGGTGATCTCCCATCTGGCGGGTTATTCATACGTGTACGGCCAAATTGGTGCAACCCTGCAGGGATAATCTTCTCGAGAAGCCGTGTTTTCCGCGGTTATGGATTACTTGGTGAAAGTACTGGCTAACAAGTACTCAGGACAACTTAAACATAATGATCAAACATGTTACACTCAATGATTAATAACTTGACTAGTAATAGTTGGATGACACAATAACTTGATTCACCTTTAATACAACTGTGTGAGTTATCCTAGGATTGCTTCTTTGGACAAGGGGCGAGATCCAGGATGGGTTTGTTTGCAGTTATCTTTCAGTTGGTTACAAGCCTCGATCTTATCTCCTTTCTGTTAGCCGGAAGTGGTAGAATCTCTGTAGTTGGTTAGCGCAGCCAGCTGCAGCATCTTTTATATCCCCTCTCTTCCGTTGAACCCAAGGCATCTGTGCTTGGTGTTGACGGGCTACACTTTGGTGAATTGTGAGTCTTGCTTGCCAGTACGTTTATGTACTGACCCCTTTGGGGCTGTGGTTTCCGCAGACCTACGTTTCCGAGGATCTACATGGTGGCAACTACGTGGAGTATGACGAGACTGCTGACGAGTAGATAGCGGACCCGGGCAGGATCCGAGACTTCGTGGATGGGCTCCGTCTGTTTGTTTCCGGCCTCTTAGGCCTATTTGGTTCTTGTCTGTACTCAGACATGTTGAATGCTTCCGCTGTATTGTAATGATGTATTGTTGGGGCATGTGCCCTCTGAATGATTGTATTTGCTATCTCTGCTCTAATGAGAGCCATTTGCAAGTTATTTCAATCTTTTGTGTCGTAGAGATCTGTTGTGATATCAGTTGTTCAACGCCGTTGACGTACCATGTGTGTATGGTTTGAAGTACGTCGACGGAAGTGCCTTTGATCTCTAGTGGATAGTTTACATCGACGATGGAATAGCAGGGCTTGTGTTGTCGCGCATAAGCGCAGGCCTACCAGGAAGCTGGGACGTGGGAGCAGTTATGCCCCATAATCCAAGCATCTGCTATCCAGTTCGTACGGTGAGTATCCCCTAGAAATCAGGGTGCGACAAATGTTGTATGTGAAGTTAGTCTGAGGGAGTGGGGTGGAAGGATGCCACATGTATCGAGGCTGTCATGGAAGGGAGAAGCGGCGAGAATCGTCCAGGTTAACGTCTGGTGGTTCAACGACACCCAACACAACGGCGGCACCATACAAGTCCTCAAATGGGTTCAAACATTTTCTACGGGGCCACATGACCAAGTGTGACTTACATGCTCATCTCTACAATTTTCTAGGGATCCTAAGTGGTAGGAAACTTTATTCTCGACCGAAAGTGCCCGAAAATGGATACGACATAAGATTTGTAACCAACTTGAGGATGGAACCGACTTTTTGAGATCCCAAACATGAAATGTTGTTGAAATGAAGTGAGGTTCTTGGAATGCACCATGTTTTCAACTTTGGGCATGGGAAACAACAAGTTGGCCAAGGAAATCCAAGTTTTCGGCCGTTTCTTTTCTGTTCGAAGGCAATAAACTAGTTCACGCATCACCCACTAGCAATCATGGCCAGGGGTAACAAGGTGCAATGTTGTATGTGAAGTGAGTCTGAGGGAGTGGGGTGGAAGGATGCAACATGTATCGAGGCTGGCATGGAAGGGAGAAGCAGCGATAATTGTCCCGGTTAACATCCCGTGGTTCGACGGCACCCAACGCAACGACGGCACCATACAAGTCCTATAATGGGTTCAAACATTTTGTGCGGGGCCACATGGCCAAGTGTGACTTACATGCTCGTCTCTACAATTTTCCAGGCATCCTAGGTGACAGGAAACTTTATTCTCGACCGAAAGTGACCGAAAATGGCTACGACATAAGATTGGTAAGCAACTTAAGAATGGAACCGACTTTTTGAGATCCCAAACGTGCAATGATGTTGAATTGAAGTGAGGTTCTTGGAATGCACCATGTTTTCAACTTTGGGCATGGGAAACAACAAGTTGGCCAAGGAAATCCATGTTTTCGGCCGTTTGTTTTCCGTTCGAAGGTAATACACTAGTTCACGCATCACCCACTAGCAGTCATGGCCAGGGGTAACAAGGTGCAATGTTGTATGTGCAGTGAGTCTGAGGGAGTGGGGTGGAAGGATGACACATGTATCGAGGCTGCCATGGAAGGGAGAAGCGGCAAGAATCGTCCCGGTTAACTTCCGGTGGTTTGACGGCACCCAACAGAATGGCAGCACCATACAAGTCCTGTAATGGGTTCAAACATTTTGTGTGGGGCCACATGGCCAAGTGTAACTTACATGCCCATCTCTACTGTCGGGGGGTTACCCCCGAGTAGGGTAATGGCAAGTGCTAAAGGCAAGATCAGAAGGGATGTTTGGCCGAGTAGCCGGCTACCCGGTACTCGCTACCCGGTCGACTGCTACCCGGTCCTACGCATAGATGGCCAGAAGGACGAATCAAGAGAGTTATGTTACTCCGAATAGAAGAGTTGTTCCGAGTAGAAATGGCGGGATCCTACTCGAGCCAGAAGTCAAAGGAGCCGTTCTGACACAGAATCCCGCGTATCCCGGGTCCGTACTTTGGCACTGTTCACGGCACTGTTCATCTGAGGACGGCGTGCCTGACAGCGACAGTGTGGAAGCATGGCGTCGCAGGATAGGGGGGACCTACTCTGTGTTCGTGGCAGTGATAACAGACTGGTTACTTGGTTTTGCCCAACGACTTTCCGCACCGGACAAACTTAGAAGCCAAAGCTGTCAGCGGGAACTCGGAAGAAGGACGGTGTGCACACAATGTCGACATCTGTTTGTATTTGGCTGTATTCGGCTGGGCACCGAGTATATAAGGTGCCCTGCCCCCTCCTGCGCGAGGGATCACACACTGGGCTCAGATTCTTGACCTAGTTCATCACGTAGAGAGAAGGGTGGCTACTCGGTAGCAAAAACATTTGTACTGTGGCTACTCGGAGAGACACTAATATACAGAGAGAAAGGCAGGAGTAGGGTTTTTACCTCCTCACGAGGGCCCTGAACCTGGGTAGATCGTGTTGTTTGCAGTGCTTGTTCCATACTTCACGCGGCTACTCGTCGCGTGATCCCTCCCCGAGCGCCTCCAGCATCCTTCGTCCCCACAACTTTAGCCATCCTAGGGCATCTGCCGTGACACCACCACGACAGTTGGCGCCCACCGTGGGGCAACCAGCGGCGCTGGTTGGAGTTTCCGTTCGGACGGGATCGATTTCTGCTACCGGAGAGCGCGTGGTTTGCGGCCTCGTCCACAGATTCGGCTCCTTCGACTTCGTCACCGACAACGCCGGCGATTTCGGCGGCAGGGCCATGCCGGAGGGCGGCTCGGTGCTTTCTTTCGGCGCGCACCTCGTCTATGTCGCCACCATCATCGACCGCGAGTACCCTGAGCTGGTGCATGTCGCGGAAGATCCACCCGCTGTCATCGCCGCACGCGGGAGGCCGTTGAGCCGCTCCGCGGACATTGCAGAGGTGATGATGACCGGCCCTGCTGCGGACGCCAGGAAGGGCGCGGCTGCTACCGCTGTGGCCGTCATCGAGGACCTCGCTGGCCCGAGTGCTGGCGGGAAGACACACAAGACTTACGAGAAGGAGTGCAACCTCCCGCTCTCCACTACTCCGACAATACCTGCATCTGCTGCGCGGACGGGTATGCCGCCTCCCACTGATCTCGAGCTCCTGACCATGAAGGCGCAGCTCGATCGGCAGCGCCAGGAGCTGCTCGCTGAGCAGGCGGAGTTGGAGAAGATTAGGCTAGAGCTTAGCCTAGATCAGATCGAGTACAACAAGGCTCACGGTTTTACACCAGTTGTTAGGAGAGCTAGCAAAGTAGGTGCTACGCGTCGCAACCTAGGCGCCGAGATGGCAACGGTTGTAGAGGCTCCCAGTCAGTCCGCCACCGCAAACACCTCCACTAGACCCAGATACAGCACACCTGCCAAAACACTTAGAGCTGCTGAGGCCGTAGCTGCCGATTTGCCGCATCTAGCTGGCGACGCGCGCGTTAGGCAGCAGGAGAGGCTAAACGAGCTGGTGCTAGAGGCTGCTAGGCAGAATGAGGAGTTCCGGAAAGCCAACCCGGGTGCTGGAGCTTCTCAGGTGGTGCACTCGCACGTGGCTAGATCTAACGACCAGACTTCATCACCGCATCCTAGCCGTGAGAGAAGCCGGAGTGGGCATTCCGGTAAGGGTAGGCAGATGCAGGTGTACGACCCGGCTGTCGCCGCGAAACAGCTCGCTGTGCCGCGACAGTCCGGGCAGAAACAACGCTGCAGGAGCAGGCTTTCAAGCCCATAAAGCTCAAAGCCAGGCCCGAGATGGAGATCGCCCAGGCCCTTCTCAGCATCCAGTTGCTCAGCCTACTCGGCAGAGGCAGCAGCCGCGTGCGGTGGCGCCAGCCGCCAACCCGGTGGAGCAGCCAGCAGCTGTGCAGGTGGACAGATATGATGATGGCTACTCGGCCATGGGATTGGCTGGCAATGACATCCTAGATCGTGTGGGCGAGCGCGTGCTGGCGCCTGGAGATGCAAGGCACCAGCTGGACCGGATCAGCTTGTCGGCACGGCTCGAGAACACGGGGCCTCCTGGCCCTGAGTGTTTTGGCCCGCGCATCATGAACGAGCCTTCCGTGAAGAACTTCCAGCTCGCAAGGGGCACCAAGAGCTACAATGGCAGCACCAAGCCGGAGGATTGGCTCAATGACTATGTCACCGCGGTTCATATCGCGAACGGCAACCGGAGATGGGCAGTGCGGTACGTTCCGCAGATGCTAGAGGGTCCAGCTCGCACTTGGCTCAACAACTTGCCCAAGAACATCATCAATTGCTGGCTGGACTTCTCGGGAGCGTTCATCAGCAATTTCACCAGCACTTACAAGAGGCCGAATAGGCCACATCAGCTGTCCGCTTGCAGGCAGCGGGAAGACGAGACGGACCGCGAGTACCTTACTCGGTGGAGCACATTGCGGAACACCTGTGAAGGTGTGAATGAAGCCCAAGCCATCACTTGGTTTGCGCAGGGTTGCAGGCATGTCAGTATGCTGTGGCAAAGGTTGCAGAGGGAGATGCCAAACACTCTGGCAGAGACCATCAAGATCGCGGATCAGTACGCACTCGGTGATCCTACCCAGCCCCTGATGGATTCCTCTGAGCCGAGAAGAAACTTTAACAGCAATAAGCGCAACGAGTTCCGCAACAAGCGCAGGGGTGACCGAATAGATACTCGGTACGACCCTGAGGAAGTGAATGAAGTGGTTGTTGGAGCTGGGGGCAGCCAAAAGCAAAAACCTGCTGGAGCCTACGGGCAGAACCAGAACCAGGGCCAAGGCAACAAGAAACCATTCCGCGCTCCTCAGTCGGGTAGCGGCAACTCAGAGCAGACAAGGAAGTTCGTCTTCGACGACATGAGGGATGGCCCGTGCAGTTTCCATACTCAGCACCCCTCGAGGCCTGCTAACCACACCACCCGGCAGTGCGAGTGGTGGGATCTGATCAGGAATGAAGGCTTGCCTCCTCCTCCTCATCTGCCAGCTGCAAATGCCAACGCGCAGCCTGCTCGCGCACCCGCAGCTCGGCCTCCAGTGTTTCCGAGAAGAGAAAACGTGAACCAAGTGGCTTTAGGAGCCAACCGTCACTTCAACAATGAGGGCTACCGCAACAACAACAACAACAACCACAACCAAAACAACAAGAGAGGCAACAACAACTACCAGGGCAACAACAACGGCAACAATGAAGGTGGAGGCCGCAACCAGTACCAAGAACACCATGAGAGCTACATGCTCTTCACTTCTGAGCCCGTCGACAAGCAGTCACAGCACATGCGAGCCATGGAGGTCAATGTTGTGATCCCTGCTGTCCCTCACTACATGCATTGGTGCAAGCAAGAGATCACGTGGTCCTGAGTAGATCATCCCAAGGTGATGCCCAACCCGGGTAGCTATGCTTTGGTGCTGGATCCTACCTTCTTGGGTCCCGAGAAGAATGTGAGGTTCAGCAAGGTGCTGATCGACAACGGCAGCAACATCAACATTGTGTACAGAGACACACTCGAGAAGCTTGGGCTGGCCGAGAACATGCTGCTACCTAGCAAGACCACTTTCCATGGCATTGTGCCGGGAGTCTCGTGCAACCCGATTGGCCGAGTGTGGATAGATGTGCTATTCGGCACCAGGGAGAACTGCCGCACAGAGAGCTTGCAGTTCGAGGTGGTTGATCACCAGAGCCCTTACAATGCTCTACTTGGCAGGCCTGCTCTGAGCAAGTTCATGGCATCTATCCACGCGACATATCTGAAGATGAAGACCCCTGGTCCCAATGGTGTGATTACCATCTCTGGCGACTACAAGAAGTCCATGGAGTGTGCCTCTGCTGGTTCTCAGTTGGCGGAGTCCATGGTGATTGCTGCCGAGAAGAAAAAGATGTACGAGGTGGTGGCTATGGCGCAATCCACGCAAGCTGGTGCACAGGGCGTGCCGAGTACCCAGCACGGGACCGCGTTCCAGGCGTCCCAAGAGACAAAGAAGGTCCAGGTCGACCCTGAGTTCCCCGACCGCGTAGCGATCATTGGCTCCGGGTTGGCGGAGAAATAGGAAAGCGAGCTCATCCACTTCCTCCGTGAGAATCGGGATGTGTTCGCCTGGTCCAATGAAGATTTACCAGGAGTCCCGAGGGAGTTAGTTGAGCACTCGTTACATGTGCGTCCTGACGCCAAACCAGTGAAGCAGGCTATGCACCGTTTCGGAGATGACAGAAAGAAGGCCATTGGTGACCAGATCACCAAGTTGCTGATAAGCAATTTCATCATGGAGGTGCTGCATCCGGATTGGCTAGCCAACCCGGTCATGGTCGAGAAGAAGAAGGAGGATCCCAAGGCTGCTACCGCATGGCGCATGTGTGTCGACTACACCGACTTGAACAAAGCATGCCGCAAGGATCCTTTTCCGCTACCTCGCATCGATCAGGTGATCGACTCCACTGCTTGTTGTGAATTGCTGTCTTTCATAGATGCCTACTCTGGTTTTCACCAGATAGCCCTCAATCCTGCTGATCAAATAAGGACTGCCTTCATTACCCCGTACGGGGCTTATTGCTATCGTGTCATGTGTTTCGGGTTGCGGAATGCGGGTGCTACTTATCAGCGGTGCATGCAGAAATGCTTGCACAACCAGCTCGGCAAGAATGTACAGGTGTACGTAGATGACATTGTCATCAAAACGAATAAAACACAAACTCTGCTTGCCGATCTTGAGGAAACCTTCGCTAACTTGCGTAAGTATAAAATGAAGCTGAACCCGAGTAAATGCACCTTTGGCGTCCTGGCTGGCAAGCTACTCGGCTTCCTGGTGTCTAGTCGGGGTATTGAGGCCAATCCCTCAAAGATAAAAGCTATTGAGAGCATGTCTTTGCCGAGATCCCTGAAGGATGTGCAGAAGTTCACTAGTTGTTTGGCATCTCTGAGTCGTTTCCTGGGCCGAATGGGCGAGAAGGCCCTGCCTTTGTACCAGTTGATGAAGAAAAGTGACAAGTTCGTCTGGACTCCGCAAGCGGATGTGGCATTCAATGAGCTGAAGGCAATGCTGGGTAGCGCTCCCATCTTGGCTAGTCCGCTACCCAAGGAGCCAATGCTGTTGTACATTGCTGCTACCAACCGAGTGGTCAGTGTGGTGATTGTGGTGGAGCGAGAAGAAGAAGGCAAAAATGTGCAGCGCCCAGTATACTACCTCAGTGAAGTGCTGTCCAGCTCCAAGCAGAACTACCCGCATTACCAGAAGATGACCTACGGCGTGTACCTGGGCGCCAAGAAGCCGAAGCATTATTTCCAAGAGCATCCGATCACTGTTGTGAGCTCTGCTCCCATCTCGGATATCATGGGCAACAAGGAAGCGAGTGGCAGAGTAGCCAAGTGGGCAATTGAGCTGGCCGCGTATGCTCCTGCGTATGCGAGGAGAGAAGCCATCAAGTCTCAAATCCTGGCAGAATTTCTGGTGGACTGGGCCGAGGTGCAGTACGAACCTCCTGCTCCAGTTTCCAACTACTGGAAGATGCACTTTGATGGCTCGAAGGTGAAGGAAGGCCTTGGTGCTGCCGTAGTGCTTACGTCACCCAAACGATATCAGCTCAAGTACGTACTGCAGATCCATTTCAAGGCGTCCAACAATGTTGCAGAGTACGAGGCCATGGTGCACGGCTTGCGAGTAGCCAAGGAGGTTGGCGTGCAGCGCATCATATGCTATGGCGATTCAGATCTGGTGGTGCAGCAAGTCTCTGGCACTTGGGATGCTCTGGATGCCAACATGGCATCATACCGCTTCCTGGTACAGTCTATGACTGGATTCTTCGAAGGCTGTGAGTTCCAGCATATCCACCGGGCAGAGAATGAAGCAGCAGACGAGCTGTCCAAGTTGGGATCTTCTCGGCAGTCCATCCCGGTGGGGATTGCCTTGGAGCACTTGAGGAAGCCATCCATCAAGCCATCTCACAACTCGGAATCCATATTTGTTCCTTCTCTGCCAAGTGAAGAATCCGTTCCCATGGAGATTGACTGGGAGAATGCAACAGAGAACTCGGGGACTGCCACTCCTTACTCGGGGACTGCCACTCCTTACTCAGGGACTGCCACTCCTTACTCGGGGACTGCCACTCCTTACTCGGGGACTGCTGTCCTCAACCCGGGGACTGTCGCATTTATTGAGGAGGTCCTTGCCAATCGTTCAGGGCTCCAGAGAAGTGCTCCCAACCCTAAAGAGCAGCCAGAGGTGCCTACCCCAATGGAAGTGGACGAACCAGTGTTTTCCACACGAGAGACACCGAGTTGGGCCATGCCCATATTATCCTTTCTAAAGGACGGCACTCTGCCAGAAGATGAGGTGATCGCAAGGCAGATTCAGAGAAGATCCAAGGGCTACACCATATTCAGAGATGTGTTGCACAAGAGAAGTGCCACTGGCGTGCTGCAACGCTGTGTGGACCCAGAAGAAGGAGGAGAAATTCTGTTGGAGATACACCAAGGAGAATGCGGGCACCACGCCTCTTCTCGGGCATTGGTCAAGAAGGCTTTTCGGCATGGCTTCTACTGGCTCACAGCTCTGCAACAAGCTGAAGACATAGTGAGGAAGTGCAACGGCTGCCAGATGTTCGCGAGTAAGATCCATATGCCGGCTTCCGAGTTGAAAACCATTCCCATCACTTGGCCGTTTGCTGTATGGTGTTTGGAAATGGTTGGCCCCTTCAAGCAGGCTAAAGGCAACATGACACACATCTTGGTCATGGTCGACAAGTTCACCAAATGGATTGAAGTGAAGCCTATTCGGAAGTGCGATGGAGCTACAGCCGTGAAATTCTTAAAGGATGTGATCCTGAGATACGGCTACCCGCACAACATCATCACGGATAACGGTACAAATTTTGCTGAAGGAGCAATGGTGCGGTTCTGCAGAGATAAGCACATCCGACTAGATGTCGCATCTGTTGCGCATCCCGCCTCCAATGGGCAAGTGGAAAGAGCAAACGGCATGGTGCTGGCAGGCATAAAACCAAGGCTGATTGAGCCATTGCTGAAAACACCTGGGTGTTGGCTAGACGAGTTGCCAGCGGTGTTGTGGAGTCTAAGGACTACCCCTAACCGGTCAACCGGCTACACGCCATTCTTCTTGGTATACGGGGCTGAGGCCGTGTTACCAATAGACTTAGAGCATGACTCCCCCCCGAGTAACCCTCTACACTGAGGTGGAGGCGAGAGAAGCTCGAGAAGATGACGTTGACCTGCTCGAAGAAGCAAGATAGCTTACTCTGTCACGTTCAGCTATCTACCCGCAAAACCTGCGGCGCTATCATAGCCGAAAGGTGAACCCAAGGGTTTTCCGAGAAGGAGACATGGTCCTTAGGCTTGTGCAACGCACAGCCGGGATGTACAAGTTGTCTCCTCCATGGGAAGGGCCCTTCATTGTGAGCAAAGCGTTGCACAATGATGCCTATTATCTCATGGACGTGCGTCCATCACAGGAGAACAGGGCAGATAAAGCCGGAGAGGAATCTAAGCGCCCTTGGAATCTAGCCCTACTTCGTCGCTTTCATTCGTGAGCAAAGATGTGTATGTACTCTCTTATCCGAGTTAAAATTCTACCCTGCAATCTGAAATTGAGCTCGGGGACTGCCCTCGTCCAAAATTGCTCTGTGTGTTTTTACCCGGCTTCACCTTGGTCCACTCGGTTGCTCTGCTTAAAATTTCATGAGTACATTTAGTATTGTGTTTAAACCTACATGCCAACTCTTCGACTCTGCTGCTGTCCGAAACCCGGCTTCATGGCAAGCAAGAGAACAAGCAAAAGGTCAATGAGCACAAGAATTTTTTTTAAGGAAAGAAAGAGCGCAGGAACCGAGTAGGGCGTCTTTTACTGTTGTTTCTTGTTAACTTCTTTTCGGCTAAGTGGTGGGCTGCATTACTATGAGTGTTTCTAAGTGGCTAAGTATTTGCAACTCCAACTTTGAATTCTTGTGACTCGAATACCAAAAAAGCAACAAGTTGCGGGCAAGAGCTGAGATAAAAAGGAAGAGTGAATAAGAAATGCAACTCGGGGACTTGCATGATAACGCAACCCGGCATCGAGCCAAGGCTGCTCAACTTGACTAAGTTATAAATATCAAACGTGAATAAAACTGAGTAGCAAGCGACAAACGTAATAGTTTCGATACATCTGCACCCGGCATCCCGGGGATCTGATAAAAGTTTTAAGGATAAAAGTTGCAGGAGGTGATCAGGTGGAGGTAGCAGCATCCTTGATGTTGTCCTTGGCGACATCAGCTTCAGTGTTGGTCCTGGCGGCATCAGTCTCGGAGGTAGCATTGGCAGTTTCAGCTTCCGAGTTGGTGGCGTCAGTCCTCGCCGCATCAGCTTCTAGATTGGTGGCAGCCTGATCAGAGGTGGCCGTGGCCACCGAGATGACGTCCGTTGCCGAGGTGGAGGCAACAGCTTGGGTGCGGAGAAGCGCCGTGTCGTCGAGGGAAGCACCTGATGAAGTGCCGAATTCGAGCGCCGCGGTGTCGATAACCATCTTCTCGCTCTCAGCCTCATCTTCGCTATCCGCGACAACTGCAGCCTTCCCCTTCCCGGTCTTCTCGTTAGCACTGTTGAAGCAGCTCAGGCCCTCGGACTCAGTGGCTTCCTCGTCGTCATTGTCATCCTCGTCGTCATCCTCGCCCTCTACCTCCGTGTCGGGCTCGGTGACGCCGTCGATGTAGCCCGCGGTATCCGCGTAGGATGCAATCTCGTACGCAACCGACTGGCGGCGAGCCACGCAGTCGGTATCCTTCTCCCAGCTCGAATCCCGGCGCATCTCGAGGATGAGGTTGAGGTCAAGATTATCATACCAGCTGCAGACGAAGAGGAGCAGCATGTCCGCACCTGCCCGAGCTCCGGAAGCCCGCCACTTCTTCAGCTCGGCCTTGACGCCATTCAGCTTCTCGGCAAGTCCGCGAATGGTTGCTGGCGCAGTGTCCCGAGGCCAGAACAGGTCATGGAGCTTGAAGGCAGTGCGCACCAGATCGGTGCCCACGCCCCTTAAGCGCTGGAGCTGCCCCTGCATGTTCGTGAAGCAGTCTTCAATTGAAGCTTTGGTATCCATGGGCTGGCCCTTCTCGGTGCGAGCTGCTTGGGCCTTTGAGAGAGCAGGTTTGCAGGCTGAGCTCAGGTCGGGGAAGATTTCTGAAAAAGCTATCAAAAAGATTAGAAACAGAGATAGAGCAGAGAAGCGAATCAAGCAGCAGAGAAGCAAAAGGAACAGCAAAGCGCAGGGAAGCGGGTACTTACTGTTCAGCTCGCAGAGTAGCGACTGCAGTGTTTTCTCCCAGGACTCCTCGTTGGCAACATGCCTTTCTTCCACCCTTCGGAACTGGGCCAGCTGGAGCATGAGATCAGAGTTGCTCTTCCTCAGCGTGTCGCACTCCAGCTCGAGAGCCCGCTTCTCGGCCTTGGCAGTTGCCTCAAAGTTTTTCTTCTCGGCCACTATTTTATTCTTCTCGGCAGCTAGATCAACGGCTTTTTGGAGAGCGGTTGTTGGAGTTGGAGAGGTTACAACTCGGTGGTGTATTCCTTCTTCAGCTCCACAGCCTGGCTAGCCAACTGCTGCTGCACCTCGGCAGGTTTGAGGCAGTCGAGATGCTCCTCGACAAACTTCTTATGGTCTTCTGTGAAGAGCAAAACACGATCAGCAGAGTAGAAAAGATGGGAGGAAGGAAAACAAGCCAAGAAAAAGCACCAACTCACCTTCCAGCCTCTTGATTGTAGTTTGACCGCTCTCAACAAAGACGCGGCAGTTCGCATGCTCCTCTGCCAAGGTCTTTAACTTGCCTGCAGAAAGGAATCGATTACAGCAGAAAGCATAAGCGGGCGTAAAACAAAACGCAGAAACCGCGTAGCTAAAAGCTTACTCTCGATCTCGGAGATCTGGAGGGTGCGATCCATGACCTCCTTCTCCGTCGCCTCATCGGTCTTGCGCTCAATTTCGAGGGCCTCAAGGCGCCTTGTAGCGATGCTGTGGTTCCAGAGCAATCGCCGGAACAAGTTTGTTCTCTTCAAGAGGCTATTCTGAGAAGCAGAAAGAGAACGAATCAGACACAAATCAGGAAGATTCAACCCGAGAAGACGACAACTCGGTTGAGTATCCGTCTACTCGGCCAGAATCTCGGGGACTGGGTGATGGATAAGAAGAAGGAGAAGAGTAGAAGAAAAGAAAAAGGCAACTCGAATTGGGTGAGCAAAACTCACTGCAAAAGCTTGTTCGATGTCCTCTGCGGCCTTGCGGTGGACGAACAGCTTGGCGGCGAGCGTGCTGGTCTTGGACGAGATGGTCATGGGATTGTACCCCATGTCCGCCTTGTTCCAGTCGATGCGCATATGATCCAAATCGCCCAAAGCCAAGACGTGCCAGTTCTTGTTGCCGAGGATGTCGCTGTTCCATTCGGCGTCGATGAAGCCCACTCGATCAATCATCTCCTCGAGCCCCCTGGACGTCACCTCGGTCTCCTGGACCTCGCGCGAGTAGATTGAGAGGGATCTGTCCTTGTTCCGGGCGGGCGGCTTGGAATCCACAGCCGTGGCCTGCTTGCCCTTCCTGATAGCAAGTTTCTTCTCCGCAGCAGTTATCGGGATGTTGTGCTGCTTGCTCATCTTCACCAAGTAAGGTGGATAGGATGGCGGGTCTGGCAAACTTGATCCAGCGGCTGCATCAGCGGCTGCGCCGGAATCGCCAATGACGAGCTGCCCGGCCCTGGTAACAGGTTTGACAATTGGTTGGGGCGGCGGCATCGTGGCAGAGTCGTGCACAGCGCCACGAGGAGGATTCCTGCGGACGTTGGCGTCAGGCGGGCCAGTTTGCTTCTCAGAGGCCTGCTTCTCGGAAGTCTTCTTCTCGACGATTTTCTTGTCGGCGGCCTTCTTCTCGGCGACCTCCTTCTTGGCTGGAGGGCTCGCTGTAATCTTGGCCTTCTTCTCGACAGCCTCCTTCTTGATTGGATGGCTCGTTGTAGTCTTGGTCTTTTTCACCGGCGGGGAGCTCGGTGCAGTGGATGAAGTGCCCTGCTGGGTAGGCGGCACCAAGGGCGCGCTACCCTGCGCAGCGTCCGGCTGCGCGTGGCTCTGCAGGTCTTGCACCACCTCGTCAACTATCTCAACCCGCTGCTCGGCAGCGGGACCTTGCTGTGTCTCTTCTGTTTTCTCTACCCGCGGCCGGGCCGCGGGGTCAGTTTGGTCAGCAGCCCCTATTGCTGGCTGCTCTTGGTTCTCCTCCTGCCGCTCAAGGGCGGCCTGGTCGTGCTGCTCGGAGTCTTGTTCTGTGTTCTCCCCGGCTGTGGCAGCTGGGGGGAGAAAGTGGTCTCTCGTTGCGAGTAGCATCCTGCGCTTCCTGTTCTGCGCGGGCCTGCTGCTCCTGCTCGGCGTCGTGGGCATCGGTGTACGTGTACTGGAACTCGTCCTCGGCTTCTCCTTTCACAGGGGAGGGCGAGCGCACCCTGTCCCGTGCAGTGTCCTCATCCTCCTCAGAGAGATCGATGAGCGCATCTACGTCGATGGCGGATCTCTTCTTGGACTTGGATTTGGTGGGCGCGGCAGCAGCGTTAGCTTCCAAGGGGGCGCTAAAAAGAAGAGAGAATTCAGAAAAGAAAGAAGGACAGGAGAAACCGAGAAGCAATAGCAAGAAATTCAGAAAAAGCAGCGACAGCAATGCGCAACTCGGGAGAAAGTTACTTACCCTGCACGGGAAGGGGGTAGCCGTCTCCCCCGCTTGACTTTCGTCGCGGCTTGCTTGGACTTCTTGCTGGGGGGCTCTTGAGCACCGCTACCCGCTCTCTTGCGAGTAGCGGGAGCAGCAACCGCGAGCGGATCGACGGTAAGGGCGTCCTCGTCCTCACCCTCATCCTCGCCCTCCTCTTCGGCACCAGCATCAGCATCAGCATCGTCTGGGAAGTTGGGAAGAAGAAAACAGTTAGGAAACCGAAGGAAATTGGGTTGCGCTACTTGCGACCGAAAGAGGTGACCTTAATCACCTTCGTCGTTGTCTTCGGACCAGTCCCGAATGGACGTGTCGACGTGGTGCTTACCCGGCTGGACGGCATGAGGGATGCAGAGGCTATCCGCGGTGTCGAAGGAGACCTCGTCGTCCTCCTTTCGGTCCTCTTCCCAGTTAGCCTCGAAGAGCTCCTGGCTTTCAGCGATCTGGCGAGCAAGGATCTGGAAAATAAGCAAGCACCACAAATCAGTCGAGTAGCATGACGACATCATACGTAGCAGGGCGTGCAGACATAAAGCACACAAAGCCTAAACAAAACTGCTAAGTGTGCTACTCGGCAGGGCGTTCAAACATAAAGCACACAAAGCCTAAACAAAACTGCTAAGTGTGCTACTCGGCAGGGCGTGCAAACATAAAGCACACAAAGCCTAAACAAAATTGCTAAGTGTGCTACTCGGCAAGGCGTGCAAACACAAAGCACAGGAAGTCTAAGGAATACTGCTAAGTGTGGTACTCGGCAAGGCGTGCAAACACAAAGCACAGGAAGTCTAAGGAATACTGCTGAGTGTGCTACTCGGCAGGGCGTGCAACCACAAAGCACACGAAGCCTAAGGAATATTGCTAAAATGTCCTACTCGACACAGAGTGAGGATACTAGGCATGTTGAGCTAAGAAGGCTATCTACTCGGGAACAATACACAGGAAACGAGAAAAGAGATACTAACCCGCTAGATTGGTTTCGTGCGGCTGTACGGCACGAAGCCGTACTGCCAGCTGTCCCTGAGCCCGGTGCTCATGATGGAGCGCGCCCAGACGGCCACGTCCGCGTTGCTGAGCTCGAACGTGGTCGTCCGAGTGCAATCTCGGTGGCCGCCCATGTAGCACATGAGATGTGCGCGATGCTGCAGCGGGAGCACCCGCCTGGAGATCCAGCAGGCGATGGGGTCGTCACTCTTGAGCCCCTCCTCGATCAGCTCGGCAAGGCGCTCATCCATTTTCTTGATGTCGGAATTCATCGGCGGCTTGGCCCTCCAGTTCTGCTCGGTGGGAGCTGTGTTGGCCCACCTGGGCAGATTGATCTGATCCACCACGGCAGCTCCCTTCTCGACAGGGATGTTCTTCACGTAGAGGAAGGATCTCTGCCACTTGCGGACAGAATCCAAACCCTTGATCCGTGGGTGGTTCGTCCCGCCGCGCTGCACCATCATGGCGCTGCCAGTCTCCGTCATCCCGCGGCTGCTCTCCGCGCCATCCTTCCTGGCCTTGCTTTGCTTCCTGAAGAAGAAGTACCGGGACCAGGTCGTCGGGGTAGGCCGTACGCCCAGGAAGGCCTCGCATACCATGGCATGGTATGAGAGCATGACGACGGCGTTTGGCGGGAGGTGGTGCGGCTGGAGGCCATAGTGGTTGAGAAAAGCGCGGAAGAAATCTGAGACCGGGAGCCCGAATCCTCGCGCGAAGTGCGCGAGGAAGACGACGTGCTCGCACTCCTGCGGAGTGGGGACGAGCTCGCTGCCAGGATGCCGGCAGCGAACACTGGGAGGAACTCACCGGGTGCAATCCAGCCATTGGCACTCCTCGGCGGTGACTTCAGACCCGGCCCAGCCGGCGTGGGCATCGTCGTCGTGAGCCATCACGGTGGAGGAGGAATTTGGTGAGGAATCGAAGGAATTGGGTGGAGAAACTCGCGGCGGCGCGATGAGATGCGCGGCGGCGAGGTGCTCTGCGGCGGCGGAGAAACGAGGAGACGAGGGGAAAGTGAAAGCAGAAGAGGAAGAACGAGTTACCGAGGGGTTATTTATACCGCCCCTGGGGTTGCCGTTACGAGTTGAGGTAGTGGGATCGATCGTGGCAGAGATCGTGCGGCGTGGGCCGTGTGGACCGGTTAGAAACGCACACAGTGCGGAACGCGCGCGTAACGGCCACAATCAATCCCACGACGTGATCATGGGCAATCACTGCCTTTGATGGGACGTAACGGGCTAGTGGGCCCACTCCGTGAAAACTGGGCGCGTGGCCTGTCAGTTCCCGGGCACCGAGGCGTCGGGGTCGTGTCCGCGTGACACGTGCCCAGTTGCAGCGTGGAAAGCCGGATTGTGCTCTGCCACGCAGAGATTTCGATTCAAGATTTCACCAAGTCCTTTTACTCGGCCACAGAGAAGAGAAGTGGTTCTATTCGGAAGGAGCTTAAGACAAAATCAAGGGCTACTCGGAGGTTTTACTCGGTATCCCAAGGTTCAAGGGCAAGACTGTCAAGGTTGGTTTTTAAGCTGGCAGGGCCCAGTGAACGAGTTCGCAGGACTCTACCAGCTTCGGGGACTGCTGTCGGGGGGTTACCCCGAGTAGGGTAAAGGCAAGTGCTAAAGGCAAGATCAGAAGGGATGTTTGGCCGAGTAGCCGGCTACCCGGTACTCGCTACCCGGTCGACTGCTACCCGGTCCTACGCATAGATGGCCAGAAGGACGAATCAAGAGAGTTATGTTACTCCGAATAGAAGAGTTGTTCCGAGTAGAAATGGCGGGATCCTACTCGGGCCAGAAGTCAAAGGAGCCGTTCTGACACAGAATACCGCGTATCCCGGGTCCGTACTTTGGCACTGTTCACGGCACTGTTCATCCGAGGACGGCGTGCCTGACAGCGACAGTGTGGAAGCAGGGCGTCGCAGGATAGGGGGGACCTACTTTGTGTTCGTGGCAGTGATAACAGACTGGTTACTTGGTTTTGCCCAACGACTTTCCGCACCGGACAAACTTAGAAGCCAAAGCTATCAGCGGGAACTCGGAAGAAGGACGGTGTGCACACAATGTCGACATCTGTTTGTATTTGGCTGTATTCGGCTGGGCACCGAGTATATAAGGTGCCTTGCCCCCTCCTGCGCAAGGGATCACACACTGGGCTCAGAATCTTGACCTAGTTCATCACGTAGAGAGAAGGTTGGCTACTCGGTAGCAAGAACATTTGTACTGTGGCTACTCGGAGAGACACTAATATACAGAGAGAAAGGTAGGAGTAGGGGTTTTACCTCCTCACGAGGGCCCTGAACCTGGGTAGATCGTGTTGTTTGCAGTGCTTGTTCCATACTTCACGCGGCTACTCGTCGCGTGATCCCTCCCCGAGCGCCTCCAGCGTCCTTCGTCCCCACAACTTTAGCCATCCTATGGCATCTGCCGTGACACCACCACGACATCTACAGTTTTCGAGGCATCCTAGGTGGCAGGAAACTTTATTCTCGACCGAAAGTTCCCAAAATTGGCTACGACATAAGATTGCTATGCAACTTGAGAATGGAACCGACTTTTTGAGATCCCAAACGTGCAATGTTGTTGAAATGAAGTGAGGTTCTTGGAATGCACCATGCTTTCAACTTTGGGCATGGGAAACAACATGTTGGCCAAGGAAATCCACGTTTTCGACCGTTTCTTTTCCATTCGAAGCTAATAAACTAGTTCACGCATCCCCCACTAGAAGTCATGGCCAGGGGTAACAAGGTGCAATGTTGTATGTGGAGTGAGTCTGAGGGAGTGGGGTGGAAGTATGCCACATGTATCGAGGCTGGCATTGAAGGGAGAAGCGGCGAGAATCGTCCCGATTAACATCCGGTGGTTCGACGGCACCCAACGCAACGGCGACACCATACAAGTCCTTTAATTGGTTCAAACATTTTGTCCGGGGCCACATGGCCAAGTGTGACTTACATGCGCATCTCTACAATTTTCCAGGCATCCTAGGTGGCAGGAAACTTTATTCTCGACCGAAAGTGCCCGAAAATGGCTACGACATAAGATTGGTATGCAACTTGAGAATGGAACCGAACTTTTGAGATCCCAAACGTGCAATGTTGTTGAAATGAAGTGAGGGTCTTGGAATGCACCATGTTTTCAACTTTGGGCATGGGAAACAACATGTTGGCCAAGGAAATCCACGTTTTCGGCCGTTTCTTTTCCGTTCGAAGGCAATAAACTAGTTCACGCATCACCCAATAGAAGTCATGGCCAGGGTAACAAGGTGCAATGTTGTATGTGCAGTGAGTCTGAGGGAGTGGGGTGGAAGGATGCCACATGTATCGAGGCTGGCATGGAAGGGAGAAGCGGCGAGAACCGGCCCGGTTAATGTCTGGTGGTTCGACGACACCCAACGCAAAAACGGCACCATACAAGTCCTGTAATGGGTTCAAACATTTTCTGCGGGGCCACATGGCCAAGTGTGACTTACATGCTCATCTCTACAATTTTCTAGGCATCCTAGGTGGCAGGAAACTTTATTCTCGACCGAAAGTGCCCAAAAATGGCTACAACATAAGATTGGTAACCAACTTGAGATTGGAACCGACTTTTTGAGATCCCAAACATGCAATGTTGTTGAAATGAAGTGAGGTTCTTGGAATGCACCATGTTTTCAACTTTGGGCATGGGAAACAACAAGTTGGGCAAGGAAATCCACGTTTTCGGCCGTTTTCTCCGTTCGAACGCAATGAACTAGTTCACGCATCACCCACTAGCAGTCATGGCTAGGGGTAACAAGGTGCAATGTTGTATGTGAAGTGAGTATGAGGGAGTGGGGTGGAAGGATGCCACCTGTATCGAGGCTGTCATGGAAGGGAGAAGCGGCGAGAATCGTCCGGGTTAACGTCTGGTGGTTCGACGACACCCAACGCAACGGCGGCACCATACAAGTCCTCTAATGGGTTCAAACATTTTCTGCGGGGCCACATTACCAAGTGTGACTTACATGATCATCTCTACAATTTTCTAGGCATCCTAAGTGGCAGAAAACTTTATTCTCGACCGAAAGTGCCCGAAAATGGATACGACATAAGATTGGTAACCAACTTGAGAATGGAATCGACTTTTTGAGATCCCAAACATGCAATGTTGTTGAAATGAAGTCAGGTTCTTGGAATGCACCATGTTTTCAACTTTGGGCATGGGAAACAACAAGTTGGCCAAGGAAATCCACGTTTTCGGCCGTTTCTTTTCTGTTCGAATGCAATAAACTAGTTCACGCATCACCCACTAGCAATCATGGACAGGGGTAACAAGGTGCAATGTTGTATGTGAAGTGATTCTGAGGGAGTGGGGTGTAAGGATGCAACATGTATCGAGGCTGGCAAGGAAGGGAGAAGCGGCGAGAATCGTCCCGGTTAACATCCGGTGGTTCGACGGCACCCAACGCAACGACGACACCATACAAGTCCTGTAATGGGTTCAAACATTTTGTGCGGGGCCACATGGCCAAGTGTGACTTACATGCTCATCTCTACAATTTTCCAGGCATCCTAGGTGGCAGGAAACTTTATTCTCGACCGAAAGTGACCGAAAATGGCTACGACAGAAGATTGGTAAGCAAGTTAAGAATGGAACCGACTTTTTGAGATCCCAAACATGCAATGCTGTTGAATTGAAGTGAGGTTCTTGGAATGCACCATGTTTTAAACTTTGGGCATGGGAAACAACAAGTTGGCCAAGGAAATCCACATTTTCGGCCGTTTCTTTTCTGTTCGAAGGTAATAAACTAGTTCACGCATCACCCACTAGCAGTCATGGCCAGGGGTAACAAGGTGCAATGTTGTATGTGCAGTGAGTCTGAGGGAGTGGGGTGGAAGGATGACACATGTATCTAGGCTGCCATGGAAGGGAGAAGCGGCGAGAATCGTCCCGGTTAACGTCCGGTGGTTCGACGGCACCCAACGCAAAAACGACACCATACAAGTCCTGTAATGGGTTCAAACATTTTCTGCGGGGCCACATGGCCAAGTGTGACTTACATGCTCATCTCTACAATTTTCTAGGCATCCTAGGTGGCAGGAAACTTTATTCTCGGCCGAAAGTGCCCAAAAATGGCTACAACATAAGATTTGTAACCAACTTGAGATTGGAACCGACTTTTTGAGATCCCAAACATGCAATGTTGTTGAAATGAAGTGAGGTTCTTGGAATGCACCATGTTTTCAACTTTGGGCATGGGAAACAACAAGTTGGGCAAGGAAATCCACGTTTTCGGCCGTTTTCTCCGTTCGAAGGCAATGAACTAGTTCACGCATCACCCACTAGCAGTCATGGCTAGGGGTAACAAGGTGCAATGTTGTATGTGAAGTGAGTATGAGGGAGTGGGGTGGAAGGATGCCACATGTATCGAGGCTGTCATGGAAGGGAGAAGCGGCGAGAATCGTCCGGGTTAACGTCTGGTGGTTCGACGACACCCAACGCAACGGAGGCACCATACAAGTCCTCTAATGGGTTCAAACATTTTCTGCGGGGCCACATGACCAAGTGTGACTTACATGATCATCTCTACAATTTTCTAGGCATCCTAAGTGGCAGAAAACTTTATTCTCGACCGAAAGTTCCCGAAAATGGATACGACATAAGATTGGTAACCAACTTGAGAATGGAATCGAATTTTTGAGATCCCGAACATGCAATGTTGTTGAAATGAAGTCAGGTTCTTGGAATGCACCATGTTTTCAACTTTGGGCATGGGAAACAACAAGTTGGCCAAGGAAATCCACGTTTTCAGCCGTTTCTTTTCTGTTCGAAGGCAATAAACTAGTTCACGCATCACCCATTAGCAATCATGGACATGGGTAACAAGGTGCAATGTTGTATGTGAAGTGAGTCTGAGGGAGTGGGGTGGAAGGATGCAACATGTATCGAGGCTGGCATGGAAGGGAGAAGCGGCGAGAATCGTCCCGGTTAACATCTGGTGGTTCGACGGCACCCAACGCAACGACGACACCATACAAGTCCTGTAATGGGTTCAAACATTTTGTGCGGGGCCACATGGCCAAGTGTGACTTGCATGCTCATCTCTACAATTTTCCGGGCATCCTAGGTGGCAGGAAACTTTATTCTCGACTGAAAGTGACCGAAAATGGCTACGACAGAAGATTGGTAAGCAAGTTAAGAATGGAACCGACTTTTTGAGATCCCAAACATGCAATGCTGTTGAATTGAAGTGAGGTTCTTGGAATGCACCATGTTTTAAACTTTGGGCATGGGAAACAACAAGTTGGCCTAGGAAATCCACGTTTTCGGCCGTTTCTTTTCCGTTCGAAGGTAATAAACTAGTTCACGCATCACCCACTAGCAGTCATGGCCAGGCGTAACAAGGTGGAATGTTTTATGTGCAGTGAGTCTGAGGGAGTGGGGTGGAAGGATGACACATGTATCTAGGCTGCCATGGAAGGGAGAAGCGGCGAGAATCGTCCCGGTTAAGGTCCGGTGGTTCGACGGCACCCAGCGCAATGGCAACACCATACAAGTCCTGGAATGGGTTCAAACATTTTGTGTGGGGCCACATGGCCAAGTGTAACTTACATGCTCATCTCTACAATTTTCCAGGCATCCTAGGTGGCAGGAAACTTTATTCTCGACTGAAAGTGCCCAAAATTGGCTACGACATAAGATTGGTATGCAAATTGAGAATGGAACCGACTTTTTAGATCCCAAACGTGCAATGTTGTTGAAATGAAGTGAGGTTCTTGGAATGCACCATGTTTTCAACTTTGGGCATGGGAAACAACATGTTGGACAAGGAAATCCATGTTTTTGGCCGTTTCTTTTCCGTTCGAAGCTAATAAACTAGTTCATGCATCCCCCACTAGCAGTCATGGCCAGGGTTAACAAGGTGCAATGTTGTATGTGAAGTGAGTCTGAGGGAGTGGGGTGGAAGGATGCCACATGTATGGAGGCTGGCATTGAAGGTAGAAGCGGCGAGAATCGTCCCGGTTAACGTCCGGTGGTTCGACGGCACCCAACGCAACGGTGGCACCATACAAGTCCTTTAATTGGTTCAAACATTTTGTGCGGGGCCACATGGCAAAGTGTGACTTACATGCTCATCTCTACAATTTTCTAGGCATCCTAGGTGGCAAGAAACTTTGTTCTCGACCGAAAGTGCCCAAAAATGGCTACGACATAAGATTGGTATGCAACTTGAGAATGGAACCGACTTTTTGAGATCCCAAACATGCAATGTTGTTGAAATGAAGTGAGGTTCTTGGAATGCACCATGTTTTCAACTTTGGGCATGGGAAACAACATGTTGGCCAAGGAAATCCACATTTTCGGCCGTTTCTTTTCCGTTCGAAGGCAATAAACTAGTTCACGCATCACCCACTAGCAGTCATGGCCAGGGTAACAAGGTGCAATGTTGTATGGAGTGAGTCTGAGGGAGTGGGGTGGAAGGATGCCACATGTATCGAGGCTGGCATGGAAGGGAGAAGTGGCGAAAATCGTCCGGGTTAATGTCTGGTGGTTCGACGACACCCAACGCAACATCGGCACCATACAAGTCCTCTAATGGGTTCAAACATTTTGTGCAGGTCAACATGGCCAAGTGTGACTTACATGCTCATCTGTACAATTTTCCAGGCATCCTAGGTGGCAGGAAACTTTATTCTCGACCGAAAGTTCCCGAAAATGGCTACGACATGAGATTGGTATGCAACTTGAGAATGGAACCGACTTTTTGAGATCCCAAACGTGCAATGTTGTTGAAATGAAGTGAGGTTCTTGGAATGCACAATGTTTTCAAATTTGGGCATGGGAAACAACATGTTGGCCAAGGAAATCCACGTTTTCGGCCGTTTCTTTTCCGTTCGAAGCCAGTAAACTAGTTTACGCATCCCCCACTACCAGTCATGGACAGGGGTAAAAAGGTGCACTGTTGTATGTGCAGTGAGTCTGAGGGAGTGGGGTGGAAGGATGCCACATGTATCAACGCTGGCATGGAAGGGAGAAACAGCGAGAGTCGTCCCGGTTAACGTCCGGTGGTTCGACGGCACCCAACGCAACGGCGGCACCATACAAGTCCTATAATGGGTTCAAACATTTTGTGCTGGGCAACATGGCCAAGTGTGACTTACATGCTCATCTCTACAATTTTCCAGGCATCCTATGTGGCAGGTGTCGTGGGATAATCACGGCAGACGTTACCGGGGGTAACTTATTTTGGGGCAAGACGACACTGGTGTTTGGGAGAGGGTTTAGCTCAGGGAAAACATGATGATATGCGATCTGGTAGCCGGCAATCAAGTCGCCGAGTCTCCGATCTCGATATATTAATCTCAACTCTCGTGTTACACTGGATACTCGATACCTAGCGATATTGCTCGAACTCTTGGGGTCTCTCTTGGTCTAACCCTAGGGGCCGGCTTATATAATATCCGGACCCCCTGGCCTACTCTCCAAGGCGCACTCTGAATCCTACCCGGACACTGCTTACAAAACCCTAAACTTCCTTACCGGAATCCACAATCCGGGTTACCAGGCCTACGATCTTGGGCCTTCTAGAAGCTCCTTTATCCTTGGCCGGGTCTTTGCGCAGCGTCCTTTAGGCCGAGTTACGTCTTGGCGTTGGGCTACCGGGTTATCATCCCTCCATTAGTAGTCCCCAGAATAGCTTGGGCTTCACGGGATCCTCCTTGAAGCGCTTGCTATTCCCTGTAAAAATATCAGACGTACAAATCCAAAGAGGCCGGGTTAAGGTGCTTTGATAAACAGCTAGGCCTAACTCCAAGGTGGCCATATAGCAACCCGGCCTTCTCTAGGTCCTTCTTTTCTCCGGGTCAACGCCCTGATAAGAATGTCAAAGATCCGGCTTACTTTACTCGATAATTGAACCCGTTATTGCGGAGATCTCCTTCTTATCTCTGTCCGGAACTTAAAGCATATCTCACAAAATCCGGGCAGATAGCCGTTATTCC
Source organism: Alopecurus myosuroides (assembly GCA_028641055.1). Lineage (NCBI taxonomy): Eukaryota > Viridiplantae > Streptophyta > Magnoliopsida > Poales > Poaceae > Alopecurus > Alopecurus myosuroides. Next base: position 608,875,888 of record CM054057.1, read on the forward strand.
GAAATTTTCGGTTCCCGCCCGTTGGACTAGGTTTATCCGCCCGCTCCCTTATAAATAGGTACTTAGGGGTTAACCTGACCCCAACGGCTCATTGACCCCTTTTCCTCCTTCTCTTCACTTCCGCGCTCAAGCTCGCAGAGCACCGCCAGGGAGACCTCGCGCGCGTCACCGGAGCCAATCCGCCGCCGGCTACGCTCCGCCACGGCTCGCCCCATGCCGCCGCCAAGATCCGCCACCGCGCCCTTGTCCAACCCGCCGGGAATCGCTAAGGGGCACCAGGATTGTGCTATTTGCCTCCGCCGGGCTTCACTTCAATCTCCTCCAGTAAGTTTTTCGCATCCATTAGCTTGACCTCGTAATTTCTCGATTTACTCCAGATCGGATCTAGGTCAATCCGCGGGTCATTTTTTCTTGCCGCGCCGAATTAGACCCCACAATCCCACGCTAGTTCATCCAATAACATGACAGATGGGCACATATCCCTCCCCTATCATCATTAACCATTAATTTCTCCGTAGAATCGTCCGCAAGTTTTCCAATCTAGATCCATTTCGTCCCAATTTTCCGCGCATGTCATTGACACCCGGAAAATCCTTTTCTTCCGGTTCTTTCGCTTGCAGTCACTGGTAGAAAAAAGGCCTTCGGTATGCCAGCATCAGTCCCCAAGCGTTGCGCACCGTGACCAATGAGTCTTTAGTCCCGGGTCGGGAGGAGACCCGCGACAGAAGGTCAGACGTCGCGGGTTGGGAAGCGCGTTGCGACGCGTGGAGGGAATTAATTCCGGTTGACCTGGCCGCCCGGGACTATTGGTCCTTTATTCCCCGTTCCCGTGGCCAACCGGGACCAATGGCCCTTTATTCCCCGTGTCCGTGGCCAACCGGGACTAAACATCAAGCGTCTCGCCTCCCCCGCGGCGGTTTTTATTTCGCGAGCGAGGCAGAAGGGCGCCATTCCACTGCTCGCTCTCTGTTCTTCCTCTCGCTCTCTGTTCTTCCTCTCCCGCTCTCTGTTCTTTTCGATCCAAGCACACGCACGCAAATGGCTGAAGTTTGGAGGCAATACAATGGTTCCACACCGTGCGGCAAGGATTTGGACGTGCTCTTCACCAACAGTACCGCGAGGCTGCATGAAGCTCTAGGTCATTTGGCCGATCTCTATTTTGAAGCTCCCGAAGAACACCGGTTCTTTGGGCTCGATCTGGAGTACACGGCGAATCAGAAGGATGTTGCCCTCATCCAGATATCGTTCAAGCAGTCGGTGTTGGTCTTCCAATGGTCAAGGTAGAAGCTATATATAGCACACGTGTACAATCTTGCATGCATCTTCGAGTTTTTTTGTTGCATGTGAACAATACGTGTGTTGCAACATATCTAACACATATCTTATTTTTGTTGTTACAGTAGTTCGAAGCATTGCCCGGACCTTGTTGATTTTCTTGTCAACTCGGGGTTTGACTTTTGCAGCGTTGACATCACGCAAGACCGTGTGAAGTTGATGCGCATCGGTATTATGATACCTGAAGATCACTACGTTGATCTTCAGAATCTTATCCAGTTGACCGGGCCAAAGACCGGGATGGCTGTCATGGCAAGCACCTTCATCCACCAGGGCTATGAAAGGATGAAGACTGATTTCCCCCGGCAGAATCACTTCTATTGGGAGGAGACCCCATTGCGCATGACGAACCTCAAGTATGCGGTCATAGATGCATATGTCGCGTACGAGTTGTTCCGCATCTACTCGGCGGGGCCATAGATGATGTATGCATGCGTTCGATATCTATGTGCATGTAATGGGTATCTAATTAGTAGTATATATATGTAATGGATATCTTTTGTGATCGACTCTATATATATATGTTAATTATGAAATCTGATCGACTCTATGTTTGTGTTATGTGTGATCGACTCTATGTTTGTGTTATGTGTGATCGACTCTATGCATGTAATGAATATTGTTTGTATTATTGTTCTTTATTTTTGATATATTTTTTCATTTTAAGATTTTAAAATGAATTAGTATTATTTTTCTTCATTTTTTGATATATTATTTGTATTTTTAAGATTTTAAAATGAATTAGTATTATTGTTCTTCATTTTTGATATATTATTTGTATTTTTAAGATTTTAAAATGAATTAGTTCTATTTTTCTCAATTTTTGGATATATTATTTGTATTTTTAGAAATAATACAAATTAAAAGTTAATGTTTATTTATTTATTCAAAATTATTAATTACATCATTACTTTTGTTTATTAAAAGATTTATTTGAAATTCAAACAATAAAGAAATGTGGCTGTGGCCAACATGTTAATAAGATTGATATGATACTACTATCATATACATGCGTGAGAAACACTTGGATTCGGGACGGGATGGAACTCGGAAGTTAAGCGTGCTAGTGTTAGAGTAGTGGGAGGATGGGTGACCGAGCGGGAAGTTTGACCATGAGTAACTAATTTGACTAGAGATAATCTTAGTTAGACACTAAGCAAATAATACAAATTGTGAAAAAAAAAAGGGAGTGAAAAAAAGGAGAAAAAAGGTGAGAAAAATAATTAGAAACCAAATGAATTAAAAAATTACGAAATAAATCTAGTCCCGGTTCATGTGGCCAACCGGGACTAAATGTCCTCCGACCCCAGGCTCCGCCACCCGCCCACGTGGACAGGCCTTTAGTCCCGGTCCGTAAGAGATGGGACTATAGGGGGGGGCCTTTAGTCGCGCGTAGCTAGTCCCGGTTGCCCGGACGGGATTAATGGGCCTGGCGAACCGGGACTGTAGGCCTTTTTTCTACCAGTGAGTAGATACATGGACAATCATCCGTCTTCCTCAAACACTTTTCAATACGTAAGTACCCAGTAGTTTCTATAATGATACCTGATACCCGGATAATTTGTAGTCTTTGCTCCGTAGAATGATACCCGGACAATTCTTAGCTTCTATGTTTTCTCGATATCGCTTGCAAATGCTCGGATAGCTCATGGTTTCTGGGTCTTACTCCTTGTACCTTTTTATCTTGTGCTTTGCAGGTTAATCCCATGGCTCCCAAGAAGCAGGGGAAACAACCAGCCAGGGCTAAGACCACCAACTCCATATCCGCCAACTGGGCGCGATCCACTGTTACGAAGGCCAAGTTAGAAGAGCTGGCCGAGTTAGGGATTCTCCCTTCTCAAAAAGATATCCATTGGAGGGTGCCGGGTGATGAGACCCGGCCCACGCCTGCCGACGACGAGGTAATCTGCTTCGTCGAACACGTGACCCGGGGGTTCCGTCCTCCGGGTCACCCCTTCTTTCGAGATGTTCTGAGCCACTATGGCCTCCGGGTATTTGACATAGGGCCTAACTCTATGTTGAATATTGCCCATTTCATTGTTTTATCCGAGTCATACTTGTGCACTCCGCCAAGTTTGGCTCTCTTTATTGAACTTTTCCAGTGCAAGCCGTGCCGCGAAAGCGGTGACGGAGCACTTCTTGCTTGCGGCGGGGTCTCCATCCAGCGTCGCAAAAATTCTCCCATGCCACCTCTCACACTCAATTCCCACGTCAAACACTGGCAACTCTCATACTTTTACTGCCGAGAAACCTCCCCACCCGGTGAAAAGAAGCTGCCGGGTAACTCGGAGGGCCTCCTCGATATCTCCGAGACCTTCAACGCTTTTGCCCCTGACTCGGACAGGGAGGCAATCCAACCTTTGTTGGCTAAAATTGCTATCCTTTCGGCCCAAGGTCTCATTGGGCTTAACCTGGTGAAAACTTGGGTTGATTTCCGGATCCAACCCAATTCCATCCGCAAAAAGTTAATGTGCGAGTACTCGGGGCACACCACGGACGCGCTCCGATACTCCACCAACAGCTTTGCAGCTGGTGACACCAACAAGACTATCAAGGGCTTCTTAACAGAGAAGTTGGAGGTAATTCGGAATATAGCCGGGTTAGAGCCCTTTACGCGCGAGAACCCGGCCCCTGAGGTAAATATCCGGCCGTATATTTACCTTCACACTTTCCACTTGATACAGCTGTTAACCCTCATTCTTATATCTTCATCTCAGGCCGATGATGTTTTTTGGAAGATTGAAACTCCCCCTAACTCTGAAAGCCCGGAGGAGAAAGAAGACGCCGTTAATTCGGATGAAGGTACATTCCGAGTTTCACTTAGTTTCTTTGAGCTCGTTGTTGCTCTTTCTTCATTTTCCGACTGTAAACCTTGATAACTTTCAGAACAAGAGGACAAGGACGAAGAAGAAGAAACTGAAGGCAAGGTAGAATCCGCAAGCGACGAGGATGAAGCTGAGCCGACGATCAAGGTCGGAACAAAGAGAAAACCCCGAGGGGTCGTCTTCAAGGTTCCGTACCGTTTCCTCGCCTCTAAACCATATTCATTTGATAACATGCGCGAGCTAAACCTGGAGTTATCCCGCTGGCCGTACCTGAAGGAACCGCCCATGACCAAGCGTAGAATGACTCGGAATTTTCCGGGTGATGGCGCTCTTAATCCGGGTATCTCGTCGTCTCCGGCTCGACACGCTGGTACTCACCTAATCCTTTCTTTGAATATCAAAGTCTTTCCGAACCATCCCCTTACGGGATAATTCCGTGTCTTGCTTGATGTTTTTCAGTTTCGTCCGGGTCCAGCAGCGAGTTCCCCTCGGACTACATGGTGAATCCCGGGTAAAGTTCCTTTCCTGATGCTTTATCACCTTTCCGTCACTTTTTCCCAGTTGTACGCTAACTGCTTACTTATACTGTCCATAGAGCCGCGGTCACTATCAGCGACCAAGAAAATATGGAAACTGATGACCCGGGTAAGGAGAACCCGATTGATGATATGACTACCGCAGCTGGCAGAGAAGAACAAGTGCCACCAATAAACCCGGCCGATCAAGAAGCCGAGTATCCAATAGCCTCGCACGCACACGAGGAGGATGAAGCTGCAACCTTGGGCACGGGAGGAGGAGCACCAGACTCCGATACTCGGACGACCCGGATACCTTCTCCCACCAAGACGAGAGCTCCTTCTCCGAGTCTCCAAGATCCCGGGTCTTCCAAATTGGGCAACAATACTTTCGATCAGATGATGAGCGCTCTCCTTGCTATGAAGGCCTCGGAGAACGATGTGCTAGAGCGTATGGCAGCGGAGCACCAGGTAATGTTACCTGGTATCTCTTCGTATCCATCTAGTCCCCAAGTTCCGAGTATAACTTGTTGAAGTTGTGCTCGGTACTCTGTGCGATACTCGGCTTGCCATGATACCCGACTAATTCTCATACTTTGGTCTCTTACAGGCACAGGCCACCCGGTCTGATGAAATTTTGCTCAAAACCGAACAACTTCTACTTGCCGAGGTAAAGCGGAGAGAGGCCCTTGAGGCTGAAGTGGAAACCTCGAAGAAAGATGTTTCCAAATACAAGAAAAGGTGCACCACTGCTCAAACCGCACTGAAAAAGTTATCGGACCAAATTACCGATACTTATCATATCTTGCTTAGTTAGTTTCTTGCTGCCGACTGCTTTCATGCCTCTGCTTTGTTACTTGATTCATGATACTCGGAATTACTGATGTGGCATTTCTTGTTTCAACTGCAGGTGCTAACCTTGCGGCCCCAGAAGAAGATGATGTTAAAAAAGCTAAAACTTTAAAGACCGTGCTCCGGACCTTATTTTCCGGCACCAAGTGGATATTGGACGTCGTGCAATGGCCAACTGAGGCATATCCGGGTGAAGAAAATCTTATCCAAGCATGCTCCACCGTGCCTGCGTGGATCGAGCTCTGGAAGCGCTCGGCATGCCGGGTTGGTATGACCCGGGCCTTTATGCTAGCTAAGGCTTACTTTCCTAAGCTTGAGCCGGCAAAGGTGATATCCGGGTTTCCAGAATTCAAAGCGGATGGCTCCAAGTTTGGGCCCAAGGATTTCAAGGCTGTACAATCCGCAGTGCGTCACTCGGCAACCACTTTGGCCGATAGTATGGACCTGCGCACGTTTATGAGTGCGTACGATGCTGAAAACAAGATCGTGCAGGAAGAAGCACCCCTGCCCTTCGATATTTTGGAGAAATGGAATGCTGATTCGGCCAGGAAAAGGGAAGAAACCGCGAAGAGGGAAGCCGAGTTAGGATCAGGGCCAACCATCTCTACGCCGGCTGTCCGCCCGCCTGTCCGTCCTGATGCGAAGAATCCGAGTGACGATGCTGGGAAATCTGAAGAGCAAGCCCAGGACCAAGACCCGGAGGGCAAGGGCAAAGATGTGGACCCGACTCAGGAAGCCGAGTAAACAGATGCCATTATGATACCTTGGTCTTTCGATGCTTTTGTTGGAAATGGATATTCTTTTGACGGTGCGCCTGTGCACCTTTGATACTACTAACGAGATTTGTAATGCGCTTTATTTCCTTGATATACCTCGTGCCTCTCCTGGCCTTTGGATGGATTTGATACTTGTCTGTTTTTGAACTTATTCTTGATATCCGATTTTCTTTATGGTTCCCTTTTGTGAGACTCGGTTTCCGAGTATCGTGGGTTTTGACAAGTGGACTTTTCTCTAAGTCCCCAAGTCCCCAAGACTCGGATGTTAGGGTTTTTCGAGCTTAGTAACAAAGCAACTTGTTTCTGTTTCGAAATCCCCAGTCCCCAAGACTCGAAATCCGAGTCTGGGATGTGTGGTCTTTCCAGGAGAACAAATTGTTCTCTACTAAGCCCAAAACCTAGAGCCGTTTCACATGGGTATGAAGTTATGCTTAATAAACGTTGAGTTTCCGGCTATTAGCCCTGTACTGCATAAACTTGTGGTTTAGATGACCCTTTTGACTATCTTGTACTATAAGCCGGCTTTCGCATGGATATCATGTTGTTACATCTGTACGAAAACAGGGTCAGGCAAGTCCCTATCGGGCTTCATGGCTGATTGTAATCGTAAGCGAGCAAATCATGCCACTTTAGTGCGAGTCACATCGAGCTTAAGTAAGAAAAGTCAAGAAAATTTGGCTCCTTTGTCCGGTTATAAGATTGCAGCCGTACTCGTTTGCGAGTAATCGGCCCTTATAACTCATAGGCATCAAGGCCGGGTCTTTGAGTTTGTAACTGTGCTATTCAAGCAATCAGCCCCCAAGACCTAGATATATGCAACATACTTAAGGATACTGATGTACTGATAACGATAAATAATACTTACCTGCAACCGAAGTAAAGATCATAACAAAATAAGACTTGATAACACATGTGAAGAAGATATATTGCTTAACCATCTCTTTATTGATACGAGAAAGTTTGGGTCAGCAGGCCGCCTCATTAAAAACCTTCCAGTCCCCTTAGGTACCCTGGATAGGAAAAGAGTGCGTCTGAAACCTGTTGCCCGTTACATTGTTTAGTTCTTCTTGGGAGCCTGTCCGGAACTGACGTAATCGATACACATTCTCCACTTGTTGGTCTTTTTTATTATGAGTACCGGATTTGCTAGCCAATCCGGGTGAGGCATTTTCATGACGTGGCTGACTGTAAACGGTCGTGTGATTTCTTCTCCTATGGCAGATTGTTTGGAGGGATCATGTTCAATGAAAGCCACCATCTTAGTGTCTTGTGCTGCCTTGAACTTTGCCCTTTCATCTTCAGTACTCGGTCTTTTCAATGATGTTCTGTCATCCGGGTCTGCTTGAGACCGGTAATGCTTGAGTTCCTCTTTTCTGCAAGCTTGCTCAGCCATTGCTGCGTCTCCTTCATCGCACTCAGCCGCTATATCCCGGCTTCCATGTATGGTGATGGTCTGCTTAGGACCCGCGATTTTTAGCTGTAGATACACATAACACGGCCTAGCCATGAATTTAGCATAAGCCGGCCTTCCGAACAGCGCGTGATAAGGACTGCGCAACTTGACCACCTCGAAAGTGAGCCACTCAACTCGATAGTTATCCTTTGATTCTCCAAAAGCTACCTCCAATGCGATTTTTCCCTCAGGGCACGCTGAGTGACCCGGCACTATCCCATGAAAAATTGTTGAACTTTTCTGTAGCTGAGACTCCTTGAGACCCATGCGTAGAAAGGTCTCCCAATACAGGATATTGATGCTACTTCCACCATCCATCAGGACCTTTTTCAGCTCATACCCATTGACCTGCGGTGCAACTACTAATGCTAAGACTCCCGGGTGTTCTATCCTTTCCGGGTGATCTCTTCTGCTCCATGTTACATCTTGCTCTGACCATCTCAGATATATCGGAAGAGCCGAAGAAACCGAGTTTACCGCTTGTTTCAGTATCTTTTTGTCCTTATTAGAAGTTCCTGTAGTATGCACGTGGTACTGTCCCAATTGCTTGGGGTTAGCTTGAAAACCTCCAGCTCCCCCTTGATTGTTACCCTGATTTCCTGCTGCCGGGTTACCGGCTGGGGGTGGGCCGTTGCCCGGGTTTCCACCTGGACCCGGTCCTCCTCCCCGACCTGCACCTCGCATGGCTCTGTTCACTTCCTCATTCTTCCATCTCTGTAGGTCCGCGCACTGCTCCAATGAGTGGTTAGCCGGCCTACCATTCCTGCTATGCTTTGGACACGCCATTCTGAAGATGTCCCAATTGTTACTCGGCCTCGGTGGCCCTTGATAATTTCCTCCACTGTTATTTCCAGTATTGAAATTTCCTTCTGCCCTAGGTCTCGAAGACCCGGCTTCTGTGCTAGCAACAAACTCGGAGCCTCCCTCAAACGGACGCTTGTTCTGGTTGTTCCCATTGTTGCCTCCATTGTGACTCGGCGTTGATCCATTGCCGGTTCTTCCACTGTTATTTGTGTTCGCTTTTGCTTTCTTGTCATCGACTTCCTCTTCTGTAGTATCCGTCGCGGCGTGCTTGTTGCAGGCGTCCATCAGCTCTCCCATCGTAACCTCTGAAGCATTCCGACTAGATTTCATGCGAGTTAACTTTTGTACTAAAGGTGTGTACTTGCACGTCTTGGCCATAGCTTGCAACGCATCTTTGGGCTGGATATCCGTAGACGAGTGAAGTATCTCCATGACTCGGCGCACCCAGCTGCGCGCTGATTCTCCTTTCTTTTGGACGCATCGTTCTAAGTCGTCAATAGTAAACAGCTTTCTGCACGTCCCATGAAAGTGCTTGATAAACGCAGTTTTCAACTCCTCCCACGACTTGATAGATCCCTCTGGTAGAGTATTGAACCATAATTTTGCTGCTCCTTCTGAAATCATTAGGTACATAAACTTGGCTTGAAGATTTTCCGTTGCGTTGCGAATTGACATTGCCATTTCATAACTGCCCAACCATGTTTCCGGATCCATAGTCGGCTCATAATTCACTACTTTACCCGGTTCTTTGAATTTATCCGGGTAAGGCTCAGCCCTGATGTTGTCAGACAGGCACTTAGGCCCAGCAAGATTAGTCGGGACCGGCCTTACTCGAGAAACGTGTGATCCTGCAGGGGGTGCGGCCGGACGCGGGACTGCTGGTGGCCCATGCACTGCAGACCCGACTGCGGCTCTCCTGGCTCTGGAACTGTCCACGATAGCTTGTGCTGCTGATGCTGCTGGTACTTCCTGAACGCGGGGAGGAGGCGGCATTTGCTGCTGCTCTTCCCTCCGCCGCGCTGAACTTGTCTGGATATTGCCGGTGTTGCCTCGTTGCTGACTGACATATGGCGTTCCATGCATTCCACTTCTGTGATCCGGGTAATTAGCTTGCTGCGCCCCACCGCGGTGTGCAAGAAATCTATCGCCCGCCGGGTCTCCTCTGCATGGAGTGACTCTCTCACGGGTATTCGATTTAGTGCGAGCGTTGCCGCGTACACGTTATCCATGAGGTTGTTGTAATGACCCGCTGGTGTGCAAAATCGTGATGGTGGTGGTGGTGATGGTGGTAATGTATTGCCGACAGTGACCCCAGTCTGCAATGTGGGTAACCCGGCCTGTGTGTTTGCCGGCTGTGCTCCTCCAGTTGCAGGTTGTTGTACGGTTCCTTGGTTTGCCGCGGGGAATAGTTGATCCTGGGGCGTGATGAATAGGTTGGTCGGATTTATGACTCCACCCGTTGCTGGTAACATGGTCTGATGCCTTTGACGCACCCTGGTTGTCTCTTCTCGGAGCCGGGTTTCCAATGCGTCCAGCTCACGTTGGCGGGCGGCCATCCCCTGCTTTTCTGCTTCTACTTGCCTTCTCTGTTGCTCCAATGCACGGCGGGCTACGTCCAGGTCTCTGACGCGTTCCGCCGCGTTTTCCGGAGTAATAACTGTGGCTAAAACGGTTGGATCCAGAATCAAGTTGTTGTTGAACAGGGCCGGGTGTTGCGGATTGGAAGGACCCGCCCCTAGCGTCCGGTTTGCTAGAAATCCGAACGTGTTCGCGTGCAACTCGTTCTCCGCTGCTTGACTGGTAACCGATGCCGATTCTCCTTCAACCCGGACCAGGACCGGGTTTCCGTCAACCGGACCTTGCTGCTGGGCCACAGTTTGTGCTGCTCCAACTGCGGCCGCGGTCACGTTCTCCTGGTTGAGATTCGTCGCGGGAGCCGTGTAAACCGCAACCCGGCGCACAATGCTTGGCGCGAATTCATACTGTTCCTCTTTGCTGCTATTTTCCTCATACCGATTCTCTAGCAGATGCAGGATAGACTCGGTATTTTCTTCTTTCTCGACCCAGCCACGCGGGGTCCATGCCGGCTCCTCCGGCTGTTCCCTTTTCGTGGTGGGTTCTTCTGTTGGATCTGTCGTCCCAACTGATTCTTCTCCATCTGATTGAATGTAGGTGGCCTCCCCTGACACAGAATCAGATCCAAAGTCGCCAGGGATCGAACCGGAAGTACGTACCATACCGATGAAGACGGTGATCCGGCCGATTGTCACGATAGATCCGGATTCGAGGTGATCCGACTCTGGACCCCAGCCGGAATCGTCCACCATCTTCTCTCCTTCGCGGTCGATGTAGATCTCGCCGACGACAAGATTCTCCATGTTCTTCCGAGCTTCTCCCGTGATGTAAACACCTTTGGATGCAGGCCCCACGGTGGGCTCCAACTGTCGTGGGATAATCACGGCAGACGTTACCGGGGGTAACTTATTTTGGGGCAAGACGACACTGGTGTTTGGGAGAGGGTTTAGCTCAGGGGAAAACATGATGATATGCGATCTGGTAGCCGGCAATCAAGTCGCCGAGTCTCCGATCTCGATATATTAATCTCAACTCTCGTGTTACACTGGATACTCGATACCTAGCGATATTGCTCGAACTCTTGGGGTCTCTCTTGGTCTAACCCTAGGGGCCGGCTTATATAATATCCGGACCTCCTGGCCTACTCTCCAAGGCGCACTCTGAATCCTACCCGGACACTGCTTACAAAACCCTAAACTTCCTTACCGGAACCCACAATCCGGGTTACTAGGCCTACGATCTTGGGCCTTCTAGAAGATCCTTTATCCTTGGCCGGGTCTTTGCGCAGCGTCCTTTAGGCCGAGTTACGTCTTGGTGTTGGGCTACCGGGTTATCATCCCTCCATCAGCAGGAAACTTTATTCTCGACCGAAAGTGCCCAAAAATGGCTACGACATAATATTGGTATGTAAATTGAGAATGGAACCGACTTTTTGAGATCCCAAACGTGCAATGTTGTTGAAATGAAGTGAGGTTCTTGGAATGCACCATGTTTCCAACTTTGGGCATGGGAAACAACATGTTTGCCAAGGAAATCCCCGTTTTCGGCAGTTTTTTTCCGTTCGAAGGCAATAAACTAGTTCACGCATCACCCACTAGCAGTCATGGCCAGGGTAACAAGGTGGAAGGTTGTATGTGCAGTGAGTCTGAGGGAGTGGGGTGAAAGGATGCCACATGTATCGAGGCTGGCATGGAAGGGAGAAGCGGCAAGAATCGTCCCGGTTAACGTCCGGTGGTTCGACGGCACCGAACACAATGGTGGCACCATACAAGTCATGTAATGGGTTCAAACATTTTGTGTGGGGACACATGGCCAAGTGTGACTTACATGTTCATCTCTACAATTTTCCAGGCATCCTAGCTGGCAGGAAACTTTATTCTTGACCGAAAGTGCCCGAAAATGGCTACGACATCAGATTGGTATGCAACTTGAGAATGGAACCGACTTTTTGAGATCCCAAACGTGCAATGTTGTTGAAATGAAGTGAAGTTCTTGGAATGCACCATGTTTTCAACTTTGGGCATGGGAAACAACATGTTGGCCAAGGAAATCCATGTTTTCGGCCGTTTCTTTTCCGTTCGAAGGCAATAAACTAGTTCACACATCACCCACTAGCAGCCATGGCCAGGGGTAACAAGGTGCAATGTTGTATGTGCAGCAAGTCTGAGGGAGTGGGGTGGAAGGATGCCAGATGTATCAAGGCTGGCATGGAAGGAAGAAGCGGCGAGAATCGTCCTGGTTAACGTCTGGTGGTTAAACGGCACCCAACGCAACAGCGGCACCATACAAGTCCTGTAATAGGTTCAAACATTTTGTGTGGGGCCACATGGAAAAGTGTGACTTACATGCTCATCTCTACAATTTCCAGGCATGCTAGGTGGCAGGAAACTTTATTCTCGACCGAAAGTGCCCGAAAATGGCTACGACATAAGATTGGTATGCAACTTGAGAATGGAACCGACGTTTTGAGATCCCAAACGTGCAATGTTGTTGAAATGAAGTGAGGTTCTTGGAATGCACCATGTTTTCAACTTTGGGCATGGGAAACTACATGGTGGCCATGGAAATCCATGTTTTAGGCCGTTTCTTTTCCGTTCGAAGGCAATAAACTAGTTCATGCTTGAATATTTGAAGTTATTACACTAATTGGGCATGGAATACTTTTGTACTAACATTTCTAAAAGTGAACACACCATTGGTCTGATAGCCATAAATTACACAAAGTAGTTGAACCCATTGACATAACACAAAGTACAACTCTACACCGGACATAGCATCTAGTTATTTAGGGTGTGTTTGGCACTGCTCCATTCAACGAATCTTCATATGTTCCACTCCAGGTCTTCTTCTCCTTGGGCCACGGGTCGCCAGGGAGTCGGAAATGGCTACTTTGATCATATGGACAAAAACCCCACCCGACGGCACTCCATTTTTCATGCCCATTCCCGGTGTTGATCGATGACCAATTGTCAACAGAATCGTCCTCATCATCCCCCCTAGAGTGCTTGGTGCCGATAAATTATTTTCCCTTAGCTGCTACTCGATGCAGTTGCATTTGTACCGCTCGTTGAAATGGGTTGCACTGTTGTCGTGGTGGTATCACGGCAGATGCCATGGGATGGCTAAAGTTGGGGCCGATGGACGCTGGAGGTGATCGGGGAGGGATCACACGGCGAATAGCCGCGTGTGGGATGTCTCAAACACTGCAAACAACCAGATCTTACCCAGGTTCAGGGCCCTCGTGTGGAGGTAACACCCCTACTCCTGCCTTTCTCTCTAGTTGTGTGTTTACCGAGTAGCCACAGTACAAATCAGGCCTTCGGCCGAGTAGCCACTCTATCTCTCTAGTTCTCTCTGCGTGAAGTGAAGCAACATAATGTATCGACCCTCGCGTAGGAGGGGGCAGGGCACCTTATATACTGGTGCCCAGCCGAATAGAATAAGACTAAAAGGTACGACTGATGGGATAGGAACACTGCAGAACAGAGCACGCCTCCGGCTTCTCGCTGACGCGCGCGCCGTAAGTCGTCGCGCCGTTCGGAGATGGGACCTTTCCACCTTGTCAGTGAGATAGGGTAGGCCCCTAGCCCTGTCCTGTCCCCTCTGTCAGTGACAGGACTTGACAGGCGCCTACCGCACTGTAGCCACGCCGTATCGCGGATAATCACGCGCTCCGTAAGTTGAACCCCACGCCGGTACGGACGCAGGATACGCGGGATCCCTTGTCAGAACGGCTCCATTGACTTCTGGCCCGAGTAGGAACTCACTCCCTCTACTCGGACCAACTCCTTTACTCGGACGAACATAACTTGCTTGATTTCTCCTCTTGGCCATTGGTGGGTACGGCCGGATAGAAACATACCGGGTAGCAGGTACCGGGTAGCCATCTACCCGGTCAAACATCACCTTTGACCTTGCCTTTAGCACTTGCCTTACCCCTACTCGGGGGTAACCCCCCGACATTAGTTCTCGAAGCTGGTAGAGTCCTGCGAACTTGTTCACTGGGCCCTGCCAGCTTAAAACAAACCTTGTCTTCGTAACTGAAAGGGGCCGAGTAGCATCTCGACACGGCCCTTCAATTCTTTCTTGCATCTCTGCTTCTCCGAATAGCAACATCTTTCTTCTGTGATGCCGAGTAGAATAACTTGGTGAAATTTCGAACTCGCTCCCGCTGAATCGGGGCGAATCCACCTCTGCGTGTCGCTACGGGGCACGTGTCACACCCCTGTGCCCCCGACTCCTCGGTGCCTAGGATGCAGCAGGCCACGCGCCAATAACTGCAACCCTGGCCCACTAGCCTGTTAAGTCACTTCAACCGTACTCAAGTGCCCACGATCTCGACGTGGGATTAACTGCACCCGTTACGCGCGCGATATGCGCTGTGTGCGTTTCTAACGGTTGCACAACCCACGCCGCACGATCTCTGCGCACGATCAATCCACTGGTAACCGCAACTCGAGGGGGAGAGATAAATACCCCCTCGACGCTCCCCTTTCCTCTTTCCTGCTCATGCCAATCTTGCGCCCCCTCGTCTCTCCGCCGCCGTCGAGCACACCGCCACCGCAAAATCGCTGCGCCGCTGCTCCACGCGCCGCAAGAGAGACAGAGAGAAACTTATCTGCTTGTTTCCGCCTCCAATTTCTCTCAAGTTCTTCCGCCCCCATGGCTCGCGGAGAAGACGATGCGGCAGCCCGTGCCGGCTGGGAGGGATCTGAGATCACGGCGGAGGACTGCCAGTGGCTTGTCAACACCCGCCGCGTTCCTCCCGGCGTCGTCTGCCGGCAGCCAGGTACTGAAATCATCCCTAAACCCGAGGAAGGCGAGTACGTCGTCTTCCTCGCTCACTTCAAACGCGGCTTCGGCCTTCCCATCTCTGAGTTTTTCTCAGAATTCCTCAAAAACTTCGGCCTCAAGCCACATCATCTTCCACCCAACGCCCTCGTCATGCTTTCCATCCATGCAGTGGTATGTGAAGCCTTCTTAGGCGTCTACCCAACTATCCACACTTGGGCTCGCTATTTCTTCTTCCGCAAACAGAGCATCCCCAATCCGGGAAACACCGAGAGCGCCCGCGCGATGATGCAGACGGGATGCGCCATGATGCTGCAGCGCACGACAGGCCATCACCCGCGGGTCAAGGGACTAGAAACTGTGCGCAAGTGGCAGCGAAGTTTCCTGTATGTGAAGAACGTCGCCACAGAAGAGGGGAAGCCGATCCAGGACCGGATAGGGCTTCCAAAGTTCAAGAACGCCAGGCCAACTCAACAGAACTGGGGCTACAACCCCAAGAGCAACATCGAGGATGTTGTCCAGCTTGAGCGGCGCCTGGCCGAGTTGCGGGACGAGGGATTTCGCCGAGATGACCCCATCGCGTGCTGGATTTCACGCCGAGTGCTCCCGCTCCAGCGTCGCTCGCACAAGATGTGCTACATGGGAGGAAGCCGGGACTGCACAAGGACAACCACCTTCGAGCTCAACACCGCCGAAGTGGCCATCTGGGCTAGATCCATCATGCAGACAACGCTCTCCGACACCTGGCAGTATGAATTCGTGCCGTATAGCCGCCTCAAGCCAATCGAACAGGTTAGCCTTCTGTGCATTGTCTCTGCACTTTGATACCGAGTAGGTGTCTTCTCAGCTATGTATGCTTAGTCTTTGCATGCTGCACCGAGTAGAACATCACAGATATGTTGTTGGCTTTATATGCTTTGTGTTTGCACGCCACGCCGAATAGAAAATCACCAATATCCCTTTGGCTTTATATGCTTTGTGTTTGCACGCCATGTCAGGTAGAACTCCTTAGCTTTATATTCTTTATGTTTGCATGCTATGCCGGGTAGAACTCTCTAGCTGAGAACTTAACTCACTTGTGTTATCTGTTTGCCTCTACAGCACATCGATCTCCAGGGAGAAGAAGATGTTGAAGTCTTCGAGGGCAATTGGTCGGATGACCGAGAACAGGATGATGAGACCGCTTATGATACCCAGGACACCCTCTGCATCCCTCATGCCAATCAGCCTGGTAAGCACCAAGTTGACGCGTCTATCCGGGACTGGTCCGAGGATGACGAAGGTGACCAAGGTCACCTTTCTGCTTGCGAGTAGCGCACTCTGATTTCCTTTTCTGTTTCTGAATTTCTTCTCTCTTCTACTCTGACGAGGATCCTGAGCAGGACGAGGACGAGGAGCCCCTAAAGGTCAAGCCTCTATCTGTGTCTGCTCCCACAACTCGGAAGAGGGCGGGCAGTGGTGCCCAAGAACCTGCTCCGAAGAAAGCCAAGAAAACGGACAAGAAGAAGACCACCGCCAGAAGACAACCCCCCACCACCAAAGGGTAAGTCGCTCCATCCGAAAACCAACTCGCCACTGCTCCTTGCTATGCTCTTCCGCTTCTCCCTTCCTAAACCATTTCTTTCCTCCAGCGCCCCTCTGGACGCTGATGCCGCTGCAGCCCCCACTCGGACCAAGAGGAAAGCCGTTGTGGACCTCGAGAAGCTCGTCGATCTCTCTGAGGAGGAAGACGAGCCAGACCAGCAGGACAGGACGCGTGCGTCCTCTCCTGTTAAGTTAGAAGAAGACGCCGGCGCCGAGAACACGGGCGCTGGTGAAGATATTGATGACGAGAACCTGGAGCAACAGACTGACGCGCATCAAACTGCGCAGGATGTTGCTCATACCGAGATGCCTCCGTCTCCCCCAGCTGCATCAGCTGGGGAACATGCTGAAGAAGACGCCGAGAACCAAGACCGTGCCGCCCTGGAGCGGCAAGATGACAACACCGAGCAGCAGGATACCCAAGCTGCAGCTCAAGATGATCCCACGGCCAGGCCGCAGGTAGAAGAAACCACAGACGTCCAACCTGATCCCGCTGCCGAGCAGCGGGTAGAGAAGACAGTGGTGGAGCCCGCCGTCCAGAGCAAAGCGCAGCTAGACGCTGCGCCGGGTAGCCGGCCCCCTATGCCGCCTACCCAGCAGGCGACTCCACCGAAAGCACCAACTCCTCCATCAACGCAGACTGCACCATCACCTCCGCCCACTGCATCTCGCAAGGCGCCACCACCCACTTCTCGGCCAGATATAGTTCCCAGCACCAAGAAGAATATCAAGTTTGAAGCTGCGCCTACACGGAAGAATCCACCGCGCAAGGTTGCACAGGCTGGAGACCAGATGCCACCACCCAAGCCACCGCTTGCGCCAACCGGGAAGCCGGCAACCAAGAGCACAGAACTGACAATCGGCGCGCCCACCTCTAGCACCAACCCGACTGCTACTGGATCTGCTGGCCCTGGTGAAGGGCCGAGTGCCGGAGATGCTGCCCGCGCACAAGCCAGCTGGCCGCAATACATGCTTGAGGTGTCCAAGCAATACGACATCTCACTGGCCAAAGGAGAGAAGAAGATCTCTGCCTTGATGGGAGGTCAGGCCAAGGCTGTTGACGTCAAATCCAAAGGCAAGGGACCAGCGAAAGTTCCTGCGCTCCACTCGCGCGAAGCCGAAGAGAATGAGATCGAAGCGGAGGGCCTGACCGCGGTCCTGGACCGGGTAGCATATGTGGACAAGGTCTGGGAGAGCGATGCTCATGGCGTCCCAAAGTGGAATGGCCTTACGCTGGGTCAAGTTGACCACTACCGCGTTGACTGGAACAAAGCCGACATTGGCTCTGTTCCAATGACCATCGCCTCCCCCACCTGCACTCTTGCCGGGAAGCAGTTCTGCCTTTGCAAAGCCGCCGAGGACGTCGAGCAATCATATGCTGTAAGTGTTTTTTCTTTTCTTGCTTTTTCCGAGTTGCAGTTTCTCTGTTCCTCTTCTCTTCTGTTCTTCTTTGCCTCTTTACCTCTTTACCTTTTTATTTCTTAGCCATTTCCCCAGTCCCCGAGATTTGGGCCGAGTAGGCGAAAACTCGACCGAGTTGCCGTCTACTCGGGGCAAATCTTCCGAAATACTTAGACCTTTTCTCTTCTCTTCTCTTCTTCCGAATAGCCTCCTCAAGAGGACAAAAGTGTTCCACCGGCTGCTCTGGAACCATCGCATTGCCAAGGACAAACTCGAGGCTCTTGAAGCCGAGAAGAAGATGGGTGAGGCGATGGAGCAGGCGGCATTGGACAAAACTCTCCAGATCTCTGAAGTGGAAGGTAAGATCTTAGCAATTCAGTTTGTGCGTTTTGTGTTTACGCCTGTTTGTTTGCTTTTATGCTTTAATTTGGTTACTCTGCAGGCAAGCTCAAAGAACTGATGGAGAAGCATCGCGACTGCGAGGTTTTCGCTGCCTCAGCCCAGAGCAAGATTGCTACTTTGGAGGGTGAGTCCTTCTCTCTCTTCTCTGCAATCGTGTCTATTCATCTATCTGGTTACTCTGCTGATACTGCTGTTCTTCTCGCAGAAGAATACAAGAACTTCCGAGAGCAGCACCTTAACTGCCTCATGCCCGCCGAAGTGCAGCAACAGCTGGAATCCCGAGATGCAGAGCTCGAGAAAGAGCGCGCCGTCGAGAGGGCGGAGTTTGAAGAAATGCAAGTCAAGTTGAAGTCTGCTCTCCAGGACGCCCTCGACCAGGTTGTCGAGAAGGACAAGATCAAGACAGCAGCCAAGGCCAAAGAGAAGGCGCTTGAGATGGAGATCTCGATGCTGAAGAAGCACAACGAGGAACTCATCCTCCAGATATCCAACGCACGCCGTATTTAAGATAGGCATATTGCTGACGAGGAGGACTGGAAGATTAAACTGGAGGCGCTGCTGGTGGATCTCAAACGTAAGTTTCCCCTTCTCCGCACCTGGCTGTTTCTCTTCTCTGCCACTTTTCTGTCTGGTTCCATCTCTTCTCTGCCCTCAATTCTAACTCTTGCTGGTTTCTTTTTCAGATATCTTCCCTAATCTCCGTGCTGCTAGCACGCCTGCTCTGTAGAAGGCAAAGAAGCTCCGAGTTGAATCCGGGATGCCTGTCGACACCAAGTCCACCATCAACGATAACCTCCTGAATATCAAAACTCAGCTCTGCTCCCTCAAAGGCTTGGGCACCACCATGGTGTCCACTGCATACAAGCTCCACGATCTGTTCTGGCCAGACCAAGCTGCGCTAGAGAGCTTCAGCAAGATCGCCGAGAAGCTGGACGGCATGAAAGCCGCGTTGAAGAAATGGTGCGCCTCTGCAGCTCGGGCAGGAGCTGACGAGCTGCTCCATTTCATTACCAGCTGGTATGAAAATCTTAATCTTGACAGGATCCTCCAATTGCGCGAAGACTCCAAATGGACCAAGAATCCCGACTGCGTCACTCGCCGGAAGGCAGTGGCCTACGAGATAGCTTCCTATGCCGACACCGCCACCTACATCGACGGCTTCCCCGAGCCAGACACCGAGCCTGAGGACGAGGGTGAAGATGAAGGGGACGATGACGATGACGCCGAGTCGGAGGGCTTGAGCGTGTTTGAAGAAGATATCACCGATGGATCCGCCAAGAAGGGGAAGGCCAAGGTTGATGCAGAAGCCGAGAAGCCTCAACCCAATGCCAGGAGGACACCATCACCACCGAGATGGTGATCCAGCAAGAGGCTCCCGAGCTGGGCGCGACTAGCGCCTTCCCGATGCCAGGCTTCCAGTCTGCTGCATCGACCTCTGCCACGGATCCCATCTCGGTTGCCACTGCAACCTCAGAACCAGCTGCCAACACCAACTCTAAAGCTGATGCTGATAGCGCCAAGGCGGACGACACCGCCGCTACTAAGGAGTGAACCCTGAAAAACTTTCATCTTGAACTTTGATCAGATCCCCGGGATGCCGGGTGCAAATGTATCCATACTATTAAGTCTTTGTTGCTACTCAGTTTTAATTTAGTTGAAGTTCTTAGCAACTCTGGCTCAATGTCGGGTTGCGTTAATATGCAAGTCCCCGAGTTGCATTTTTTATCCATTCTTCCTTTTTATCTCAGCTCTTACATGCAACTTGTTGCTTTTTTGGTAGTCGAGTCACAAGAGTTCAAAGTTGGAGTTTCAAATACTTAGCCACTTAAAAAAATCATTGTAACGCTGCCCACCACTTAGCCGAAAAGAAAAAACAGTAAAAAAAACAGTCTAATCGGTTGCCACACGTTTCCTTCCCTTTGCAATTTTTCATGTGTTCATTGACCCTTTGGCTTGTTCTCTGGCTTGCCATGAAGCCGGGTTGCGGACAGCAGCAGAGTCGCAGAGTGTCCGGTGGGTTTAAACACAGTACTTTGTATGCTTTTGAAATTCTAAGTGGTTCAACCGAATAGACAAAGTAAAACAGAGTAAACACAAGGAACAGTTTGGACGAGGGCAGTCCCCGAGTTCAATTTCAGATTGCCGAATAGAAGTTTTAACTCGGATAAGGAAGTACATACATAGTTTGCTCATGAGTGAAAATCTCGGAGTAGAGCTACATTCCAAGGGCGCTTAGATTCCTCTCCAGCTCTATTCAGCATGTTCTTCTGGGGTGGTTGTGCGTCAACTAGATAGTAGGCATCATTGTGCAAAGCCTTGCTCACAATGAACGGCCCTTCCCACGGAGGGGATAGCTTGAGCATCCCAGCCGTGCGCTGCACGAGCCTAAGGACCATGTCTCCTTCTCGGAAAACCCTTGGGTTCACTTTCCGGCTATGATAACGCCTCAAGTTTTGCTGGTAAACAGCTGAACGTGACAGAGTTAGCTCTCTTGCTTCTTCTAGCAGGTCAACGTCATTTTCTCGAGCTTCTCTAGCCTCTGCCTAAGTGTAGAGGGTTACTCGGGGCGAGTCATGCTCAAGGTCAGTGGGCAACATGGCCCTCCGCTCCATATACCAGGAAGAATGGTGTGTAGCCGGTTGACCGGTTAGGGGTAGTCCTTAGACTCCACAACACCGCTGGCAACTCGTCTAGCCAACACCCAGGTGTTTTCAGCAGTGGCTCAATCAGCCTTGGCTTTATGCCGGATAGCACCATGCCATTTGCTCTTTCAACTTGCCCATTGGAGGCGGGATGCACAACAGATGCAACATCTAGCTGAATGCGCTTATCTCTGCAGAACCTCGCAAAAGCACCCTCGGCAAAGTTTGTGCCATTGTCCGTGATAATGCTGTGCGGGTAGCCATATCTCAGGATCACATCCTTTAGGAAACTCATAGCAGTTACTCCATCGCACTTCCGAATAGGCTTCACCTCAATCCACTTGGTGAACTTGTCAACCATTACCAAGATGTGAGTCATGTTGCCTCTAGCTGGCTTGAAAGGACCCACCATATCCAAACACCAAACAACAAATGGCCAAGTAATGGGAATGGTCTTCAACTCGGAAGCTGGCATATGAATCTTACTTGCAAATCTCTGGCAGCCGTTGCACTTTCTCAAATATCTTCAGCTTGCTTCAAGGCAGTGAGCCAAAAGAAGCCATGCCGAAAGGCCTTGTTGACCAGAGCCCGAGAAGAGGCGTGATGCCCGCATTCCCCTTGATGTATCTCCACCAGAACTTCTTCTCCTTCCTCTAGCTCTACACAGCGCTGCAGCACACCAGTGGGACTTCTTCTATGCAGCACATCTCTGAAGATAGTATAGCCTTTGGATCTTCTCTGGATTTGCCTCGCAGTAACCTCATCACTCGGCAAGGTGTCGTCCTTTAGAAAGGATAGTATGGGCAGAGCCCAACTCGGTGTCTCCCGGATGGGAACACTGGTTCGTCCAGTTCCATTGGATCAACCACCATTTCCTTTTCTGAGTTGGGGACAAGGTCACGAGTCCTCGAGCACTCAGCAAGGACCCCCTCAATGAATGCGATAGTCCCTGAGTTAGGAGGGGCAGTCCCTGAGTAAGAAGGGACAGTCCCCAGGTTGCAGGTGCCAGTCCCCGGGATGGAGACGGCAGTCCCCGGGTTCTCTTTTGCAGCCTCCCAGTCAATCTCCATGCGAACAACTTCCTCACCAGGCAGAGAAGGAACGAATATAGACTCCGAGTTGGGGGATGGCTTGATATATGGCTTTCTCAAATGCTCCAAGGCAATCCCAGCCGGGATGTACTGCCGAGAAGACCCCAACTTTGACAACTCATCAGCTGCCTCATTCTCTGCTCGGTGTATGTGTTGGAACTCGCATCCTTCAAAGAAACCAGTCATGGTTTGCACTAGACACCGATATGATGCCATGTTGGCATCCAGAGCATCCCAGGTGCCTGATACTTGCTGCACCACCAGATCCGAGTCGCCATAACAGATGATGCGCTACACGCCAACCTCCTTGGCCACCTTCAAGCCGTGTACCACGGCCTCGTACTCTGCTACATTGTTGGATGCCTTGAAATGAATCTTCAGCACATACTTGAGTTGATCTCGCTTGGGTGACATGAGCACCACGTCAGCACCAAGGCCTTCCTTCACTTTGGAGCCATCAAAATGCATCTTCCAGTAGTTGGGTACTGGTGAAGGAGGCTCATACTGCACCTCAGCCCAATCCACCAGAAAATCTGCTAAGATTTGTGACTTGATGGCTTCTCGTCTTGCGTACGAAGGAGCGTACGCGGCCAGCTCGATCGCCCACTTGGCTACTCTGCCACTTGCCTCCTTGTTGCCCATGATGTCCGAGATGGGAGCAGAACTCACCACTGTGATGGGATGCTCTTGGAAATAGTGGTTCAGCTTCTTGCCGCCCAGGTACACGCCATAAGTCATCTTCTGGTAATGCGGGTAGTTCTACTTGGAGCTGGACAGCACCTCACTGAGATAGTATACTGGCCGCTGCACAGTCTTGCCTTCCTATTCTCTTTCCACCACAATCACAACACTGACCACTCGGTTAGTTGCAACAATGTACAGCAGCATTGGCTCTTTGGGTAGCGGACTAGCCAAGATGGGAGCGCTACCCAGCATGGCTTTCAACTCCGAGAATGCTACATCAGCTTGCGGTGTCCAGACAAACTTGTCACTCTTCTTCATCAACTGATACAGAGGCATGGCCTTCTCGCCCATTCTACCCAGGAAGCGGCTCAGAGAAGCCAAGCAACCAGTGAATTTCTGCATATCCTTCAGTGATCTCAGCAAAGACATGCTCTCTATAGCTTTTATCTTTGAAGGATTGGCCTCAATGCCCCGACGGGATACCAAGAAGCCGAGTAGCTTGCCAGCCAGGACGCCAAAGGTGCATTTAGCCGGGTTCAACTTCATTTTGTACTTGCGCAAGTTGGCAAAGGTTTCCTCAATGTCACTAAGCAGAGTATGTGCTTTATTCGTTTTGATGACAATGTCATCTACGTACACCTGCACATTTTTGCCAATTTGATCATGCAAGCATTTCTGCATGCATCTCTGATAGGTAGCCCCAGCATTCCGCAACCCAAAGCACATGACACGATAGCAATAAGCCCCGTACGGGGTAATAAAGGCAGTCTTTATTTGATTAGCAGGGTTGAGAGCTATCTGATGAAAACCATAGTAGGCATCTATGAAAGACAAAAGCTCACAAACAGCAGTGGAATCGATCACCTGATCTATGCGGGGTAGCGGAAAGGGATCCTTGGGGCAGGCCTTGTTCAGGTCGGTGTAGTCCACGCACATACGCCATGCGGTGTCGGCCTTGGGATCCTCCTTCTTCTTCTCAACCATAACCGGGTTGGCTAGCCAGTCCGGATGCAATACCTCCATGATAAAGTTGCTTATCAGCAACTTGGTGATCTTATCACCGATAGCCTTCCTCCTCTCATCGCCAAAGCGGCGCATAGACTGCTTAACCGGCTTGGCATCATGCCGCACATGTAGCGAGTGCTCAACCAACTCCCTCGGGATACCCGGCAAATCCTCATTGGACCAGGCAAAGACGTCCCGATTCTCACGGAGGAAGTGGTTGAGCTCACTTTCCTATTTCTCTCCCAACCCGGCACCAATGATGGCAACACGGTCTGGGAACTCAGGGTCAACCTGGACCTTCTTTGTCTCCTGGGACGCTTGGAACGCAGTCCCGTACTGGGAACTCGGCATGCCAGGCGCACCACCTTGCACTGCTTGCGCCATAGCCACCACCTCATACATCTTCTTCTTCTCGGCAGCAATGACCATGGATTCCGCCAGCTGAGAACCAGCAGAGGCACACTCCAAAGACCTCTTGTAATCACCCGAGATGGTGATGACTCCATTGGGAACAGGGATCTTCATCTTCAGGTATGCAGCATGGGTAGAAGCCATGAACTTGCTGAGAGCAGGCCTACCGAGTAGGGCATGGTAGGGGCTCTGATGATCAACTACCTCGAACGACAGGCTCTCAGTGCGGCGGTTCTCCCTTGTACCGAATAGAACGTCTATCCAGACGCGGCCGATTGGAGAGAAAGAAATTCCCAGCACAATGCCATGGAAAGTGGTCCTGCTGGGTAGCAACATGTTCTCGGCCATTCCGAGCTTCTCTAATGTGTCTCGGTACACAATGTTGATGTTGCTGCCGTTGTCTATCAGGACCTTGCTGAACCTGACATTCTTCTGAGTACCCAAGAACGTAGGATCCACCACCAGAGCATAGCTACCCGGGTTGGGCATCACCCTAGGATGATCAGCTCTGGACCACGTGATCTCTTGGTTGCACCAGTGGAGGTAATGAGGAACAACAGGGATCGCAGCATTGACCTCCATCGCACGCCTGTGCAGAGACTGCTTGTCGACGGGCTCGAAGGTGAAGATCATGTAGCTCTCATGGTATTCCTGGTACTGGTTGCGGTCTCCACCACCATTGTTGCCGTTGTTGTTGTTGCCTTGGTTGTTGTTGTTGTTGTTGTTGCCTCTGTTATTGTTGTTGTTGAAGTTGCGGTTGCGGGTGTAGAAGTTGCGGTTGCGGTCGTTGTTGTTGTAGTTGTAATTGCGGTTGGCTCCTAAAGCCACCTGGTTCACATTCTCTCTTCCTGGAAACACTGCAGGCCTGGGAGTAGCTGTCCGAATAGGCTGCACATTGGCATTTGCAGTTGGCAGAGGAGGAGGAGGGGGCAGGCCCTCATTCTTGATTTGTTCCACCAGCTGCACTGCCGAGTAGTGTGGTTGGCTGGCCTAGCCGGGTGCCGAGTATGGAAGCTGCATGGCCCATCCCTCATGTTCCCAAAGACAAAGTTCGGAGCAGGATCCGAGTTGCTGCTACCCTGCTGGGGAGCACAGTTGTCGTGGTGGTGTCACGGCAGATGCCATAGGATGGCTAAAGATGTGGGGACGAAGGACGCTGGAGGCGCTCGGGGAGGGATCACGCGATGAGTAGACGCGTGAGGGATGAATCTGGCACTGCAAACAACACGATATACCCAGGTTCAGGGCCCTCGTGAGGAGGTAAAACCCCTACTCCTGCCTTTCTCTATGTATTCTGATGTCTCACCGAGTAGCCACAGTACAATGGTTCTTGCTACCGAGTAGCCACTCTTCTCTCTCCGGGTAGAACTATGTCAAGAATCTCTACGTATGATCCCGCCTTTTTATCGTCCCTCGCGCAGGAGGCGGCAGGGCACCTTATATACTCGGTGCCCAGCCGGATACAGCCAAATACAAACAAGTGTCGACATTGTGTGCACACCGTCCTTCTTCCGAGCTCCCGCTGAAAGCTTTGGCTTCTAAGCTTGTCCTAATGCGGAAAGTCGTTGGGCAAAACCAAGTGATCAGTCTGGTATCACTGCACCAAACACAGAGTAGGGCCCCCTATCCTGCGACGCCCTGCTGACACACTGTCGCTGTCAGGCACGCCGTCCTCAGATGAACAGTGCTGTGAACAGTGCCAAGTACGGACCCGGGATACGCGGGATCCGTTGTCAGAACGGCTCCTTTGACTTCTGGCCCGAGTAGGTTCCCGCCATACTTCCAGCTCTTCTATTCGAAGGAGCAAAACTTCCTTGATTCATCCTTCTGATCATCTTTTGTGTAAGACCGAGTAGCAGTCGACCGGGTAGCGAGTACGCGGGTACTAACTTCCGACCAAACTTCTCTTCTGACCTTGATTTTAGCACTTGCCTTTACCCTACTCGGGGGTAAACCCCCGACAGCAGTCCCCGAAGCTGGTAGAGTCCTGCGAACGCGTTCACTGGGCCCTGCCAGCTTTAACCCAATCTTGGCAACATTGCCCTTGAACTTCAAGATGCCGAGTAAAACCTCCTATTAGCATTCTGGAAAATACCTTGAGTTTCTTCTCCTCCGAATAGAGCTACTTCTCTTATCTGTAACCAAGTAGAAAGACTTAGAGAATTTTCCCAAACAGAATCTCTGCGGCGCAGAGCACAATCCGGCTTTTCGCATCGCCACTGGGCACGTGTCACGCATCCACGACCGCGACGCCTCGGTGCCCGGTAACTGACAGGCCACGCGCCCAGTTTTCACGGGGTGGGCCCACCAGCTCGTAACGTCCCATCACGCGCAGTAATCGCCCACGATCTCGTCGTGGGATCTAATGTGGCCGTTACGCGCGCGTTCTGCGCTGTGTGCGTTTCTAACCGGCCCACAGACCCCACGTCACACGATTACTGCCACGATTGATCCCACTTCCTCAACTCGTAACGGTAACTCAAGGAGCGGTATAAATACCCCCTCGGTAACTCCTTCTCCTTCTTCCGCTCACAATTTCCCCTCTGCCTTCTTGTTTCTCCGCCGCCGCAGAGCTCTCCACCGCCGGGCAACTCACTGCGCCGCCGCGAGCTCATCCTTTCCACCAAATCCTTGATCTTTTTCCCAAATTTCTTCTTCATAGCCATGGCGCGCGACGACAACGCTCGCGCCAGCTGGGCCGGCTCCGAGGTCACCGCCGAGGACTGCCAGTGGCTCGTGAACAGCCGGAGGGTTCCTCCTGGTGTTCGCTGCCGGCAGCCCGACGGCGAGCTCGTTCCGGCTCCGGAAGAGGGAGAGCATGTCGTCTTCCTCGCGCACTTCACGCGAGGATTTGGGCTTCCCGCATCAGGCTTTCTTCGGTCCTTCCTCGACCACTACGGCCTCCAGATGCACCACCTTCCTCCCAACGCAGTCGTCTTCCTCTCCTACCACGCTGTGGTGTGCGAAGCCTTCCTTGGCGTTCGCCCCACGATGGAGACGTGGTCCAGGTACTTCTTCTTCCGCCAACAGAGCAAGGGCAAGAAGGACGGCGCGGACACTAGCAGCCGGATAACCGAGACCGGCAGCGCCATGATGGTGCAGCGCCCTGGCACTAATCATCCGCGCATCAAGGGATTGGACTCCGTCCGCAAGTGGCAGAGGACATTCCTATACGTGAAGAACATGCCCGCCAAGAAAGGAGCCAAGGTGGAGGACAGAATCAATCTGCCCCCGTGGAGCAACCGAGCTCCTACCGGGCAGAACTGGAAGACCAAGCCGTCCGTCGACAGGAACCTGATGCAGATAGAGGAGCGCCTTGCCCATCTGATCGGAGAGGGGCTCAAGAGCGACGATCCAGTTTCCTGCTGGATCTCTAAGCGGGTGCTGCCGCTTCAGCAACGCATCCACCCCATGTGTTACATGGGCGACCCCCGCGACTGTACTCGGACAACCACGTTCGAGCTCAGCAACGCGGACGTCGCCGCGCATGCGCGGTCCATCCTAACCACCGACCTCAGAGACAACTGGCAGTATGGCTTCGTCCCATACAGCCGTACGAAGCCAATCGAGCGGGTATGTGTTCCTTATCCTGTTTCTTGTATGTATGTTCCGAGTAGCTGGCCTCCTGATCTTGCTGCGATTAGCACTTGCACTCTGCGCTGAGTAGGGCGCTGAGCAGAACTGCTTAGGCTTGACGTGCTTGATGTTTGCACGCCTTTCCGAGTAGGGCACTTAGCAGAATAGTTTAGGCTTAGTGTGCTAGGTGTTTGCACGCCTTGCCGAGTAGCACTGCTTAGGCTTAATGTGCTTTATGCTTGCACGCCTTCCCGAGCAGGATGCTTCTATGCTACTCGACTAACTGTGGATGTTTCTCTATCCTTCAGGTCCTTGATCGCCAGCTCGCTGAGAGCAAGGAACGCTTCGAAGACAACTGGTCGGAAGACCGAGAAGAAGACGACGAGGTCTCCTTCAAGACCGCGGACAAGTTCAACCTTCCTGACGCCCAGACGGAGAAGCACCGCGTAGACGCGTCTGTCCGTGATTGGACTGAGGACGAAGACGAAGGTGACTGAGCTCATCCGGATTGGTCGCAAGTAGTACAAACCAATTGCCTCCTACTTCTGAGCTGTTTTTTCTTTTTCCCAATTTCATAGATGATGCTGACGCTGAAGAGGAAGGCGACGACGAGGACGAGGAAGCCCTTGTCGTCAAGCCGCTCTCGGTTGCTGCTCCTCTTACCCGCAAACGGACGGGTAGCGGTGCTCAGGAGCCCCCCGCCAAGAAGAAGAAGACTGCAGTCGGGAAGACGACCACGAAGATCGCGACGAAAAGAGCACGGGCGATCCCTACCCGTAAAGGGTAAGTACTTTCTCCTCAGTTATGCGCCTCTATTGTTGCAAACTCCCAATTCTTTTACTTCGTTATCTCTTCTCGGTTTCCTCTAGCCTTTTCTTTTTTCTGAACATGTTTCTTTCTTTAGAGCCCCCTTGGACGCTGATGCCGCTCTCGCGCCCACCAAGACTAAGAAGAAAACGGCCATCGACGTCGATAATCTTATCGACCTCGACGATGAGAACGAGCCCGCAGCGCAGGACAGAGCGCGCGCGTCCTCTCCTGCACGAGGAGAAGACTCCGACGAGGCTCGGTACAAGGATACCGACGCCCATGACGTCGAGCAGGAGCAGCAGTCCCGCACAGAACAGGAGGCGCAGGATGCTACTCGCCACGAGAAGCCTCCTTCTCCTCCAGCCAACACAGCCGAGGAGAACCAAGATCAAGACCACGAGATGCACGACGACGCCGCCCTTGAGCGGCAGGAAGAAGAACAAGAGCAGCCAGCAACAGGGGCTGCTGAACAAGAAGACCCCGCGGCCCAGACGCGGGTAGAAGTTCCAGACGCCTCACAGCAGGATCCCGCTGCCGAGCAGCGGGTTGAAGTAGTCAATGAGACGGAGCAATATCCTCTGAGCGACGCGCAACCAGACACCGCACAGGGTAGCGCCCAGCCGGATGCCGCGCAGGGTAGCGCGCCCTTGGCGCCGCCTACTCAGCAGGGTACCTCCTCCACCGCGCCAAGCTCTCCATTGGTGCAGAAGACTAAAGCTGCAGCCAGCCCTCCGGCCAAGCCGGTTGCGAAGAGGATAACTCAGGAAGCTGCAGAAGAGAAGGCCGCCGAGAAGAAGGCCGCCGAGAAGATAGCCGCCAAGAAGGAGACTTCCAAGAAGCGGGCTGCCGAGAAGCCATCTGGCCCACCAGAGGGCGCTGTTCGTCGGAACCCGGCACGTGGTGTCGCGCAAGATGCTGCCGTGATGCCGCCGCCAAAACCAACCTCCAAGCCCGGTCAGCTGGTTATCCGCGAGCCCGGCGCGGCTACTGACGCCGCTGCAGCGTCCCGCATCCCGGATCCGCCCAGCTTCCCACCTTACGTGGTGAAGGTCAGCCAACAGTACTAGGTTGGCTTAACCCCTGAGGAGAGGAGACTTGCTCTCAAGAAGGGGAAGCAGGCCGCGGCAGTGGACTCCAGACCCCCAGCCAAAAATCAGGACAAGTCCATCTCCATTTCTTCGCGCGAGGTCCAGGACAAGGCGGTGACATCCACGAGCCTTGAGCAAATGATTGATCTGGTCGGATTTATCGACGCCAAATGGGACAGCAAGGTCCTTGGCAACCCGAACTGGGACGACGTGGAATTGGGCGACCAGGATCACATGCGCGTCGATTGGAACAAGGCGGACATGGGTTACAAGCCCATGACCATCTCATCCAACACCAGCACTCTCGCCGCCAAGATGTTCGTCCACCGCAAGGCCGCCGAGGACCTTGAACAAAGTTACGCGGTAAGTCCTGCTCATCCTTCCCGAGTTGCCTTTGTCCTTTTCTTCTACTCTTCTTATTTTCCTTATCCATCATCCAGTCCCCGAGATTCTGGCTGAGTAGGCGGATACTCAACCGAGTTGCCGCCTTCTCGGGTTGAATCTTTATCACTTTGCCTGATTCTTTTTCCTTTTGCTTCTCAGAATAGCTTATTGAAGAGGACTGGCCTGTATCGTCGGCTACTCTGGAACCATTGCATTGCTAGGAGGCGCATTGCCGCCCTAGAAAAGGAGCGCATAGCCAACGAGGCAGCCGAGAAGGATGTCATGAACAGCACCCTTAGACTTTCTGAAGTTGAAGGTATGCTTCTAGCTACGCGGTTCTTGCGTTTGGTGTTTACGCCCGCTTCTGCTTTTTTCGCTAACCAATTCTACCCTGCAGGGAAGCTAAAGGCCCTGGCCGACGAGCACGCGAATTGCCATGCCTTTGTTGAGAATGGCCAAGCCACGATCAAGAGACTGGAAGGTATGGTGTCATCTTCTCGCCTTGTTTTTATGTTTCTTTCTTCGCTACTCTGCTAACCATGCTTTGCTCTCCGCAGAAGATCATAAGAAGTTCGCCGAGGAGCATCTTGACTGTCTCAAGCCTGCTGAGGTGCAGCAGCAACTGTCCAGCCAAGCTGTCGAGCTAACGAAAGAACATG
Source organism: Alopecurus myosuroides (assembly GCA_028641055.1). NCBI lineage: Eukaryota > Viridiplantae > Streptophyta > Magnoliopsida > Poales > Poaceae > Alopecurus > Alopecurus myosuroides. The sequence goes on from CM054057.1 coordinate 608,906,551, forward strand.
TTACCGAGATGGAAGCTCTCCAGATCCAGCTGCAGACTGCGCTCCAAGATGCCCTCAACTTAGCAGCCGAGAAGAAGAGTTTGGTTGCCGAGAAGGAGAAAAACGAAGCAGCAGCTAAGGCCAAGGAGAGAGCCCTTGAGCAGGAGTGCGAGGTGCTGAAGAAGACCAATGCTAACCTCTTCGCTCAGCTGGACGGGCTCCGCTTGATTGAAGAAAGGCACCTAGCCGACGAGGAATTGTGGAAGAACAAGCTTCAGGGGCTACTCTACGATCTGAACAGTATGTGCCCTCTTTTCTGTGTCTCTGTCACTCGGTTCATTTTCTACTCTGCTTCCGTCTCTGATCTTCTTAATAGCTCTTTCAGAAGTCTTCCCCGGCCTTGAGTCTTCGTGCAAGCCTGCCTTGGCAAAGGCCCGAGCAGCTCGCGCCGAGAAGGGCGAGCCCACGGATACCAAGGCAGAAATTGAAGAATGCCTCCTCGTCATGCAAGGTCAGCTTCAACGTCTAGGAGGAGCGGGCACCGAGCTAGTGCGCATTGCCTTCAAGCTCCACGACCTCTTCTGGCCTCAGGACTCCGCGCCAACGACAATTCACGGACTCGCCTTGAAGCTGAACGGCGTGAAGGCCAAGCTGAAGAAATGGCGAGCGTCTGGAGCTCGGGCAGGCGCCGACATGATGCTGCTGTTCGTCACCAGCTGGTACGAGAATCTTAACTTGCAAGTCGTCCGCGAGATGCGCGAGGACTCCAAGTGGGAGACGGATTCCGACTGCGTGGCTATCCGCCAGCTCGTTGCACACGAGGTCGCCCAGTACGCGGACACCGCGACCTTCATCGACGGCCTCACCGAGCCCGACACCGAGGTGGACGAAGGCGAGGAGGAGGGCGAAGACGAAGAGACGGACGAGGAGGAGACGAAGAGACCGACGATACCGGGAAGGGGAAGGCCGCATTCGTCGCGGGTAGCGATGAGGAAGGCGAGAACGTGAAGATGTCGATTGACACCGCCGCGCTCGAGTTCGGCACCTCGTCAGGAGCTGCCCTCGACGACACAGTCAGGCTCCGCGCCCAAGCGACTGCCTCCACCTCGGCGACAGGGCCCATCTCGGTGGCTACAGCCACTTCAGATCAGGCTGCCACTGAGACAGATGCAGACGCCACAAAGACCGATGTCGCCAGCTCGGAAGCGGATGCTACCAAGGCCAGTACTGAAGATGAGGCAGCTAAGGCCAACACCGAGAACGTTGCTACCTCGACCTGATTTTCTCCTGCAATCTTATCCTTCAAACACTTATCAGATCCCCGGGATGCCGGGTGCAGATGTATCGAAACAATTATCCTTGTCGTTTTCTACTCAGTTTTATTCACGTTTGATATTTTAACTTAGTCAATTTGAGCGACTTCGGCTCAAATGCTGGGTTGCGTTATCATGCTAGTCCCCGAGTTGCATTTCTTATTCGCTCTTCCTTTTTATCTCAGCTCTTACCCGCAACTTGTTGCTTTTTTGGTATTCGAGTCACAAGAATTCAAAGTTGGAGTTGAAAATACTTAACCACTCAGAAATACTCATAGTAACGCAGCCCACCACTTAGCCGAGAAGGAGTTAACAAGAGACAACAGTAGAAGACATCCTACTCGGTTCCCGTGCTTTTTCTTTCCTTAGTATTTTTTCTTGTTCTCATTGACCTTTTGCTTGTTCTCTTGCTTGCCATGAAGCCGGGTTTCGGACAGCAGCAGAGTCGAAGAGTTGGCATGTAGGTTTAAACACAGTACTAGATGTACTCGTGAAATTTTAAGCAGAGCAACCGAGTGGACAAAAGTAAAGCCGGGTAGGAACATACAGAACAAGCTTAGGTGAGGGCAGTCCCCGAGTTCAATTTCAGATTGCAGAGTAGAATTTTAACTCGGATAAGAGAGTACATACACATCTTTGCTCATGAATGAAAGCGACGAAGTAGGGCTACATTCCAAGGGCGCTTGGATTCCTCTCCAGCTTTATCTGCCCTGTTCTCCTGTGATGGACGCATGTCCACGAGATAATAGGCGTCATTGTGCAGCGCTTTGCTCACAATGAAGGGCCCTTCCCATGGAGGAGACAACTTGTGCATCCCGGCTGTGCGTTGCACAAGCCTGAGGACCATGTCTCCTTCTCGGAAAACCCTTGGGTTCACCTTTCGGCTATGATAACGCCACAGGTTTTGCTGGTAGATAGCCGAACGTGACAAAGTAAGCTCTCTTGCTTCTTCGAGCAGGTCAACGTCGTCTTCTCGAGCTTCTCTCGCCTCTACCTCAGTGTAGAGGGTTACTCGAGGGGAGTCATGCTCTAAGTCTATTGGCAACACGGCCTCAGCCCCGTATACCAAGAAGAATGGCGTGTAGCCGGTTGACCGGTTAGGGGTAGTCCTCAGACTCCACAACACCGCTGGCAACTCGTCTAACCAACACCCAGGTGTTTTCAGCAGTGGCTCAATCAGCCTTGGCTTTATGCCTGCCAGTACCATGCCGTTTGCTCTTTCCACTTGCCCATTGGAGGCGGGGTGCGCAACAGATGCAACATCTAGTCGGATGTGCTTATCTCTGAAGAACCGCACCATTGCCCCCTCTACGAAATTTGTGCCGTTGTCGGTGATGATGCTGTGCGGGTAGCCGTATCTCAGGATCACATCCTTTAAGAATCTCACGGCTGTAGCTCCATCGCACTTCCGAATAGGCTTCACTTCAATCCACTTGGTGAACTTGTCCACCATGACTAGGATGTGTGTCATGTTGCCTTTAGCCGGCTTGAAGGGGCCAACCATATCCAGGCACCATACGGCAAACGGCCATGTGATAGGAATTGTTTTCAACTCGGAAGCAGGCATATGGATCTTACTCGCGAACATCTGGCAGCCATTGCACTTCCTCACGATGTCTTCAGCTTGTTGCAGAGCTGTGAGCCAGTAGAAGCCATGCCGAAAAGCTTTCTTGACCAATGCCCGAGAAGAGGCGTGGTGCCCGCATTCTCCTTGGTGTATTTCCAACAGAATTTCTCCTCCTTCTTCTGGGTCCACACAACGTTGCAGCACGCCGGTGGCACTTCTTTTGTGCAGCACATCCCTGAATATAGTGTAGCCCTTGGATCTTCTCTGAATCTACCTTGCGGCCACCTCGTCTTCTTGCAGAGTACCGTCCTTTAGAAAGGATAGTATGGGCATGGCCCAACTCGGTGTCTCCCGTGTGGGAAACACTGGTTCGTCCACTTCCATTGGGACAGGCACCTCGGGCTGCTCTTTAGGGTTGGGAGTACTTCTCTGGAGCCCTGAACGACTGGCAAGGACCTCCTCAATGAATGCGACAGTCCCCGGGTTAAGGACAACAGTCCCCGAGTAAGGAGGGGCAGTCCCCGAGTAAGGAATGGCAGTCCCCGAGTATGGAATGGCAGTCCCCGGGTAAGGAATGGCAGTCCCCGAGTTGAGAACAGCAGTCCCCGAGTAGAGAACGGCAGTCCCCGAGTTGGGAGCGGCAGTCCCCGGGTTTCCTGCAGCATTCTCCCAGTCAATCTCCATGGGATCAGATTCCTCGCTTGGCAGAGAAGGGACAAATATGGATTCCGATCTGGGAGACGGCTTGATGGATGGCTTTCTCAAATGCTCCAAAGCAATCCCTGCCGGGATGGACTGCCGAGAAGATCCCAACTTGGATAACTCGTCTGCTGCTTCATTCTCTGCTCGGTGAATGTGCTGGAACTCGCAGCCTTCGAAGAATCCAGTCATAGACTGTACCAGGAAGCGATACGATGCCATGTTGGCATCTAGAGCATCCCAAGTGCCAGAGACTTGCTGCACCACCAGATCTGAATCACCATAGCATATAATGCTCTGCACGCCAACCTCCTTGGCTACTCGCAAGCCGTGCACCACTGCCTCGTACTCTGCTACGTTGTTGGACGCCTTGAAATGAATCTGCAGCACGTACTTGAGTTGATCTCGCTTGGGTGACGTAAGCACTACGCCAGCGCCAAGGCCTTCTTTTACCTTTGATCCATCAAAGTGCATCTTCCAATAGTTGGAAACTGGAGCAGGAGGTTCGTACTGCACCTCAGCCCAATCCACCAGAAACTCCGCCAGAATCTGAGACTTGATGGCTTCTCTTCTCGCATACGCGGGAGCATACGCGGCCAGCTCGATTGCCCACTTGGCTACTCTGTCACTCGCCTCCTTGTTGCCCATGATATCCGAGATGGGAGCAGAGCTCACAACCGTGATAGGATGCTCTTGGAAGTAATGCTTTAGCTTCTTGGCGCCCAGGTACACGCCATAGGTCATCTTCTGGTAGTGCGGGTAGTTTTGCTTGGAGCTAGATAACACTTCACTGAGATAGTATACCGGGCGCTGCACACTCTTGCCTTCTTCTTCTCGCTCCACCACAATCACCACACTGACTACTCGGTTGGTTGCAGCAATGTACAGCAGCATTGGCTCCTTGGGTAGCGGACTAGCCAAGATGGGAGCGCTTGCCAGCATTGCCTTCAGCTCGTTGAATGCCACATCCGCTTGCGGAGTCCAGACAAACTTGTCACTTTTCTTCATCAGCTGGTACAAAGGCAGGTCCTTCTCGCCCATTCGGCCCAGAAAACGGCTCAGAGATGCCAAGCAACCAGTGAATTTTTGCACATCCTTCAGGGATCTCGGCAAAGACATGCTCTCAATAGCTTTTATCTTTGAAGGATTGGCTTCAATGCCCCGACTAGACACCAGGAAGCCGAGTAGCTTGCCAGCCGGGACACCAAAGGTGCATTTACTCGGATTCAGCTTCATTTTGTACTTGCGCAGGTTAGCAAAGGTTTCCTCAAGGTCGGCAAGCAGAGTATGTGTTTTATTCGTTTTGATGACAATGTCATCTACGTACACCTGCACATTCTTGCCGAGCTGATCGTGCAAGCATTTCTGCATGCATCTCTGATAGGTTGCACCCGCATTACTCAAGCCGAAACACATGACACAATAGCAATAAGCCCCGTACGGGGGTAATGAAAGCAGTCTTTATTTGATCAGCAGGATTGAGAGCTATCTGGTGGAAACCAGAGTATGCATCTATGAAAGACAGCAGTTCACAACCAGCAGTGGAGTCGATCACCTGGTCGATGCGAGGTAGCGGGAAGGGATCCTTGGGGCATGCCTTGTTCAAGTCGGTGTAGTCGACGCACATGCGCCATGCTGTAGCAGCCTTGGGATCCTCCTTCTTCTTCTCGACCATTACCGGGTTGGCTAGCCAATCCGGATGCAACACCTCCATGATGAAATTGCTTATCAGCAGCTTGGTGATCTGGTCACCAATGGCCTTCCTTCTCTCATCCCCGAAACGGCGCATCGCCTGCTTCATGGGCTTGGCGTCAGGACGCACATGTAATGAGTGCTCAACCAACTCCCTCGGGACTCCTGGTAAATCTTCATTGGACCAGGCGAACACGTCCCGATTCTCACGGAGGAAGTGGATGAGCTCGCTTTCCTATTTCTCTGCCAACCCGTAGCCAATAATGGCTACGCGGTCGGGGAACTCAGGGTCGACCTGGACCTTCTTGGTCTCTTGGGATGCCTGGAACGCGGTCCCGTGTTGCGTACTCGGTACGCCCTGCGCACCAGCTTGCGCGGATTGCGCCATAGCCACCACCTCGTACATCTTTTTCTTCTCGGCAGCAATCACCATGGACTCCGCCAGCTGAGAACCAGCAGAGGCACATTCGATGGACTTCTTGTAATCACCCGAGATGGTAATCACGCCATTGGGACCAGGGATCTTCATCTTCAGATATGCCGTGTGGGTAGAGGCCATGAACTTGCTCAGAGCAGGCCTGCCGAGTAGGGCATGATAGGGGCTCTGATGATCAACCACTTCGAACTGCAGGCGCTCTGTGCGGCAGTTCTCCCTTGTGCCGAATAGCACATCTATCCACACTCGGCCAATCGGGTTGCACGTGACTCCCGGCACAATGCCATGGAAGATGGTCTTGCTGCACTACAAGAAATGTGTTGATACATGACGTTCTCTCAACGACGATAGACAAAATCGTCATAAATTTATGACGATTTCGTGCCATGTCGTCGTAAGCTGTTATAGGGGGCTAAAACCCAGAATTATCACGACGATTTGGCAAAAAACGTCGCAATTTTATAAAACGAAATCGTCATAAACAGCCTAAAAGTGGATGCGTTGGTATTACATTGTCAATTTCGCCTACGTGTCGTGTCTATTAGATGGCTATATAACCAATTTCGCCTACGTGTCGTGTCTACTAGATGGCCATATCATCGTTTCGCCTACGTGTCACTATTTTTTACACAACTAATGTTACTGGATGGCCATATCATGGTTTTGCCTATGTGGCACTTACAAACTGACATGTGGGACCAACCAACTGCACTATAGGGTCCCACACCGAGTGAGTACAGCTTGCTGCACCACCGGATGCTTCCGGGGCGAAAATAGGCAAAAATGTCCTGGACAGGACTTGAACACGCGACCTCCCGCGCCCCAGGACAAGATCCAACCAGTAGGCCACCGAACACTACGTGCTACAACTGAAGACCGAACCTACTTAATATTTGTTTTCAGCGCGAAACTGCAAAAAAAGGCGGACGGGGACTCGATCCCGCGACCTCGCGCACTCGAGAACACGCACGAACCACTGGGCCAACGAAAGCCACTTGATACATAAGGAATACCAAGGCCACTTAATACGTTTTCACTCCACAGGGCTTCCGCTGCGGCCATGGGCCGAATATGGGCCTAGAGTGCATACGCTCGCGTGCGCCTTGAAGGCCAGCAGCTGCGGCTCGGGACTTTTTTTTTTCTTTCATTTTCTGTTTTTATTTCTATAATTTGAATTTGGCCTCCAAATAGACCGAAATCAATTTTTAAATTTTTGTAAAATTAATCCTGGTAATTATTGTTAATTTTCAACCATTTTTATGTAAAAAATATAATCATGCCCATCGGCATATATTGCTTGAGACATTAAGCGATTTGAAATTACACTTTTGAGGTCCAAACAACGGATATGAATATTCTTACTTAGGTGTTTCATATTGGTAAATTCTTATTGTTTCTATGAAGAAATAGGTAGTTGTGTATCAAAAAATGATTTTTACAAAAAGTCATGAGAAACATATGAGGCACCTGTAGTTCAAATTTGCCCCGATTTCAGCGGAATCGGTTGAAATTTGTCTTTTTCGAAAGAGGTGTATTTTGAGCTATTGAGAGGTAGTAAGTTTATTATTTGTATATAAAATATGACATAATATATTTAGAATTTTACTTTGTACATTTTTGCAACATATTTTTGGTAGGTGCTTCACAAAAAAACTCAGTTTTGACACTCCGGAGATGGAAAATGGTATTTTTATTCAACGAAAAATAAAATTTTCTTAGTGAACATTGTTAGTTGCACCAATATTCATCTCTGTGTGGAATATGGTCACATTTCAACAAACTATGCTATGGATGTGGCCAAAACATCCGTCATTTCGCCCGAAAGCCATGAATCTTCGTACGAGATAGCTCATTTTTGTGAACACATTTTCCAGCAAATTGTCTTATTTGAAGTTTATTATTTTTGGTGAATACTACGACATATATAACAACACCACACGAAGATCTTGCATCGTTTCGAGCTTTTTCGAATTTTCAGAAATTTTCAAAGCCGGTTTCGGAAAACGGTCAAAACGGAGGACATGACCGTTCGTACCTAGGTGTTGAATCTTGATGAAATATTGGTACATCTGTATTGAAATAGGTAGTTTTGTATCTAAAAATGATTTTTTTAAAAAATCATGAGAAACATATGAGGCACCTGTAGTGCAAATTTGGCCCGGTTTCAGCGGAATCGGCAGAAATTTGTCTTTTTCAAAAGAGGTGTATTTTCAACTATAGAGAGGTTGTAAGTTTGTTATTTGTAGATAAAATATGACATAATATATTTATAATTTTACTTTTTACATTTTTGCAACATATTTTTGGTAGGTGCTTCACAAAAAAACCCAGTTTTGACACTCCGGAGATGGAAAATGGTATTTTTATTCAACAAAAAATAAAACTTTATTCATGAACATTGTTAGTTGCACCAATATTCATCTCTGTGTGGAATATGGTCACATTTCAACAAACTATGCCATGAGTGTGGCCAAAACATCCGTCATTTCGTCCGAAAGCCATGAATCTTCGTACGAGATAGCTCATTTTTGTGAACACATTTTCCACCAAATTGTCTTATTCAAAGTTTATTATTTTTGGTGGATACTAGGACATATATAACAACACCACGCGAAGATGTTGCATCGTTTCGAGTTTGTTTGAATTTTCTGGAATTTTGAAAGCCGGTTTCGGAAAATGGTCAAAACGGGGGACATGACCGTTCGTACCTAGGTGTTGAATCTTGATGAACTCTTGGCACATCTCTATTGAAATAGGTAGTTGTGTGTCTAAAAATGATTTTTTCAAAAAATCACGAGCAACATACGAGGCACCTGTAGTTCAAATTTGGCCCGGTTTCAGCGGAATCGGCAGAAATTTGTCTTTTTCGAAAGAGGTGTATTTTGAGCTATTGAGAGGTAGTAAGTTTGTTATTTGTAGATAAAATATGACATAATATATTTACAATTTTACTTTGTATAATTTTGCAACATATTTTGTGTATGTGCTTCACAAAAAAACCCAGTTTTGACACTCCGGAGATAGAAAATGGTATTTTTATTCAACACAAAATAAAACTTTCTTCGTGAACATTGTTAGTTGCACCAATATGCATCTGTGTGTGGAATATGGTCACATTTCAACAAACTATGCCATGGATGTGGCCAAAACATCCGTCATTTCGCCCGAAAGCCATGAATCTTCGTACGAGATAGCTCATTTTTGTGAACACATTTTCCACCAAATTGTTGTATTCAAAGTTTATTATTTTTGGTGGATACTAGGACATATATAACAACACCACGCGAAGGTCTTGCATCGTTTCGATTTTTTTTGAATTTTCTGGAATTTTGAAAGCCGGTTTCGGAAAATGGTCAAAACGGGGGACATGACCGTTCGTACCTAGGTGTTGAATCTTGATGAACTCTTGGCACATCTCTATTGAAATAGGTAGTTGTGTGTCTAAAAATGATTTTTTCAAAAAATCACGAGCAACATACGAGGCACCTGTAGTTCAAATTTGGCCCGGTTTCAGCGGAATCGGCAGAAATTTGTCTTTTTCCAAAGAGGTGTATTTTAAACTATAGAGAGGTTGTAAGTTTGTTATTTGTAGATAAAATATGACATAATATATTTACAATTTTACTTTGTATAATTTTGCAACATATTTTGTGTATGTGCTTCACAAAAAAACCCAGTTTTGACACTCCGAAGATGGAAAATGGTATTTTTATTCAACGGAAAATAAAACTTTCTTCGTGAACATTGTTAGTTGCACCAATATGCATCTTTGTGTGGAATATGGTCACATTTCAACAAACTATGCCATGGATGTGGCCAAAACATCCGTCATTTCGCCCGAAAGCCATGAATCTTCGTACGAGATAGCTCATTTTTGTGAACACATTTTCCACCAAATTGTTGTATTCAAAGTTTATTATTTTTGGTGGATACTAGGACATATATAACAACACCACGCGAAGGTCTTGCATCGTTTCGATTTTTTTTGAATTTTCTGGAATTTTGAAAGCCGGTTTCGAAAAATGGTCAAAACGGGGGACATGACCGTTCGTACCTAGGTGTTGAATCTTGATGAACTCTTGGCACATCTCTATTGAAATAGGTAGTTGTGTGTCTAAAAATGATTTTTTCAAAAAATCACGAGCAACATACGAGGCACCTGTAGTTCAAATTTGGCCCGGTTTCAGCGGAATCGGCAGAAATTTGTCTTTTTCGAAAGAGGTGTATTTTGAGCTATTGAGAGGTAGTAAGTTTGTTATTTGTAGATAAAATATGACATAATATATTTACAATTTTACTTTGTATAATTTTGCAACATATTTTGTGTATGTGCTTCACAAAAAAACCCAGTTTTGACACTCCGAAGATGGAAAATGGTATTTTTATTCAACGGAAAATAAAACTTTCTTCGTGAACATTGCTCTTTGTTGCATTATGCATGCTTGTGTAGAATATGGGAACATTCTAGCCCCTATCCAGATCAAGAACCCCCTCTTCCGTTCCCGGACCTTCGATGGCACCTCCTCCCTTTCCCCTGTCGATCTACTTCTGCCGCAACCTTTCCTCCGTCCGAGTATTTGGTAACGAAACTATTAATTAACTTTATATCTTGTACTTTTGGCCATTCAGTAGAGAAAAGGAACTATTTTAAAAGATATGATATCATGAGAAGTAGTTATGTTACCATTAGACCACCTAACTGTGTACTGTTTGGTGGGGCCATGAGGATCCAGGTCCCATATGCAGCCACTCTATGTGGAGCAAGTTCCTGAAGTGAGAAAAGAGGGGCGGGAATATTTTCGGAAATGGGCGCTGAGGTTAAAATTTTCAACCCGTCCAAAGTCGAAACCCTAAGGCACCCACTCCATCTCTTTCCAGTCTCCACTCTCCACCCCCTCGGTTCCCTTCTTGCGCCGCCCCGAGCCCGATCCCCACCTTCCCGGCTCCTTCGTGACCGATGGCGGCGGCACCACCACCTCCAGCCCTTCGATCCATCCTTCTCCCCGGCTCCTGCCTCCGTCTCCCACATCGACGTGACCCCTCTCGCCGTCTCCCGTCCTCCTTGCGGCGAGAAGCGACTGCGTGGGCTGTCGCCTCAGTCACGCTCCAGAGATTCCGAGCGGATCCTTGCTGCTGATGCCGGCAGATGGCCCCAAGGCGCGCACCGTGCAGGGCGATGTGTCACCGGTCAACCTGCAAGAGGACGGGGAGCACGAGATCCACGGACGGCGCGCCAGATCTGCAGCGATGGGCGGTTCCGCTTCCTCCTAGCGCATCCCTCCCTCTCCTCTTCTGCTCCTTCGTCTGCGGTCGAGCACATGGCGGAGACGATGCTGGAGGGAGGTGCGGCGGCCCACACTACAAAGGAAACGGTATCGCGATGTCAGGGAAGACGGAGAACGGCGGCGGCGGCGCCGCCCCGCCCGCGCCGGTACGGTGCCAGCGCATAGGTTGCGATGCCATGTTCACCGACGACGACAACCCCGACGGCTCCTGCCACTACCACCCCAACGTAAGCTCCCTCCTCTCTGTAGTTGTTTCGCCTCTTCGAGCCCCTAGTGGATCTGGAGTTCTTCTGGTCCGCCTCAGTTGTAACCCCTTGGCTTGCTTCTCCGATCTCGCCGCAGTATCTCGCAACCTTGACTTCTATGCTCAGGATCCCGGTGTAATCGAGAGTCGAGGGCTTTAGGTGCTCTGCGTCCGCGAAGACACGACCTGGGATAGCTGCTGTGTCGTAGAAATTATAATCTGCCCAAATCTTCGCGTGGTCGTGCTCTTAGCGATTATCCTTAAGAGACGAACTATATACAAATATTGTGCTATTGTTATCAATCCATTCGACTCAATGAACGGTTGTAGATTGTTAGCATGTGCCTGCTAATTGCATCAGTATTCAGCAAGAAGCGGCTGTTGATGGCATTGAAAATAGTTGCTACAAGTAAATGCAGGCACATTTTTTAAAATTTGTTCTGCGGGGTGCAGATGAAAAGTAAACACAGGCGCACTGTTGGATATTTGGTTCTGTGGAGATCAGATTGATTTAGGATTTTGTGAGTATGCCTAGGTTCTGTGAAGATGCATCACAAAATCTAGTGTTCTGATATAATTGGTCTCTAAAATCTCCTAGTTCTTATAAGAATCTGTTGCTTTGTTATACATTTGGTGCATAAATCTGCGTTTCTCTGAAATTTATTTGAACTATGAAGTTGGCAAAATAATAAAACCAATCTATGGGAAGAAGCATAACTATATAGTGGTTTATATTCTTATAGTTTTCTTGAAACATACCACTAGAACACCTAGCTAATTATGATTATCCTCTTTGCAGGTTTGAGTGTCCCTGAGGTTAAAGCACCAAGCTAGGCATTTCTTAATTTCACATATAGGTGCTGGGGTAGTTCTGTTGTGTCAAGCTGAACTTATTGTAGCATGAAGCAACTACTTAACCACACCATTGTAACATATTGAGTCTTGTTTTATCAATTGATTGAATCATCCTGCACATCATTTTGCATTCACTGCTTGCTTGATCTGATGTTACATGTTCGCTATATTTCTTCCATGATTTTGGGCTGCTCATCCGTTACATGCTTCTGTTGTATAAGTGAGCTACTTGTGATGTCCCTGAACACCTCAAATTCTCTATATAGTTCTGTTACCTACATTATATCTATGATGATACTTGAAAACTGCAAATGCCTCCTTCAAGTATGCCTTATTTGACTTGAACTGAATGACCCGAAGCATTCCTAGTTGATTGCCTTAAAGTTGTAGAGTATATAATTGCTTTTAATCTGCGCAAATGTGTATTGTCTTACTTAAGTATATTCAATATGTAAGAAAATTTTGAGTGAGCTTCATACTGTAGTAATATCTTCTTTATACTTATAACAATTTCAGGGTAACCTTTCAGGTCATTGGACAACAATTTCATCAGCGGGTGGAGGAAGCCTGGCCATTCCACGCCTAATGGATCTGGTGGTCGACCTCACATCAGCGGGTAGTTTCAACTCGCTTTTGTTGTATTGTCGACTTGTAAACTTCTGTTGATAAATTTCCTTACGTATTTGGTTGATTTGAAAATTCTGATATGTCACTTGATGTGTACACACTATCAACTTGAGTTGAGAATTCACATGCTTTGGGTGTATTGTCTACTTGTAAACTTCTTTGTTTAACTTGAGTTGAGAAATTCTGATATGTATAACCTGTTATATGCTGGCTCGTGAATGCATTTTCTGCATTGTTACATGTTAAATGATTGATACTCAAATTTTGTTTGCAGTGTAAATTTTAGCCCCAGATACTATATTTTATAGGATCCATTTTAATGTTTGCTTGGCACAGTAAAACATCCATGCTGTAATTATTTGTCCTCATGCTCATTTGTTTTACTCAAACTAATAACTGGATAACTCAGTGAATAGCTACCAGGTAGCTTTGTCTGATGTCTGATGATACTCTTCATAATTTACCTAGCTTGTTTCGTGTCTCGAACAAGATACCTGTTCATCTCGCTTTTATTTGCGTGGGCAGGCCGTGAACTACCTGGACATATGGGGATTTGTAACTGACATTTGGTGTGTCATGGATACTCCACAAGCTTGTTGGACCGGTGGTGTATGCCAAGGTTAGTACTGCTGCTGTTTTGAAGTTGGGTCAATATGTTTGACAGAATGTACTAGCACCTTTGTCATCTTTCATATTCTAATAGTTTTGTACACATTGTTTTAGTCTTGAACCACATCTTATTGTACCTCTTCTCCCTAATTTTTGCAGATTGTGCATGTAAGATGAGAAGGATCGAAAGATTAATTGGATAGGGACCTCATTGGATCTGGTTTTGAAATGAACCACATCTTATTGTACTTGCTTTGATATGAACCGTGCATGATTGTAATAGCTCATTAGTACTGGTTATTTCGATAATTAGTTGTATTCCATAGTTGAATACCTGATTGAGCTATTTAGTTGTATTGTTGTACCTGATTGTAATATCCCTTGTTTGAATGGAATTATTGCTTGTTGTGCAATTAGAGAAAAATATGTGTGTTGTATACTGTACCTGAAGTGGCCATGGGACTAGCCTAAAAAGTTATTCTAAAAAAATAACAATAATTAAAATGGCCGAATACTGTACTGGACAGAAAATAAATGGGATTTTAAAGGGCATGGCCCAAATTATAGTAACTGGAATAATTCGAAAAAGGCCGAAAAAGAATAAAAAAGGCTAAGCCCACCCAAAAATATCGATCATAAAAGGCCGAGGACAAGAGGAGAAAAAGGCTGAAATTATTGGGCTAGGCCCATGAAGATCATCAAAATGGACCGGGCTGATTTTGATCCACGACGTTTTCAAATCGTCATGATTTTGCCACGTAGGACTAGCCACGTCGGAGCTGATGTGTCCTGTCCGGACTGCTCACGACGATTTTCGATCGTCATAGATCCATGACGTTCTTAAATCGTCGTGGATATCCATGACGATTTCCAAAAAAACGTCGTTGTGGTTAATTACTGACGCTCGGTTTTCAACGATTTGTTTTTCGTCATAGGATCGTCATGGATGAAATATGATGACGATTTGGTGACGAAAATAGAGCGTCAAGTATCAGCATATTTCTTGTAGTGCTGGGTAGCAGCATGTTCTCGGCCAGCCCAAGCTTCTCGAGTGTGTCTTTGTACACAATGTTGATGCTGCTGCCGTTGTTGATCAGCACCTTGCTGAACCTCACGTTCTTCTCGGGACCCAAGAAGGTAGGATCCACCACCAAGGCGTAGCTACCCGGGTTGGGCATCACCTTGGGATGATCTACTCGGGACCACCTGATCTCTTGGTCACACCAATACATGTAGTGAGGGACAGCAGGATTCACTGCATTGACCTCCATAGCGCTTGTGCTGTGATTGCTTGTCGACAGGCTCGGAAGTGAAGATTATGTAGCTCTCGTGGTGTTCTTGGTACTGGTTGCGGCCTCCGCCCTCATTGTTGCCGTTGTTGTTGTTGTTGCCTTGGTAGTTGTTGTTGCCTCTATTGTTGTTGCGGTTGTAGTTGTTGTTGTTGTTGCGATAGCCCTCATTGTTGAAGTGACGGTTGGCTCCTAAAGCCACTTGGTTCACATTTTCCCTTCTCGGAAACACTGGCGGCCGAGCTGCGGGTGCGCGAGCAGGCTGCACATTGGCATTTGCAGCTGGCAGAGGAGGTGGAGGAGGCAAGCCTTCATTCTTGATCAGATCCCACCACTCGCACTGTCGGGTAGTGTGGTTAGCAGGCCTCGAGGGTGCTGAGTGTGGAAACTGCATGGGCCATCCTTCATGTCGTCATAGACGAACTTCCTCGGCTGCTCCGAGTTGCCGCTACCTGACTGAGGAGCACGGAATGGTTTCTTGTTGCCTTGGCCCTGGTTCTGGTTCTGCCCGTAGGCTCCAGCAGGTTTCTGCCTTTGGCTACCCCCAGCTCCAACAGCCACTGCGTTCACCTCCTCGGGGTCGTACCGAACATCTATCCGGTCACCCCTGCGCTTGTTGTGGAACTCGTTGCGCTTGTTGCTGTTGAAGTTTCTTCTCGGCTCGGAGGAATCCATCAGAGGCTGAGTAGGATCACCGAGTGCATACTGATCTGCAATCTTGATGGTCTCCGCCAGAGTGTTCGGCATCTCCCTCTGCAACCTTTGCCACAGCATACTGCCGTGTCTGCAACCCTGCGCAAACCATGTGATGGCTTGGGCCTCGTTCACACCTTCTGTCGGGGGGTTACCCCCGAGTAGGGTAAAGGCAAGTGGTAAAAGCAGCTGTCAGAAGAGGGGTTTGGTCGAGTAGCCGCCTACCCGGTACTTGCTACCCGGTTGACTGCTACTCGGTCTCACCTCAAGATGACCAGAAGGAAGAATCAATCAAGTTCTGTCTGTTCGAGTAGAAGAGTTGGCCCGAGTAAAATTGGCGGGAACCTACTCGGGCCAGAAAGTCAAAGGAGCCGTTCTGACACAGGATCCCGCGTATCCTGGGTCCGTACTTGGCAGTATTCGAACTACTGTTCATCTGGGACCGGCCTGCCTGACAGTGACAGCATGGAAGCAGGCCGTCGCAGGATAAGGGGGCCCTACTCTGTGTTTGGCACAGTGATACCAGTCTGTCCCCTTGTTTTGCCCAACGACTTTCCAGATGCAGCCAAGATTAGGAACCAAAGCTGTCAGCGGGAACCCGGAAGAAGGACGATGTGCACAGTATGTCGACACTTGTCTAGGTTTGGACGTATCCGGCTGGGCACCGGGTATATAAGGTGCCCCGCCGCCTCCTGCGTGAGGCATTCCATAGATCGCATAAGGGCACGTTGAGATTGAACTGAGGAAACCCTAGGTTCTTGACCTAATTCCTCACGTAGAGAGAGGAGAGGCTACTCGGTAGCAAGAACATTGTACTGTGGCTACTCGGTGAGACACCAGAATACATAGAGAAAGGCAGGAGTAGGGGTTTTACCTCCTCACGAGGGCCCTGAACCTGGGTAGATCGTGTTGTTTGCAGTGTTTACTTCGTACCTCACGCGGCTACTCGTAGCGTGATCCCTCCCCCAGCACCTCCAGCGTCCTTCGTCCCCACATCTTTAGCCATCCCATGGCATCTGCCGTGACACCACCACGACAGTTGGCGCCCACCGTGGGGCAACCAGCGGCGCTGGTTGGAGTTTCTGTTCGGACGGGATCTTCGTCAGCGGAGCGCGTGGTCTGTGGCCTTGTCCACAGATTCGGCTCCTTCGACTTCGTCACCGACAACGCCGGCGATTTCGGTGGCAGGGCCATGCCGGAGGGCGGCTCGGTGGTCTCCTTCGGCTCTCACCTCGTCTACGTCGCCACCGTCGCCAACCGCGCGTACCCCGAGCTGGTGCATGACGCGGAGGATCCTCCCGCGGTGATCGCTGCTCGCGGAAGGCCCGCGTGCCGCTCTGCGAACTGCGCTGAGGTGATGGTGACGGGCTTGGCGGCAAACACTAGCGCAGCCGTTACTGGCGCTGCAGCAGTCGTCGAGGATCTTGCTGCACCAAGCACTGGTGGCAGGACTCACCGGCCCTACGAGAAGGAGTGCAACTTGCCGCCTTCCACCTCTACGGTTATTCCCGCGTCGGCTACGCGACCTGGCATGCCAACTCCCACCGACATCGAGCTCCTGGCCATGAGGGAGCAGCTCGAGCGGCAACGCCTGGAGCTGCTTGCTGAGCAGGCGGAGTTGGATAAGGTGAGGTTGGAGTTGAGTCTAGATCAGCTCGAGTACAACAAGGCTCACGGCTTCACGCCAGTCGCTAGGAGGGCTAGCAGAGTAGGTGCCACTCGGCGCAACCTTGGCGCCGAGATGGCGACAGTTGTAGAGGCTCCTGCTCAGTCCGCCACCGCAAACACCTCCACCAGGCCCAGATATAGCACACCCGCCAAGACACTTAGAGCTGCAGAGGCTGTAGCCGCCGAGTTGCCTCGCCTAGATGGCGATGCGCGTGTTAGGCAGCAAGAAAGACTCAACGAGTTGGTGTTGGAGGCTGCTAGGCAGAATGAGGAGTTCCGAAAGGCCAACCCGGGTGCTGGGGCTTCGCAGGTGGTTCACTCGCACGCGGCTAGATCTAACGATCAGGCCTCGTCTCCGCATCCCAGCCGCGAGAAGAGCCGCAGCGGGCGTTCGGGCAGAGATAGGCAAATGCAGGTGTATGGCCCGGCTGCTGCCACGAGACAGCTTGCTGTGCCGCAGCAGCCCGGGCAGGAACACAATGCTGCAAGAGCAGGCTCTCAAGCCCATCAAGCTCAAAGCCGAGCCCGAGATGAGGCGCGCCCAGGTCCTTCTCAGCGTCCCGTTGCTCCGCCTACTCGGCAGAGGCAGCAGCCGCGCGCAGTGGCACCAGTCGCCAACCCGGTGGAGCAGCCTGCAGCTGTGCAGGTGGACAGGTATGATGATGGCTACTCGGCCATGGAAATGGCGGGCTATGATGTTCATGATCGTGTTGGCGAGCGCATGCTGGCGCCTGGAGATGCGAGGCATCAGTTGGACCGGATCAGCTTGTCGGCGCGGCTGGAGAACACGGGTCCTCCTGGCCCCGAGTGCTTTGGCCCGCGCATCATGAACGAGCCATCCGTGAAGAACTTCCAGCTCGCAAGGGGCACCAAGAGCTACAATGGCAGCACCAAGCCTGAAGATTGGCTCAATGACTATGTCACCGCGGTCCATATCGCGAACGGCAACAGAAGATGGGCTGTGCGTTATGTTCCGCAGATGCTAGAGGGTCCAGCCCGCACTTGGCTCAACAACTTGCCCAAGAACAGCATCAATTGCTGGCCGGACTTCTCGGATGCCTTCATCAGCAACTTCACCAGCACCTACAAGAGGCCGAATAGGCCACAGCAGCTATCCACTTGCAGGCAGCGAGAAGATGAGACAGACCGCGAGTATCTTACTCGGTGGAGTACATTGAGGAACACCTGTGAAGGTGTGAATGAAGCACAGGCCATCACTTGGTTTGCGCAGGGATGCAGGCATGGCAGCATGCTGTGGCAGAGATTGCAGAGGGAGATGCCGAACACTCTGGCGGAGACCATCAAGATTGCGGATCAGTACGCACTTGGTGATCCTACTCAGCCACTGATGGACTCCTCTGAGCCGAGAAGAAACTTCAGCAACAGCAAGCGCAACGAGTTCCGCAACAAGCGCCGAGTAGATACTCGGTATGATCCTGAAGAGGTGAATGCAGTGACTGTTGGAGCTGGTGGCAGCCAGAGGCAAAAACCTGCTGGAGCCTACGGGCAGAACCAGAACCAGGGCCAAGGCAACAAAAAGCCATTTCGCACCTCTCAGTCGGGTAGCAGGAACTCCGAGCAGCCAAAGAAGTTTGTCTTTGAGGACATGAAGGATGGCCCATGCAGTTTTCACACTCATCACCCCTCAAGGCCCGCTAACCACACTACTCGGCAGTGCGAGTGGTGGGATGTGATCAAGAGTGATGGCTTGCCTCCTCCTCCTCTGCCAGCGGCCAATGCCAATGTGCAGCCTACTCGCGCACCCGCAGCTCGGCCGCCAGTGTACCCGAGAAGAGAAAATGTGAACCAAGTGGCTTTAGGAGCCAACCGCAACTTCAACAATGAGGGCTACCGCAACAACAACAACAACTACACCCGCAACAACAACAACAGAGGCAACAACAACTACCAGGGCAACAACAACAACGGCAACAATGGGGGCGGAGGCTCCAATCAGTACCAAGAGCACCACGAGAGCTACATGATCTTCACTTCTGAGCCAGTCGACAAGCAATCACAGCACAGGCGGGCCATGGAGGTCAATGCAGTGATTCCTGCTGTCCCTCACTACATGTATTGGTGTGACCAGGAGATCAGGTGGTCCCGAGTAGATCATCCCAAGGTGATGCCCAACCCGGGTAGCTATGCCTTGGTGCTGGATCCTACCTTCCTGGGTCCCGAGAAGAATGTGAGGTTCAGCAAGGTGCTAATCGACAACGGCAGCAGCATCAACATCGTGTACAAAGACACGCTCGAGAAGCTTGGCCTGGCCGAGAACATGATGCTGCCTAGCAAGACCACCTTCCATGGCATTGTGCCCGGGATCTCGTGCAACCCGATTGGCCGAGTGTGGATCGATGTGCTATTCGGCACCAGGGATAACTGCCGCACAGAGCGCCTGAAGTTCGAGGTGGTGGATCATCAGAGTCCTTACCATGCTCTACTCGGCAGGCCTGCTCTGAGCAAGTTCATGGCCTCTACCCATGTTGCATATCTGAAGATGAAGATCCCTGGTCCCAATGGCATCATTACTATCTCTGGTGATTACAAGAAGTCCATGGAGTGTGCCTCTGCTAGCTCCCAGTTGGCGGAGTCGATGGTGATCGCTGCCGAGAAGAAGAAGATGTATGAGGTGGTAGCTATGGCGCAATCCGCGCAAGCTGGCGCGCAAGGTGTGCCGAGTACCCAGCATGGGACTGCATTCCAGGCATCTCAGGAGACCAAGAAGGTCCAGGTCGACCCCGAGTTTCCCGACCGCGTAGCCATCATTGGTTCCGGGTTGGCGGAGAAATAGGAAAGCGAGCTCATCCACTTCCTCCGTGAGAATCGGGATGTATTCGCCTGGTCCAATGAAGATCTACCAGGAGTCCCGAGGGAGTTGGTTGAGCACTCATTACATGTGCGTCCTGACGCCAAACCAGTGAAGCAGGCTATGCGCCGCTTCGGAGATGAGAGAAGGAAGGCCATTGGTGACCAGATCACCAAGTTACTGATAAGCAATTTCATCATGGAGGTGCTGCATCCGGATTGGCTAGCCAACCCGGTTATGGTCGAGAAGAAGAAGGAGGATCCCAAGGCTGCCACTGCGTGGCGCATGTGTGTCGACTACACCGACTTGAACAAGGCATGCCCCAAGGATCCTTTCCCGCTACCTCGCATCGATCAGGTGATCGATTCCACTGCTGGTTGTGAACTGTTGTCTTTCATAGATGCCTACTCTGGTTTTCACCAGATTGCACTCAATCCTGCTGATCAAATAAAGACTGCTTTCATTACCCCGTACGGGGCTTATTGCTATCGTGTCATGTGTTTTGGCTTGAGGAATGCGGGTGCAACCTATCAGAGATGCATGCAGAAATGCTTGCACGACCAGCTCGGCAAGAATGTGCAGGTGTACGTAGATGCCATTGTCATCAAAACGAATAAAACACATACTCTGCTTGCCGACCTGGAGGAGACCTTTGCTAACCTACGCAAGTACAAAATGAAGCTGAATCCGAGTAAATGCACCTTTGGTGTCCCGGCTGGCAAGCTACTCGGCTTCCTAGTGTCTAGTCGGGGCATTGAGGACAATCCTTCAAAGATAAAAGCTATTGAGAGTATGTCTTTGCCAAGATCCTTGAAGGATGTGCAGAAGTTCACTGGTTGCTTGGCATCTCTGAGCCGTTTTCTGGGCCGAATGGGCGAGAAGGCCCTGCCCCTGTATCAATTGATGAAGAAAAGTGACAAGTTCGTCTGGACTCCGCAAGCGGATGTGGCATTCAATGAGCTGAAAGCAATGTTGGCTAGTGCTCCCATCTTGGCTAGTCCGCTACCCAAGGAGCCAATGCTGCTGTACATTGCTGCGACTAACCGAGTGGTCAGTGTGGTGATTGTGGTGGAACGAGAAGAAGAAGGCAAGAGTGTGCAGCGTTCAGTATACTATCTCAGTGAAGTGCTGTCCAGCTCCAAGCAAAATTACCCGCACTACCAGAAGATGACCTACGGCGTGTACCTGGGCGCCAAGAAGTTGAAGCACAATTTCCAGGAGCATCCCATCACGGTTGTGAGCTCTGCTCCCATCTCGGACATCATGGGTAACAAGGAGGCGAGTGGCAGAGTAGCCAAGTGGGCGATCGAGCTGGCAGCATATGCACCCGCGTACGCGAGAAGAGAAGCCATCAAGTCTCAGATTCTGGCGGAATTTCTGGTGGACTGGGCCGAGGTGCAGTATGAACCTCCTGCTCCAGTTTCTAACTACTGGAAGATGCACTTTGATGGCTCAAAGGTGAAGGAAGGCCTTGGTGCTGGCGTAGTGCTTACGTCACCTAAGCGAGATCAGCTCAAGTATGTGTTGCAGATTCACTTCAAGGCGTCCAACAATGTAGCATAGTACGAGGCAGTGGTGCATGGTTTGCGAGTAGCAAAGGAGGTTGGCGTGCAGCTCATTATATGCTATGGTGATTCAGATCTGGTGGTGCAGCAAGTCTCTGGTACATGGGATGCTCTGGATGCCAACATGGCATCATATCGCTTCCTGGTGCAGTCTATGACTGGGTTCTTCGAAGCCTGTGAGTTCCAGCACATTCACCGAGCAGAGAACGAAGCAGCAGATGAGTTATCCAAGTTGGGATCCTCTCGGCAATCCATCCCGGCGGGAATCGCCTTGGAGCATTTGAGGAAGCCATCCATCAAGCCTTCTCCCAACTCGGAGTCCATATTTGTTCCTTCTCTGCCAAGTGAGGAATCTGATCCCATGGAGATTGACTGGGAGAATGCTACAGGAAACCCGGGGACTGCCGTCCTCTACTCGGGGACTGCCACTCCTTACTCGGGGACTGCCACTCCCTACTCGGGGACTGCCATTCCTTACTCGGGGATTGCCACTCCTTACTCGGGGACTGCCACTCCCTACTCGGGGACTGCCATTCCTTACCCGGGGACTGCCACTCCTTACTCGGGGACTACTGTCCTTAACCCGGGGACTGTCGCATTCATTGAGGAAGTCCTTGCTAATCGGTCTGGGCTTCAGAGAAGTGCTCCCATCCCTAAAGAGCAGCCAGAGGTACCCGTCCCAATGGAAGTGGACGAACCAGTGTTTCCCACGCGGGAGACACCGAGTTGGGCCATGCCCATATTATCCTTTCTGAGGGACGGTACTCTGCCAGAAGATGAGGTGACTGCAAGACAGATTCAAAGAAGATCCAAGGGCTACACTATAGTCCGAGATGTGCTGCACAAGAGAAGTGCCACTGGCGTGCTGCAACGTTGTGTGGACCCAGCAGAAGGAGAAGAGATCCTGGTAGAGATACACCAAGGAGAATGCGGGCACCATGCCTCTTCTCGGGCGTTGGTCCAGAAAGCTTTCCGGCATGGCTTCTACTGGCTCACAGCTCTGCAGCAAGCTGAGGACATCGTGAGGAAGTGCACTGGCTGCCAGATGTTCGCAAGTAAGATTCACATGCCTGCTTCCGAGTTGAAAACAATTCCTATCACCTGGCCATTTGCTGTTTGGTGTTTGGACATGGTCGGGCCCTTCCAGCCGGCTAGAGGTAACATGACTCATATCTTGGTCATGGTGGACAAGTTCACCAAGTGGATTGAAGTGAAACCTATTCGGAGGTGCGATAGGGCCACAGCTGTGAAATTCGTGAAGGATGTGATCCTGAGATATGGCTACCCGCACAGCATCATCACCGACAACGGCACAAATTTTGCTGAGGGAGCAATTGTGCGGTTCTGCAGAGATAAGCATATCCGACTAGACGTTGCGTCAGTCGCGCATCCCGCTTCCAATGGGCAAGTCGAAAGAGCAAATGGCATGGTACTGGCAGGCATAAAGCCAAGGCTCATGGAGCCACTGCTGAAAACACCTGGGTGTTGGTTAGACGAGTTGCCAGCGGTGTTGTGGAGTCTAAGGACTACCCCTAACCGGTCAACCGGCTACACGCCATTCTTCTTGGTATACGGGGCTGAGGCCGTGTTGCCAATAGACCTAGAGCATGACTCCCCCCGAGTAACCCTCTACACTGAGGTGGAGGCGAGAGAAGCTCGAGAAGACGACGTTGACCTGCTTGAAGAAGCAAGAGAGCTGACTCTGTCACGTTCGGCTATCTACCAGCAAAACCTGCGGCGTTATCATAGCCGAAAGGTGAACCCAAGGGTTTTCCGAGAAGGAGACATGGTCCTTAGGCTTGTGCAGCGCACAGCCGGGATGCACAAATTGTCTCCTCCATGGGAAGGGCCTTTCATTGTGAGCAAAGCGCTGCACAACGATGCTTACTATCTTGTAGATGTGCGCCCACCACAGGCGAACAGGGCAGATAAATCCGGAGAGGAAACCAAGCGCCCTTGGAATGTAGCTCTACTCCGTCGTTTTCATTCGTGAGCAAAGATGTGTATGTACCCTCTTATCCGAGTTGAAATTCTACTCTGCAATCTGAAATTGTTCTCGGGGACTGCCCTCGTCCAAAATTGCTCTAAGTGTTTTTACTCGGCTTTACCTTTTGCCTATTCGGTTGCTCTACTTCAAAATTCAAAGGTACATTGAGTACTGTGTTTAAACCTACATGCCAACTCTTCGACTTTGCTGCTGTCCGAAACCCGGCTTCATGGCAAGCAAGAGAACAAGCAAAAGGTCCATGAGCACAAGAAAAATTACTAAGGAAAGGAAGAGTGCAGGAACCGAGTAGGGTGTTCTTATTACTGTTCTGTGACTTGTCTTTTCGACTAGGTGGTGGGCTGCGTTACTATGATTGTTTCTAAGCGGCTAAGTATTTGCAGCTCTACTCTTTAACTCTTGTGACTCGAATACCAAAAAAGCAACAAGTTGCGGGTAGAGCTGAGACGAAAAGGGAGAGTGAATAAGAAATGCAACTCGGGGACTCGCATGATAACGTAACTCGGCATCCAACCCAAGCTGAACAAATTGACTAAGATAGAAAATAACAAGGTGGGAATAAAATTGAGTAGCAACGGAATAAAATAGTCTGATACATTTGCTCCCGGCATCCCGGGGATCTGATAAGTGTTTGAGTAAAAAGTTTGCAGGATGAAATCAAATTCAGGTCGACGGGGCGTTCTCGGCGCTCGCCTTGGTTGCTTCGTCTTCCCCAGTGGCCATGGTGGCGTCCGCCTCTGCGCTGGCATCAACAGTCCTCGTTTGCTCGGCGTCAGGCTCGGTGGCGACCTACTCGGAAGTAGCAGTGGCCACCGAGATGGGCGTTGTCGCGGAAGCAGAGCCGGTCTCGGGGGCGTGGGGACGCACCGTGTCGTCGAGGGCGGCTCCTGAGGAGGTGCCGAACTCGAGGGCAGCTGTGTCGATCTCCTCGGCCTCTTCATCGCTACTCGCGACGACTGCGGCCTTCCCCTTGCCCTGGGGTGAATCGAAGAAGCCCAACTCGGGATCTGTTTCTTCATCCTCCTCCTCGTCCTCCTCCATCTCGGTGTCGGGTTCAGGGAGGCCGTCGATGAAGGTTGCCGTATCAGCGCACTCCGCAACCTCATGCGCAATCAGTTTGCGCGTGGTCACGCAGCTGGGATCCATCTCCCACTTGGAATTGGTGCACTTCCCGTGGATGACCTGCATGTTCAGATTCTCGTACCAGGAGGCGACGCAGAGCAGCATCAGATCAGCGCCTGCCCGAGCTCCCGAGGCGCGCCACTTCTTCAATTCGGCCTTCACATTGCGCAGCTTCAGAGCAAGGCCACCAATGGTTGTCGGCGCGGGATCTTCAGGCCAGAATAGCTTGTGGAGCTCGAAGCCGACGCGCACCAGGTCGGAGCCCACGCCGGCTAGGCGTTCGAAATGCCCTCGCATCACCAGCAGGCTGTCCTCGATCTCGGCTCTGGTGTCCGCAGCCTCGCCCTTCTCAACACGAGCTGCTTGGGCCTTGGCCAAAGCAGGGGCGCAAGCGGACACGATGTCAGGAAAGATTTCTGCAAGAAGCAAGCGACAAGTTCAGTAACAGAATCAGAGAAGAGGTATGACCGAGAAGAAGAGATGCAGAAAGGAAAGAACTTACTATTCAGCTCGTGGCGCAGCTGCTGCAGCTGGATCTTCCATGTTTCTTCATTGGACACGTGCTTCTCCTCGAGCAAGCGGAGCCCATCCAGCTGAGAAAAGAGCCCAGCATTGGCTTTTTTCAGCACTTCGCACTCCTGCTCGAGGGCTTTTATCTTGGCATTGAAAGTTGTCTCAGCCTTGGCCTTCTCGGCGATAACTCTGTCCCTCTCGGCGCCAAGGTCGAGAGCATCCTGGAGTGCCTTCTGCAGCTGAAGTTGGAGTTTCTCCATCTCCGTAGTGTGCTCCCTCACCAGTTCAACGGCCTGGCTGGACAACTGCTGCTGCACCTCTTCAGGTTTGAGGCAATCTTGATGCTCTAAAACAAACTTCTTATGATCTTCTGAAAAGAGCAAAGCACGGTTAGCGGAGAAGCGAAAGGAAGAAACAGACACAAGGGTGAACCGAGTAGGCAATGGTTTACCTTCAAGCTTCTTGATGGTGGCCTCGCCATTCTCGACAAAGGCACGGCAGTTAGAGTGCTCGTCAACCAGGGCCTTCAGTTTCCCTGCAGAGTAGAAATGGTTAACGCAAAAAGCAATAGCGGGCGTAAACAAAAAACGCAAGAACTGCGTAAGCGAGAAGCGTACCTTCCACCTCGCACAGCCTCATGGTACTGTTCATAACTTCCTTGTCGGCTTCCTCGGCGCTCACCTTCTCCTTCTCAAGGGCGGCAATGCGCCTCTTGGCAATAGCATGGTTCCAGAGAAGTTGACGGTGCAAGTTGGTTCGCTTCAGTACACTATTCTGAGAAGCAAAAGAAACAAGTGTCAGGCAAAGTATTTGAGATTCCACCCGAGAAGCGGCTACGGGAGAGTGTCCGCCTACTCGGCTAGAATCTCGGGGACTGGGTGATGGATAAGGAAAAGAGGAAGAGTA
The DNA here is from genome assembly GCA_028641055.1 of Alopecurus myosuroides. Lineage (NCBI taxonomy): Eukaryota > Viridiplantae > Streptophyta > Magnoliopsida > Poales > Poaceae > Alopecurus > Alopecurus myosuroides. The sequence goes on from CM054057.1 coordinate 608,932,427, forward strand.
GAAAAGAAGTGAAGATGCAACTCGGAAAAGATAAGTTAAGGCTTACCGCATAAGACTGCTCGAGATCTTCTGCGTTCTTGCGGTGCACGAACATCTTGGCAGCCAGAGTAGCAGAAGTGGTCGAGACGGTCATGGGTTTGCAACCCAGGTCCACCTTGTTCCAATCCTGGCGCATGTGGTCGATGCCGCCCAAATCGATGCCGTTCCAGTTGGGGTTCCCGAGAATCTTGCTATCCCATTTGGCGTCGATGAAGCCAATGAGGTCGAGTACTTGCTCGAGGCTCTGGGATGTTATCGCCTGGTCTTGAGCTCCCCGAGAAGCGATGGAGACAGATCTGTCCTGATTTGGGGCTGGGGGGCCTGGAGTCCACCGCCACGGCTTTCCTTCCCTTCTGAATAGCAAGAGCCCGGTCTGTGGGGGAGAAGCCGATCTGGTTCTGTTGGCTGACCTTCACCATGTAATCCGGGTAGACGGGCTGATCAGCTATGGTAGCAGCAGCAGGAACCGCACTGGGATTGCGGATAACCAGCTGCCTGGACTGGCCAGCTGGTGTCGGCGGCGGCTTGTCGGCAGCTTTCTTCTTTGCTTTCTCCTTCTGAGCAGTTGGCTTCTCGGAGATTGGCTTCTCGGGTTTCTTCTTCTCGGTCTCCTTCTTCTCAGCCTTCTCCTTCTCGGCTCTCTCCTTCTCGGCTCTCTCCTTCTCGGCTGCCTCCCTCTCGGCAGCATCTTGCACACTCTTCCTGGTAACCGGCTTGGCTGAAGGGCCGGTTGCAGCTGTGGGTGGTGGCATCAGGGAGGAGTCTGGCTGGGCGCCACTTTGGTCAGTTGGTGGCGTCAGGGATGCGCTGCCGGATGCACCATCTGGCTGGGCGCTACTCTGCACGACGTCTGATTGCACGTCGCTCAGAGGGTAACGCCCAGTCGCGTCCTCTACTCGCTGTTCAGCAGCAGGATCTGGCTGGGAGATATCCATTTCCTCTGGCTGCTCCTGTTCTGCTCCGGGCCGCTCGACGGCGGCGTCGTGGTGCATCTCTGCATCTTGTTGATGCATTGGCGGCATTGTTCTCGTCGCCATCGAGGTCGATTAACTTGTCGACATCGACGGCAGTCTTCTTCTGAGTCTCGCTGGATGCAAGAGCGGCATCCGCGTTCAAGGGGGCTCTGAAAAGGAAATTGGAATCAAAGATAAGAAAAGGGCAGAGGAAAACAAGAGAAAACAGTGAAGGAAAAGGATTGGGAGTCAACCGAGAAGAACAAAGCAAATTGAAACAGGCAACCGAGAAGAAACTTACGCTGTGGTGGAGGGAATTGTTCGTCTCGTTCTCTTCGCGACCGCTTTCTTAGTCGTCTTCTCGGTCGCCTTCTTCTTCTTGGCGGGGGGCTCTAGCGCGCCGCTGCCAGTCCGCTTGCGGGTAGCAGGTGCGGCAACTGAGAGAGGATTGGCCTCAAGGGCTCTCTCGCCTTCATCCTCGTCATCATCCTCAGCATTAGCAGCATCTGAGAAATAGAGAGGAAGAAAGGCATTTCAGAAACAGCAGGCAAAGGGCTTGTGCCTTTCGCAGAGAGAAAGCGCGAGTTCAGTTACCTTCTAACTCGTCCTCGGACCAGTCGCGGAGAGACGTTTCGGCAGGCTGCTTCTCGGTCGAGGGGGAATGAGGAAGATTGATCTGGTCCACGGTCTCGAGGGAGGCCTGGTCATCTTCTTCTCGGTCATCTGACCAATTGCCCTAAAGCGCTCGCAGCTTTCAGTAAGCTGGCGGTCAAGGATCTGGAGAAACAGAGAAACATGGCAAGTTAGCCGAGTAGCGTGAAGGCATTCTACTCGGATGGACGTGCAAACACAAAGCACACTAAGCCTAGGGAAATTTGCTAAGTGTCCTACTCGGCAAGGCGTGCAAACAACAAGCATATTAAGCCTAAGTATTTCTCCTAAGTATGCTACTCGACAAGGCATGCAAACATCAAGCATACTAAGCCTAGGCAGTTCGATAGAATAATCTACTCGGTGCAGAAGGCAATTGCTAGTCGCAACCCAGAGAGAAGAGTTTCTAGTCGGATGACATATGTTGAGAGCAGAATAAGGAGAACGTACCCGGGGGATCGGCTTCGTGCGACTGAAAGGGGTGAAGCCATACTCCCAGTCGTCGGGGAGGCTCGTGGTCAGAATCGACCTCGCGTGATCGGCGACATCCGCGTCGCTGAGCTCGAGTGTGGTCGTGCGGGTGCAGTCGCGAGGGCCTCCCAGATAGCACATTGGATGGACGCGCCGCTGCAGCGGCAGCACGCGATTCTTGATCCAGCAAGCGACGGTATCGTCGCTCCTGAGCCCTTGGCCGATGAGGTAGGCGAGCTGCTCCTCCATCTGTATCGCGTTGCGGTCGTTGGAGGGCTTCGTCTTCCAATTCTGCCCGGTTGGAGCTCGGTTGCTCCACGCGGGCAGATTGATGCGATCCGCTATCGGTCCCCCTTCCGTGGCGGGGATGTTCTTGACGTAGAGGAAGGACTTCTGCCACATGCGGACGGAATCCAAGCCCTTGATACGAGGGTGGTTGGTTCCCGCCCGTTGCAGCATCATGGCGCTGCCGGTGTCGGCTACCCGACTGCTACCGGCCGCGCCGTCCTTTTTCCCCTTACTCTGCTGACGGAGGTGAAAGTATTTCAGCCAAGTCTCCACCGTGGGGCGGACGCCTAGAAAGGCCTCGCACACCACGGTGTGATAGGCTAGGAAGACAATGGCGTTTGGTGGAAGGTGGTGCATCTGGACACCGAAGTGATCCAGGAAGGAGCGCAGGAAGTCCGATGCCGGCAAGCCGAATCCTCGCGCGAAGTGCGCGAGGAAGACGACATGCTCGCCCTCCCGCGGGGCCGGAACGAGCTCGCCGTCGGACGGCCGGCACTGAACACCGGGAGGAACCCTCCGGGTGTTCACGAGCCAGGCGCAGTCATCGACGGTGACGTGCGAACCAGCCCAGCCGGCGCGAGCAGCCATGGCAAGGGGTGAGCGGATGGCGGAGAGTTGGAGAAATTGGGTGGAAGAAACGAATCCGCAGCGGCGCAAGAAGTTGCGCGGCGGCGGAGAGCTCAACGGCGGAGAGGAAACAGGGCAGAGAAAAGGGAAAGTACGGAGGAGGAAGAAGGGGAAGTTACCGGTGGGGGTATTTATACCCTCGCCTCAGGCTACCGTTACCATCGGGGTAGTGGGATCAATTGTGGCCATGATTCCCGTGTGGTGGGGCCTGTGGCCGGATAGAAACGCACGCAAGCGCGGAACGCGCGCGTAACGGCCACAGTTGATCCCACGACCAGATCGTGGGATATTACTGCGCTTGATGGGACATGACGAGCCTGTGGGCCCGCTCCGTGAAAACTGGGCGCGTGGCACATCGTGTCCTGGGTAACGAGACGTCGCGGTCGCGGATGCTTGACACGTGTCCAGTTGCGACACGGAAGGCTGGATTGTGCTCTGCGCTGCAGAGGCGCCAGAGAAGAAATTCTCTAAGTCTTTTTACTCGGTTACAGAGTAGAAAGCAGGTGTTACTCGGAAGACAGGAAACTCAAGGTACTTTCTAGAGTGCTACTCGGATGTTCTTACTCGGCATCTTGAGGTTCAAGGGTTGTGTTGCAAAGGTTGGTTTTAAGCTGGCAGAGCCTAGTGAACGAGTTCGCAAGATTCTACCAGCTTTGGGGACTGCTGTCGGGGGGTTACCCCCGAGTAGGGTAAAGGCAAGTGGTAAAAGCAGCTGTCAGAAGAGGGGTTTGGTCGAGTAGCCGCCTACCCGGTACTTGCTACCCGGTTGACTGCTACTCGGTCTAACCTCAAGATGACCAGAAGGAAGAATCAATCAAGTTCTGTCTGTTCGAGTAGAAGAGTTGGCCCGAGTAAAATTGGCGGGAACCTACTCGGGCCAGAAAGTCAAAGGAGCCGTTCTGACAAAGGATCCCGCGTATCCTGGGTCCGTACTTGGCAGTATTCGAACTACTGTTCATCTGGGACCGGCCTGCCTGACAGTGACAGCATGGAAGCAGGCCGTCGCAGGATAAGGGGGCCCTACTCTGTGTTTGGCACAGTGATACCAGTCTGTCCCCTTGTTTTGCCCAACGACTTTCCAGATGAAGCCAAGATTAGGAACCAAAGCTATCAGCGGGAACCCGGAAGAAGGACGATGTGCACACTATGTCGACACTTGTCTAGGTTTGGACGTATCCGGCTGGGCACCGGGTATATAAGGTGCCCCGCCGCCTCCTGCGTGAGGCATTCCATAGATCGCATAAGGGCACGTTGAGATTGAACTGAGGAAACCCTAGGTTCTTGACCTAATTCCTCACGTAGAGAGAGGAGAGGCTACTCGGTAGCAAGAACATTGTACTGTGGCTACTCGGTGAGACACCAGAATACATAGAGAAAGGCAGGAGTAGGGGTTTTACCTCCTCACGAGGGCCCTGAACCTGGGTAGATCATGTTGTTTGTAGTGTTTACTTCGTACCTCACGCGGCTACTCGTCGCGTGATCCCTCCCCGAGCACCTCCAGCGTCCTTCGTCCCCACATCTTTAGCCATCCCATGGCATCTGCCGTGACACCACCACGACACCTTCACAGGTGTTCCTCAATGTGCTCCACCGAGTAAGGTACTCGCGGTCCGTCTCGTCTTCTCGCTGCCGGCAAGCGGATAGCTGATGTGGCCTATTCGGCCTCTTGTAGGTGCTGGTGAAGTTGCTGATGAAGGCGTCCGAGAAGTCCAGCCAGCAATTTATGCTGTGCTTGGGCAAGTTGTTGAGCCAAGTGCGAGCTGGACCCTCTAGCATCTGCGGAACGTACCGTACTGCCCATCTCCTGTTGCCGCCCGCGATGTGGACTGCAGTGACATAGTCGTTGAGCCAGTCTTCCGGCTTGGTGCTGCCGTTGTAGCTCTTGGTGCCCCTTGCGAGCTGGAAGTTCTTCACGGACGGCTCGTTCATGATGCGCGGGCCAAAGCACTCGGGGCCAGGAGGACCCGTGTTCTCCAGCCGCGCCGACAAGCTGATCCGGTCCAGCTGGTGCCTTGCATCACCAGGCGCCAACACGCGCTCGCCAACACGATCCAGAATATCATAGCCAGCCATCTCCATGGCCGAGTAGCCATCATCATATCTGTCCACCTGCACAACTGCAGGCTGCTCCACCGGGTTGGCGACTGGCGCCACTGCGCGCGGCTGCTGCCTCTGCCGAGTAGGCTGAGCGACGGGATGCTGAGAAGGACCTGGGCGCTCTCCAGCTCGGGCCTGGCTTTGAGCTTTATGGGCTTGAGAGCCTGCTCCTGCAGCGTTGTGTTTCTGACCGGACTGTCGCGGCACAGCGAGCTGTTTCGCGGCGACAGCCGGGTCGTACACCTGCATTTGCCTATCCTTGCCGGAATGCCCACTTCGGCTCTTCTCACGGCTAGGATGCGGAGATGACGCCTGATCGTTAGATCTGGCCACATGCGAATGCACCACCTGAGAGGCCCCAGCACCCGGGTTGGCTTTCCGAAACTCCTCGTTCTTCCTAGCCGCCTCTAGCACCAACTCGTTCAGCCTCTCCTGCTGCCTAACACGCGCGTCGCCAACTAGATGCGGCAACTCGGCAGCTACAGCCTCAGCAGCTCTAAGTGTCTTGGCGGGTGTGCTATATCTGGGTCGGGTGGAGCTGTTTGCGGTGGCGGACTGACTGGGAGCCTCTACAACAGTTGCCATCCCGGCACCTAGGTTGCGACGCGTAGCACCTACTTTGCTAGCTCTCCTAACAACTGGTGTGAAACCGTGAGCCTTGTTGTACTCAAGCTGATCTAAGCTAAGCTCTAGCCTGATCTTCTCCAACTCCGCCTGCTCGGCGAGCAGCTCCTGGCGCTGCCGGTCGAGCTGCGCCTTCATGGTCAGGAGCTCGAGGTCGGTGGGAGGCGGCATGCCCGTCCGCGCAGCAGACGCAGGGATCGTCGGAGTAGTGGAGAGCGGAAGGTTGCACTCCTTCTCGTAAGGCTTGTGCGTCTTCCCGCCAGCACTAGAGCCAGCGAGATCCTCAACGAGGACCGCAGCGATAGCAGCCGCGCCCTTCCCGGCGTCTGCAGCCAGGCCAGCTACCATTACCTCCGCAACGTCCGCGGAGCGGCCCAGCGGCCTCCCGCGCGCGGCGATAACGGCAGGTGGATCCTCCGCGTCATGCACCAGCTCGGGGTACTCGCGGTCGACGACGGTGGCGACGTAGACGAGGTGCGCGCCGAAAGAAAGCACCGTGCCGCCCTCCGGCATGGCCCGGCCGCCGAAATCGCCGGCGTTGTCGGTGACGAAGTCGAAGGAGCCGAATCTGTGGACAAGGCCACAGACCACGCGCTCTCCGGCAGCAGAAATCGATCCCGTCCGAACGGAAACTCCAGCCAGCGCCGCTGGTTGCCCCACTGTGGGCGCCAACTGTCGTGGTGGTGTCACGACAGATGCCATAGGATGGCTAAAGATGTGGGGACGAAGGACGCTGGAGGCGCTCGGGGAGGGATCACGCGATGAGTAGACGCGTGAGGGATGAATCTGGCACTGCAAACAACACGATATACCCAGGTTCAGGGCCCTCGTGAGGAGGTAAAACCCCTACTCCTGCCTTTCTCTATGTATTCTGATGTCTCACCGAGTAGCCACAGTACAATGGTTCTTGCTACCGAGTAGCCACTCTTCTCTCTCCGGGTAGAACTATGTCAAGAATCTCTACGTATGATCCCGCCTTTTTATCGTTCCTCGCGCAGGAGGCGGCAGGGCACCTTATATACTCGGTGCCCAGCCGGATACAGCCAAATACAAACAAGTGTCGACATTGTGTGCACACCGTCCTTCTTCCGAGCTCCCGCTGACAGCTTTGGCTTCTAAGCTTGTCCTGATGCAGAAAGTCGTTGGGCAAAACCAAGTGATCAGTCTGGTATCACTGCACCAAACACAGAGTAGGGCCCCTATCCTGCGACGCCCTGCTGACACACTGTCGCTGTCAGGCACGCCGTCCTCAGATGAACAGTGCTGTGAACAGTGCCAAGTACGGACCCGGGATACGCGGGATCCGTTGTCAGAACGGCTCCTTTGACTTCTGGCCCGAGTAGGTTCCCGCCATTTCTACTCGGACCAGCTCTTCTATTCGAAGGAGCACAACTTCCTTGATTCATCCTTCTGATCATCTTTTGTGTAAGACCAAGTAGCAGTCGACCGGGTAGCGAGTACCGGGTAGGCGGCTACTCGACCAAACTTCTCTTCTGACCTTGCTTTTAGCGCTTGCCTTTACCCTACTCGGGGGTAACCCCCCGACAACTGTACGGCTTCTTGATGCTTAGCCGGGTGCCGAGTATGGAAGCTGCATGGCCCATCCCTCATGTTCCCAAAGACAAAGTTCGGAGCAGGCTCCAGCAGTTTTTTGCCTTTGGCTACTCCCGGCAGCCGTGGTCACAGCATTCACCTCCTCGGGATCATACCGAGTATCGATCCGGTCACCTCTGCGCTTGTTGCGGAAATCATTGCGCGTGTTTCTGTTGTAGTTCCTTCTCGGCTCAGGAGAGTCCATTAGAGGCTGAGTAGGATCGCCGAGTGCATACATATCTGCAATCTTGATTGTCTCAGCGAGAGTACTCGGCATCTCGTGCTGCAGCTTCTGCCACAATATGCTGCCATGCCTGTAGCCCTGAGCAAACCAAGTAATGGCCTGGGCCTCATTCACACCCTCACAGGTGTTCCTCAAAGTACTCCACCGAGTAAGATACTCGCGGTCGTTCTCCTCTTCCCGCTGCTTGCAAGCGGATAGCTGCTACGGCCTATTCGGTCTCTTGTAGGTGCTGGTGAAGTTGCTGATGAAGGCTTCCGAGAAGTCTAGCCAGCAATTGATACTGTCCTTGGGCAGGTTGTTGAGCCAAGTCCGAGCTGGACCCTCTAGCATTTGCGGAACATACCGCACAGCCCATCTCCGGTTGCCGCCTGCGATGTGAACGGCCGTGACGTAGTCACTCAGCCAGTCTTCTGGCTTGGTACTTCCATTGTAGCACTTGGTCCCCCTGGCCAGCTGAAAGTGGTTCACGGATGGCTCATTCATGATACGAGGACCAAAGCATTCTAGGCCAGGCGGCCCCTCGTTCTCGAGTTGCGCGGACAGATTAATCCGGTCCAGCTTATACCTTGCATCACTGGGCTCCAACATGCGGTCACCCAGACGATCAGCGATGTTTCTTGGATCAGCATAGCCGGCTAGCCCCATCGCCGAGTAGCCATCATCATATCTGTTCTCCTGCACAACAGCAGGCTGCACCACCGGGTTGGCTGCTGGCGCAGCCGCACGCGGCTGTGCTGCGGCCGGCTGCTGCGTCCTCTGCCGAGTAGGCTGAGCGGCAGGACGCCGAGAAGGTCCCTCGTTGCCTCCATCTTGCCTCTTGCCGTGAGATTTATGGGCTTGATAGCCCGCTCATGCAGAGTTGTGTTTTTTACCGTGTTGCCGCGGCACAGCTGCTATTTCGCGGCAACAGCAGGGTCGTACACCTGCATCTGTTTGCTTTTACTAGAGTTCACACTCTGGCCTCTGTCCCCATCAGGAAGCGGCGATGACGCCTGGTCATGAGATCTCACAGCACACGAGTGCACAATCTGAGAAGCACCAGCACCCGGATTGGCTTTCCGGAACTCCTCATTCTGCCTAGCACCTTCTAGCACTAGCTCATTGAGCCTCTCCTGCTGCCTAGCGCGCGCATCGCCGGCTAGATTTGGCAACTCCGCAGCTACAGCCTCTGCAGCCCTAAGTGTTTTGGCGGGGGTACTGTATCTGGGCCTAGTAGCAGTGTTTAGGCTAGCGGACCGGCTAGCAGCCTCACCCACTACTGCCATCTCAGCGTCTAAGTTGCGACAAGTAGCATCTAGTTTGATAGGCTTCCTAACAACAGGAGTAAAGCCGTGGGCCTTGTTGTACTCATTTTGGTCTAGGCTAATGTCAGACCCCGAACCCAGAGATATACACACTGTTATGTGCTCCTAGCCATGGACTCACAAGGGCTTCAGGGTTACCAGCCCCGGCCGCAACAAACAACGGCAGGCAGACCGGATTCATCGGCACGTAGTCCGGATCCCCGGCCTACTACTCCTTGTATCCATGCTAGTCATAACCAATTATGCATACCCAAGCGTCCACGAGTCGGATGAAACTGAAGGAACGGGACCAAAGTTATACAGAGCTGCTATGTGTCCAGAAAGTGCAACAACAATCGAGGGTTACTGGGGTTACCTCGCCCCAGGCCGATCAAATCGACAGGCGGGCTCGGACATGGATCATCGGCTCCACAACCCCTCGACTGCGACAACTATGCAGGCATAGCCAAAACTGTATAACAATGAGCTCGAAACCAACAACCGATCAAAGCAGTACTCTAAACATGAAGCCTTATTAAGCAGGTAATACTAGAGTATAGCTTACAAACAGAGGTCACATGACCCAACATTACATCAGACAACGGAAAGCAAATTATGTTGCTAACCAACAAGAACCAAAAAGGCCTAAGAGGCCGCAACATAAGGCGACGTCCCAGCCCATAGATTCCAGGCTGCTACCTGGGAACCCCAAACTACTCGTCGATGTCCACGTTGAAGCACCACCGAACTGAGGAACTCCACCTGAACCAAGTTGAAGCAAACATGAGTACGGGAGGTACTCAACAAGACTTAGTTAACCTATTATATATCTGCTTCTTTTAGAAAGAGTTATGAAGTTTATTTTGCGTAAAGCCATCTTTGTTTTCCAAGTTGAGGGAGGAATAGTACATCTCATGGAGTATTTTGAAAACAGATGAGAAAGCTACTCAACTACTGATATCATCATCTTTTTAATCCACCAACTCATATCAGCACCTCGTGCTTCAAAGATCACCTCCTCCAGTTGTTCCGGTAACTCATGCTACAAGGTAACCCCTCTCGGCATCTCCGAGGAGGCATTCCTCATTCGTTATCAGCAAGTTTTAATCATTCCGTTTAAGTTATCAATGATCACAGAATCCGTCACCAAGTCGTCCTTAACCGCGGACACGGCTTTTCGAAAAGATTTAACCCTGCAGGGGTGTACAACTTTAACCACACGTACCAACCAACTCTTAATGCCAGTACATTAGCACTATTCCGGGAAGTGCCGGCAGATGGAGGTTGACCATGACCTTTCCCTTGCTTCGCCTATTCCATGAGTCGCTCCGAGTAGAGATGGACCGCCAATAGGGAGTGGCCATCTCCTGCCGGGTCTCTATCGTTGTGAGCGGTGCTTCAACTACTGTCTCGCCACAGGCTGTTGCACCGCCACGTCCTAGTTTTGCAAACGTTTTTAACATCCCCGCAAATCCAAATGGAAAGCCCGAACTAGGAAACTCATGGAACAAACTAGGCAAGTTGAGACCGAGGGGAATCCAATCCCTCGTGTGGATGCACGCTCAGTCTTGGCTCGAAAACGAGAACTCGCTCCTAAGGCATGAACGAGACAACCACCACAGACCCTCTGTGGTCTCGTCATCCACACCTTTAATTCATGTTAATCAAATACTCTTAAATTCCACAACATCCTACCATACTAAATTCATTCGCAACTCTGATTCATCAACCGGATGGAGCAGAGATCAACAGACATGTATGACTAAGCATGGCATATTTGAGGCTCTGGCGATACACACAAACAAATCCTATGTCTGCTAGGAGCATTGAATCATGATATCTGGGTTATGCAAATAAATAGGATAACTCTATCTATTGACTCAAGATACATTGGAACCGAATGCATTTGTACGAGAATGAAAAGTCTTTCGAAATCATATATGGGCAGATAAGAGGTTATGCTTGCCTTGCTTCAAGAAAACCAGAGAAAGTCTTCAGGAATAAGTGCTTGACTTGTCGGTTAGGATCAAGTATTCGTCATGGTGTTGTCGATCTTCTCTTCGGGGTCATGTTCTACCGATCAGAAGCAAAACACCGGAAGAGAAACAACAATCAAACATGGCATCGATGCAATGCGCGATATGTATGCATGAGCAAGTTAATGCACTGAAAGAAGCCCTAAACATGTTCTTTGGGTTGCTAGGGTTAATATGGCAATTAAACATTTTTACTGAAACTAGCCCGAAATAGGCCCCGGAGGGGGTTTCGGGCGGTTCTGAAAGTGAGTACAATTTTTATTGCTCAAATGGGTTTTAAAACATCATAAATAGGTTGCAAATGTCATTTTGAGCATTTTGGTACATAACTTTTATTTTTCTAATTTTGGTGAATAAAAACTTATTTTTCCATTTTTAAATGATTAAACAATATCAAATAATGTTCAATTTTCAACTTTGTCAAACATATATGAAAAAGACATATTTGGAAAGGGTTTATTTTTCTGAACATTTCTATGTTTACATTTTATTTTTCTGATTAACATTTCGGGAGATATTAATCATTCAATTTTATTCATTTTTCTGGAAAAAAAACAAAACAGAGATATGACATCACTGTGATGTCATCCTTGCATCACACCACTCTGTTCTCAACAGATGGATTCAAATTCGACGAAACCTGCGCGCAATTCGCGAAACTAATTGCACCATGACGTAGATTGGCTCGAGAGGGTCCTAGGAGAGGCGGCGCCGCTTGCCATATGTCGCCGGAAGCTCGCCGGCGACGAGGGGCGCGGCGGCCGACGGCGGCTTCCGAGGGGAAGATGATACAGAGGGCCAGGAGGAGAGGCGGGAGCACCGTAGTGCTCAGGAGCTCACCGCGGTTCTGGTGAAGTGCTCGGGGAGGCCGGACTCGGTCGCAATCGATGGCGGCGAACGCGGCGGCTCCCGGCCGGAGGCGAGGAAGGCGGCACCGATTCCGGCGATCTGCGGCATCCCGGCAAGCGAGACCTGGTGTGGAGGGGCGGGAGAACATGGAGGAGATCGTGGTGGCCTCGAATCGACTGGGGAGGGCCGAGGTCGACGGCGATTCGCCGGCGGGTGACGGGAACAGCAGGGTTAGGGTTCGGTTACAGCACAGAGGCAGAGAGAGGGAAGGGCACGCGAGGAAGAGGTTCTGCGGGGTCTTCACGATCCGGACGTCTCCAAGGGGGTCGTCATCCCCTCGCTACTGGAAGCAGGAGGTGGCATTCGGCCACCTCACCATGGCCCTCGTGTCCTTCTGGCTGGAGCTAGAAGAAAGGAAAAACAAAAGGGAAAATTGCGAAAACCCCCTGAAGTTTTAGGAAAACACCATTAGGTCCTTTTCTTTTAGAAACAGCACTGGTTTTAAACTTTTCAGGGCCTATTTGTAAGAATAAAATTTGGCAAAAATGGTTTTTGAAAAGCTCATGAAATTTCCAACAACACCATGTGTTTGTTTGGTGTAATTGAAATATTTTTCAGAACAAGATTTTGGGAACCAAAATAAGTACTTTTTGTGAGATTTTCTGAAACCATTTAATTTCACAATTTAAATTGTTTCAACATGTTTTAAATTGTTGTTTCATGCATGTATGAGATGAACACAACACCACACACCCTAGTTTAGCAAAATTGGGATGTTACAAAACTACCCCCCTTACAAGAATCTCGTGCCGAGATTCCCGAAGGAGAAAGAAAGAAGGAACACCGGTTTTAAACGATCTTCTCGAACCTTACGGTTCTCTTCTGAAGAGGTTGATCCGGAGTACTTGCGAAGATCTCCAACAGCTACACCTTAGGTAAGAGGGAAACTCTTAGGGAATGATCTTCACGAAGATCGAGCATCTCATGGCTAACTCAAGACGAGAATGTTCGTAAAGAACTTTTGAGTTAGCAGGCATGAAACACATCAAGATAACGGAGGGAATAAAAGATAGTTTCAAGTTTATGGACGATTGTTCTTGAAAGGATTTAGAATATGAGCTTTGCACAAGACTTTAAATCCTTTTAGAAAAGAAAGGTTGAACAACTTATGATATCGAGGTTTTCTTCAAACAGAATACCAAGAATGGAAAGATTTGTCTAGGATACCGAAACATAATATCCACAGACGAGGGAAAACACGAGAAAACACTGTAATCGTGTGTTAGAGAGAATTTGATACAGGACCATCTTCGCTCTTCGGAGTGGACACGAAAGATGAAGAACTTTCATTCTGTCAAGGTTTGTCGAAATATTTGTCGAAGATCGAGATGTTACTTCACGACAGAATATGAGTAACCACAGGATGTTGGAACACCGTATTTGACGAGGAATTTTTGGTCACACCGTTAGGATGGGTAACCAACAGGGATTGAAAGACCGGAAAGAAGTAGGGAGTCTCTTTCCTATTGTGGATTGTACGTAGCAATACGTTTACCACATGGTTAAGACCTCATGGCTGAAGTGACTGACAAATTCACACAATGTGTCAGATGAACAGAACTTCAGGTACAAACAACTTGAAAAGGGAACTGATCAAAGGTGGTTACAGAACACCAAGAGATGTTCTCCTGATGAACTTGTTTCCACTCAAAGAAAGGTTTGCAGGATTGACGAAGAGACACTGGATAATACAACTTCCAAGTTCTCCTGATGTTCTGGAAACCGATAGCAGGCTCATGACGAACCTTTTATAGGTCATCAAGTGAAAGAAAAACTCCGGTTTGGAAGAACGGGGAGAGAAAACTTGTTAGAATGAACCACACAAGGATTCTCACAGGGAGTGGTTGTTCTTTCGAATTCAAAGAGATATGACATTAGGCCTTCCGGCTAATTGTGTCAACCACAACATCAACCATGCCGTATTTTATACCGGACCTAATTCAATGCCCTTGAGAGAACACCAACCATCGTTGCTGCTTGAGATTTAGCTCTGGTTAGTGGATTGTCAAACAAGACTCACTATGTTAAATCAGCGGAATTGCATCGGTTACAACTGAGATACATTTACTGGATTCTCAAGGTATGGACTATGATGTCAAGCTCAGAAAGGATGAGCGAGGTTGCGGAACTCATGTATTAGCAACTTATGAAAGACGGTTGTACCTACATGAACTACTTTCGACAAAACACATCGGAGTCCTTGATGGGAAAACGGTACAAAGATAACGAAGTTTTTGGACTTCTTCTCTTTTACGAAAGATCAGTCAATGGCTTAATGTGGATGGAAACTTCTTACAGTAGACGGAGGTAACAACCAACCATCTTAAGAATAGTCCACACATGCATGACCGACTTGGGATTATTCCCGAAGGAACAAGAAAACTCTACTCGGATCCACGGCGACAACATTCACCAGGAGCACATGGACCGGAGTAAGTCACTTCGAACATCGAGAGCACAACTTCGTGATAACACAAAGATGGTTCTCGAAAGTTTCCAACATTAGTGCCAAGTGTTCAACATGAACCTCTTGCAACTTGGAGAAAATAGAGATGTCATCGATGGGATCGACAATACCCTGATCATAACACTCCAAGAGGAGGGGTTCATATGATACATGAACGAGGCAACGTATTGGTCAGACCAAAGGACATAAAGGTGTACTCGGGCAAAACACCATAAAGATAGTCCTTGGATCTTTTCTCAATTTGACGATAGCCCAAATCAAATCAAGGTAGAATGACAGCGTTTCCGCAAAGGAGATACTATCCTGCTTCAACACAAGGAAAACTAGATATCCCTTATCAAAGGAACAAGTTGGCGGAGCTTTTGCCTTTCAACTCTCCAAGTTGTTGTTTAAGCTCAACCAACTAGTCCACGATATCCAGCAGGGTTCCTTGGAGAAAGGAGTGGTTCAAACTACCCCTCATTTAGACATCACGGTCAGGTAACCACCTGGTGATACTTCTAGAAGGACAACCAGAATATCACAACTTACCGATAGGTCTTGGAGTTCGAAAAAGAAACTTGCTTGTCAAAGCAACTGATATGGTCTGGAGAGCTTTGGCATGAACCTAACTCTCTGACCGAGGATGTGCACCGGAATGAACGGACTTGGTGACTCAGTCAACTTCAAACAGAGGCTGGGTGACCAATAGTGCTAAGAAGGATACAGATGTTTCTTAGGTTTCCAAAGCAATAAGAATTGCTAGGAATAGCAGATACACATGTCGATGAACAGACCCATCATTCTCAAGCATTCAAGCTTGGAGGAAGGGGAGTGAAGATGTGTAGGAGCATCACTTCATCGATAAGGCCATGAAACTTAACACGACCTCTTGATATAAAGAGTGTGATACTGGAAGGTGGAACAGAACAGAAGCTAATGAAACTTCTTTAATCTGTGGATTACAAAACTTTGACCTGGTCCTTAAGATGAACGAGGTACTGGAGTTTGTTTCTCCTGACATTCCAAGGTGGAACGTTCCGACGGAAAACAAGAGCAAATGCATTGGAAGAATCCAACACACTATATGCAACTTGGTTTCCAAACAACGGACGGAGTTCGGGAAGCAGCTAAGAGTAGGAACGTGCTCTGGAAAATCCTGAGATCACGTTGGATGCACGGGGTAATACTCATGTGTAGATCCCATGCCAAAAGGTTGGTATAGCTGAACCAAGAACAAAGATATAAGAATCATAAAGGACACTCTTGCCGTGATCCTTTTGATTCCTAGAGGAAACCTATGGCTATGAAAGTTGGAATTGCCTAGCCATCCTGAGGTAGAACAGATTCTTCAGGTTCCAAAGAAACAGAACTTGGGTTGAAGGTCAGCATCCTGTACTCATAGAGTGAGCACCACTTGGTTATAAAACCACATGACTCAACTCACCGCAATTCAGCACATTCCGGGACCTTCGGTTCAAGTCCAAGGTTAAAAACCGAAACAAATGAGCAACTGCTATCTGAGTGCCTTGAAGGGCACTATGAGTAGCAATCACGGAGTATCTTTCCAAGACAACATAACTCCGGAAGAATTTGGGCAGAGGATAACAGATACATTCGAGATGAAAAGGAAATCTCGAGGTTCAGGATTTTGAAACTTTAGAACAGGAGTATGTGGAACCCACACAACTCTGAGAGATTAGAATGGAAAGGAAATCCCCTAGTTTGAATTGAGGGATAACGGAACATGGAACTCACACGACTCTAGAAACTCATAACTAGGTCAACTTGGGTAACAACGTCCTTGCCAACGAAGGCACCTAAGTTTTAAATAACTGGAACCTTTTCAAATCAAAGCAGGTAAGGTGACCCGGAGTTAGAGCGATACCAGGTAAGGAGTAAAAAGAATCCTAAGAAGGTTTTCACAATCCATTTGGAGTTTCAAAGTAGTTTTCACAAACACTAGACTCAACATCGACCAAGCAGAAAGGTTTTCCTACAGGCAGTCCTGCTCTGATACCACTTCTGTCAGACCCCGGACCCAGAGATATACACACTGTTATGTGCTCCTAGCCATGGACTCACAAGGGCTTCAGGGTTACCAGCCCCGGCCGCAACAAACAACGGCAGGCAGACCGGATTCATCGGCACGTAGTCCGGATCCCCGGCCTACTACTCCTTGTATCCATGCTAGTCATAACCAATTATGCATACCCAAGCATCCACGAGTCGGATGAAACTGAAGGAACGGGACCAAAGTTATACAGAGCTGCTATGTGTCCAGAAAGTGCAACAACAATCGAGGGTTACTGGGGTTACCTCGCCCCAGGCCGATCAAATCGACAGGCGGGCTCGGACATGGATCATCGGCTCCACAACCCCTCGACTGCGACAACTATGCAGGCATAGCCAAAACTGTATAACAATGAGCTCGAAACCAACAACCGATCAAAGCAGTACTCTAAACATGAAGCCTTATTAAGCAGGTAATACTAGAGTATAGCTTACAAACAGAGGTCACATGACCCATTACATCAGACAACGGAAAGCAAATTATGTTGCTAACCAACAAGAACCAAAAAGGCCTAAGAGGCCGCAACATAAGGCGACGTCCCAGCCCATAGATTCCAGGCTGCTACCTGGGAACCCCAAACTACTCGTCGATGTCCACGTTGAAGCACCACCGAACTGAGGAACTCCACCTGAACCAAGTTGAAGCAAACATGAGTACGGGAGGTACTCAACAAGACTTAGTTAACCTATTATATATCTGCTTCTTTTAGAAAGAGTTATGAAGGTTATTTTGCGTAAAGCCATCTTTGTTTTCCAAGTTGAGGGAGGAATAGTACATCTCATGGAGTATTTTGAAAACAGATGAGAAAGCTACTCAACTACTGATATCATCATCTTTTTAATCCACCAACTCATATCAGCACCGTGCTTCAAAGATCACCTCCTCCAGTTGTTCCGGTAACTCATGCTACAAGGTAACCCCTCTCGGCATCTCCGAGGAGGCATCCCTCATTCGTTATCAGCAAGTTTTAATCATTCCGTTTAAGTCTATGATCACAGAATCCGTCACCAAGTCGTCCTTAACCGCGGACACGGCTTTTCGAAAAGATTTAACCCTGCAGGGGTGTACAACTTTAACCACACGTACCAACCAACTCTTAATGCCAGTACATTAGCACTATTCCGGGAAGTGCCGGCAGATGGAGGTTGACCACGACCTTTCCCTTGCTTCGCCTATTCCATGAGTCGCTCCGAGTAGAGATGGACCGCCAATAGGGAGTGGCCATCTCCTGCCGGGTCTCTATCGTTGTGAGCGGTGCTTCAACTACTGTCTCGCCACAGGCTGTTGCACCGCCACGTCCTAGTTTTGCAAACGTTTTTAACATCCCCGCAAATCCAAATGGAAAGCCCGAACTAGGCAACTCATGGAACAAACTAGGCAAGTTGAGACCGAGGGGAATCCAATCCCTCGTGTGGATGCACGCTCAGTCTTGGCTCGAAAACGAGAACTCGCTCCTAAGGCATGAACGAGACAACCACCACAGACCCTCTGTGGTCTCGTCATCCACACCTTTAATTCATGTTAATCAAATACTCTTAAATTCCACAACATCCTACCATACTAAATTCATTCGCAACTCTGATTCATCAACCGGATGGAGCAGAGATCAACAGACATGAATGACTAAGCATGGCATATTTGAGGCTCTGGCGATACACACAAACAAATCCTATGTCTGCTAGGAGCATTGAATCATGATATCTGGGTTATGCAAATAAATAGGATAACTCTATCTATTGACTCAAGATACATTGGAACCGAATGCATTTGTACGAGAATGAAAAGTCTTTCGAAATCATATATGGGCAGATAAGAGGTTATGCTTGCCTTGCTTCAAGAAAACCAGAGAAAGTCTTCAGGAATAAGTGCTTGACTTGTCGGTTAGGATCAAGTATTCGTCATGGTGTTGTCGATCTTCTCTTCGGGGTCGTGTTCTACCGATCAGAAGCAAAACACCGGAAGAGAAACAACAATCAAACATGGCATCGATGCAATGCGCGATATGTATGCATGAGCAAGTTAATGCACTGAAAGAAGCCCTAAACATGTTCTTTGGGTTGCTAGGGTTAATATGGCAATTAAACATTTTTACTGAAACTAGCCCGAAATAGGCCCCGGAGGGGGTTTCGGGCGATTCTGAAAGTGAGTACAATTTTTATTGCTCAAATGGGTTTTAAAACATCATAAATAGGTTGCAAATGTCATTTTGAGCATTTTGGTACATAACTTTTATTTTTCTAATTTTGGTGAATAAAAACTTATTTTTCCATTTTTAAATGATTAAACAATATCAAATAATGTTCAATTTTCAACTTTGTCAAAAATATATGAAAAAGACATATTTGGAAAGGGTTTATTTTTCTGAACATTTCTATGTTTTCATTTTATTTTTCTGATTAACATTTCGGGAGATATAATCATTCAATTTATTCATTTTTCTGGAAAAAAAACAAAACAGAGATATGACATCACTGTGATGTCATCCTTGCATCACACCACTCTGTTCTCAACAGATGGATTCAAATTCGACGAAACCTGCGCGCAATTCGCGAAACTAATTGCACCATGACGTAGACTGGCTCGAGAGGGTCCTAGGAGAGGCGGCGCCGCTTGCCATATGTCGCCGGAAGCTCGCCGGCGACGAGGGGCGCGGCGGCCGACGGCGGCTTCCGAGGGGAAGATGATACAGAGGGCCAGGAGGAGAGGCGGGAGCACCGTAGTGCTCAGGAGCTCACCGCGGTTCTGGTGAAGTGCTCGGGGAGGCCGGACTCGGTCGCAATCGATGGCGGCGAACGCGGCGGCTCCCGGCCGGAGGCGAGGAAGGCGGCACCGATTCCGGCGATCTGCGGCATCCCGGCAAGCGAGACCTGGTGTGGAGGGCGGGAGAACATGGAGGAGATCGTGGTGGCCTCGAATCGACTGGGGAGGGCCGAGGTCGACGGCGATTCGCCGGCGGGTGACGGGAACAGCAGGGTTAGGGTTCGGTTACAGCACAGAGGCAGAGAGAGGGAAGGGCACGCGAGGAAGAGGTTCTGCGGGGTCTTCACGATCCGCACGTCTCCAAGGGGGTCGTCATCCCCTCGCTACTGGAAGCAGGAGGTGGCATTCGGCCACCTCACCATGGCCCTCGTGTCCTTCTGGCTGGAGCTAGAAGAAAGGAAAAACAAAAGGGAAAATTGCGAAAACCCCCTGAAGTTTTAGGAAAACACCATTAGGTCCTTTTCTTTTAGAAACATCACTGGTTTTAAACTTTTCAGGGCCTATTTGTAAGAATAAAATTTGGCAAAAATGGTTTTTGAAAAGCTCATGAAATTTCCAACAACACCATGTGTTTGTTTGGTGTAATTGAAATATTTTTCAGAACAAGATTTTGGGAACCAAAATAAGTACTTTTTGTGAGATTTTCTGAAACCATTTAATTTCACAATTTAAATTGTTTCAACATGTTTTAAATTGTTGTTTCATGCATGTATGAGATGAACACAACACCACACACCCTAGTTTAGCAAAATTGGGATGTTACAGCTAAGCTCAAGCCTAACCTTCTCCAGCTCCAGGTGCTCAGCGAGCAGCGCTTGACGCTGCTGGTCGAGCTGCGCCCTCATGGTCATGAGCTCGAGCTCGGTGGGAGGCGGCATGCCCATCCGCACGGCGGATGCCGGTATCGTTGATGTCGTGGAAGGAGGTATGTAGCCTGGGATGTTGTGGGGTGCCTCGTAGGGCTTGTGAACCTTCTGAGCAGCACTTGGGCCAGCCGGTTCCTCGATGACTCCCGCGGTAGCGGCCACGCCCTTCCCGGCATCGGTAGCCGGGCCGGTCATCATCACCTCCACGCTGTCCGCAGAGCAGCCAGTTGGCTTTATGCGGGCAGCGAGCACAGCAGGTGGATCTTCCGCGACGAGGACCTCCTCTGGGAACTCGCGGATGACGGTGGTGGTGACGTAGACGAGATGCGAGCC
This sequence comes from Alopecurus myosuroides, assembly GCA_028641055.1. NCBI lineage: Eukaryota > Viridiplantae > Streptophyta > Magnoliopsida > Poales > Poaceae > Alopecurus > Alopecurus myosuroides. The sequence continues at coordinate 608,952,721 of CM054057.1, forward strand.
GAAGGAGAGCACCGAGCCGCCTGCCGGCATGGGTCTACCGCCGAAATCTCCGGCGTTGTCGGTGGCGAAGTCGAAGGAGCCGAATCTGTGGACAAGGCCACAGACCACGCGCTCCCCAGTAGCAGAAATGAGTCCCGTCCGAACATGGACTCCAGCCAGCGCCGCTGGTAGCCCCACGGTGGGCGCCAACTGTCGTGGTGGTATCACGGCAGATGCCATGGGATGGCTAAAGTTGGGGCCGATGGACGCTGGAGGTGATCGGGGAGGGATCACACGGCGAATAGCCGCGTGTGGGATGTCTCAAACACTGCAAACAACCAGATCTTACCCAGGTTCGGGGCCCTCGTGTGGAGGTAACACCCCTACTCCTGCCTTTCTCTCTATTTGTGTGTTTACCGAGTAGCCACAGTACAAATCAGGCCTTCGGCCGAGTAGCCACTCTATCTCTCTAGTTCTCTCTGCGTGAAGTGAAGCAACGTAATGTATCGACCCTCGCGCAGGAGGGGGCAGGGCACCTTATATACTGGTGCCCAGCCGAATATAATAAGACTAAAAGGTACGACTGATGGGACAAGAGCACTGTAGAACAGAGCACGCCTCCGGCTTCTCGCGGACGCGGGCGCCATAAGTCGTCGTGCCGTTCGGAGATGGGACCTGGCCACCTTGTCAGTGAGATAGGGTAGGCCCCTAGCCCTGTCCTGTCCACTCTGTCAGTGACAGGACTTGACAGGCGCCTACCGCACTGTAGCCACGCCGTAGCGCGGATAATCACGCGCTCCGTAAGTTGAACCGCACGCCGGTACGGAAGCAGGATACGCGGGATCCCTTGTCAGAACGGCTCCATTGACTTCTGGCCCGAGTAGGAACTCACTCCTTCTACTCGGACCAACTCCTTTACTCGGACGAACATAACTTGCTTGATTTCTCCTCTTGGCCATTGGTGGGTACGGCCGGATAGAAACATACCGGGTAGCCATCTACCCGGTCAAACAGCACCTTTGACCTTGCCTTTAGCACTTGCCTTACCCCTACTCGGGGGTAACCCCTCGACAACTGCTGTTGTTGCTTGCGGTGGTAGTAGGTGGCGCTGTCCATAGTTGCAGAGCGGGATTATACGGTATAGTTTGTACGCCACAAACCCATCTCTAGCAGCATACACAAGATTAATTTCGTCGAGGGGCTTCCTCTCCCACAACTTGTGCTGTTCAGATGGGAATTTTTTCTTCATTTCTTTGTACTCCTTGTCGATGAGGCCCGCTGCCATATCAGCCATTCCAGTTCTGTCTTTTACATGCTTGTAAATGTCCTGCAGATCAATGTGGTACTGACTTGGTATCTCAATATTCCAACTTTCCTTCATTGCTTTTTTGTCATTCCTTATATCGACTCTCACAAAGTGTACACCACTGCGTAGGAAATCCATGAGTTTCAGACACCACTGCTCACTACTGCAGCATGCAAATTTTGAAAGATAAAATGTTAAATAATGTTGTGTAAACAACAATAAAAAAACCAAAAGTGAGTTGTGAAAGGGAACTGAAATTTCGTGATGATATTTGTAACACCTGGGGTGTTCCCCCTAAGTAGAAAGTTGGTTGCTTTCCTTTTTTCTTTTTGCATCACATGCATCATATGCATTGCATCCTGTTCTCAAAACCACTCAAAAATCCAAACCAATTTAAACTTTCAAAACATGTCTAAAATTTCCAATTAAAAGTTGCAACCTAAACAACTCAACTTGTTTTCAAATAGTTTGAAGTTGATTTATTTAAATTGCTTGTTAATAAAAATTTCCCTTTTAATGACACCCAAATGGCAAATTCAAATTCAAATCAATTCATCCATGCTTGGAATGTTTCAAATGTGGGTTTAAAAATTAAATTCTTGCAAACAATTAAATTCAATAATGTTTTCATAATTGTTGAGTTTATTGAATAAAATTGTTTAAGAGATCAAATCCTTATGAACCCTATTTGAAATACAAATAGCAAACAAAAATTAAATTAACTTTTCAAATCTTTGGAAATAGTGTTAACATTGCTTTTAATTACTGTTTTGCAAATTAATAAAAATTCATTCATAAAATAAAAAAAAAAACCCTAAGAATCTCTTCTTTTCTCTATCTCTTTTCTTTCCTGCAAGCAAAAAAAAAAGGAAGGAAGGAGAAAGAAATGCAAAAAGGAAAAAAAATGGGGAGGCAGGCCAGCCCACAAGGGGCAGCCCACCTACCACCCCTCTCTGGCCCGATACCCTTTCGATCGAGGGCATCTTCTTACTCCTTGACGTCACAGTAGTACGAACCCCCCAACCACCGTGTGATCTCCTCTCCCCCTCCCGATTTGCTGCCGTACAAGCTCGAAAACCACCATAAAGCCTAGCCTCCGCCCCCTCCTGCGTGCCCTAGCCACTCCCTACCCCTCTCCCATCTTCCTCCGCTGTCGTTCCCCTCTGTTTCCCCCTTCTCTGCTACTCTGAAACCCCACCGGAATCCACCACCGCCGCCCTCTCCGGCTCGCCGCCGTCGACACGGTGCCCTACCGGCCAGGCTAGGGCCGGGAATGGAACCCCGAGGGCCCGGCCTCCCTCCTCGTCGCCTCACCGGGCCCGAGATGCCCTGGAAGCCCCCCTCCCGCGCCGTCGACGGCGACAGACACCACCACCGAACGCCACCATCCCCGCCGCCTTCTGCTTCCGCCACAGCAGCAGGGTCGTTGCTTCTTCCCGGATAGGACGTTGAGATGATGTGAGCAACGACAAGTTCTGCGGATGTACCTCTACTTCCTGGATTCCAGCCAAGTATACTCACTTGCTGCCTATGGCTGCCTTTCATCACTTGTTACCGATTCTTTCCGTTGTTCTTATGCTAGCCTTTTGATTCGATGCTTGTGTCCCGATCCTACCATATTGTTTACCTTGCAACCATGATATAGCCTTCCTTCCACTTCCTATCACCTGTTGTTTGTTTACCTTGTTGGCCCCGTGTCTTAGTTGCATGCTTAGTGTTGTTTGTGCTCAAGTCTTGTTGTCCGTCTTATCACCTGTTTAGTTGATAGTTTGGTTTCAATTCAATCAACAACATGTTAATGTTTTGGGCAATAATAATTTGATGATAAGGCACCGGCAGGAGGCCCGGGTTAGGATTTTGAAGCCTGCTAGTGTCGACCCTAATTAGGAAAAGGGTCTTGTCTACTGATCCATGATGAGCGTGCTCACCGCATCCGGGTGGTGGTATGGAACCCCCCTCGACTTAGATCTGATCTGCAGCTTGTCCGAAGAGCCACACTTAGTTCGGGTGTTCCATTTGCTCCTTTTCATAATGGGTTGATCCCCCATGGTTACTGATGATGATGATGATGCATATAGGGCGAGGCCTGTATTGCCGGGGTGTTGCGTCCTGCGGGAGTTTTGCACACTTGCGCTGAGTATTCGGCTGCGTGGCTGGGACCTTATAGCTCCGTGGCTCCTAGGATAGGTTGTAGAGATGGTTTGGGTCGTGTTGAGCCAACCTGAGTTTTAGTTGGTGGCTCGAGTGTGTACGGGTACTGGAGCACACCCTGCAGGGATGAATCTTCTCGAGAAGCCGTGTTGTCCACGGTTATGTGACGACTTGGTGAAAGTACTGGCTAACAAGTACTCAGACAACTTACACCTAACTATAACAACTTGACTAGTAATATAGATTACTTCCACCCTCAAAATGAATGTCACCTTAATCAACCGTGTGAGTTTCCTTGGGTTGCTTCCTTAGTAGGGGGTAACATTGGATGGGTTTGTTTGAGGTTAGTCTGTAGTTGGTTAATATACGCTATCTTATCCCTTTCTTTTAGTCGGATGTTGTAGTGAGTCTCTGTAGTTGGTTAGTGCAGCCCGCTGCCGCTTATTTGCAATAATCCCTTCCTTTCCGTTATACCCAAAGTATTTGTATCTTGTGATGATTGGATACGCCGGTATCTTGTGAGTATGGTTTATCCCCTTGCCAGTACTTAACCGTACTGACCCACGAATCCTTTTTCGTGGCTGCATATTCCAAATTGCAGTCAACAGGTTTGAAGTCTGACGACGTTAGCTTGGGAATCCCTCCGGCTTGGCCTGGGCAGGGATTGGACGCTCTCGGTTATCTCCAGGACTCTTAGTCCAATTTGTATCTTGTCCGTAGTCGGACGCTATGTTATTTCTTCCGCTGTTATTTGGATCTTTGTATTGTATCAGTTGTATCCTTGGATCGTTTGAGTCCTCTCGTATATATCTTTTCTGTTGTTGTTGTGGATTATTCGAGAACTGTTGTAATGTTATCACAAGTGGCAACCTGGAATCGGTTATTATGTGGATTTTGGCGGGAATGCTGAAATCTGCATAGTGCCCGATCTCGGGGCGTCACAAATGGTATCAGAGCCTTGGTTCCGATTCTCGAGATTGTTTCGATACGAATGGTTATCGAAGCAACGGGTCCGCAAAGCCTGTAGGATAACCTCGCTAACGGTCGTTGTTTCTAGAGTGTCAAAAACTATTTCTGCTAAACTATTTTGGAAACATCTCAATAGGATTCTTGTTTTCTCCTTATCTCTATTCTGTTTCCCCTCCCATCTTATTTGCTTTGGAGTCTCCCCCCCTTGTCTATCTTTCAAAGTGTTAGGATCCTACGTGGGTGGACGTTTTCTGAGCCTTTAACCTAATAGGTTCGATCATCGGAAGATTCCTGGTGGAAGAACATTCGTCGTCACTCCGAGCAAGAATATCTTGTTAGTGGTGTCGAGGAGATCAGCTGGAAGCATGAAGAATCGATAGTCGAACTTCTTTCCCCTCCCGGGTTAGCAGGTGGATTGCGAGGGCGCAATCCCTTGTTAGTGGTGTCGTCTGTAACACCTGGGGTGTTCCCCCTAAGTAGAAAGTTGGTTGCTTTCCTTTTTTCTTTTTGCATCACATGCATCATATGCATTGCATCCTGTTCTCAAAACCACTCAAAAATCCAAACCAATTTAAACTTTCAAAACATGTCTAAAATTTCCAATTAAAAGTTGCAACCTAAACAAATCAACTTGTTTTCAAATAGTTTGAAGTTGATTTATTTAAATTGCTTGTTAATAAAAATTTCCCTTTTAATAACACCCAAATGGCAAATTCAAATTCAAATCAATTCATCCATGCTTGGCATGTTTCAAATGTGGGTTTAAAAATTAAATTCTTGCAAACAATTAAATTCAATAATGTTTTCATAATTGCTGAGTTTATTGAATAAAATTGTTTAAGAGATCAAATCCTTATGAACCCTATTTGAAATACAAATAGCAAACAAAAATTAAATTAACTTTTCAAATCTTTGGAAATAGTGTTAACATTGCTTTTAATTACTGTTTTGCAAATTAATAAAAGTTCATTCATAAAATAAAATAAAAACCTAAGAATCTATTCTTTTCTCTATCTCTTTTCTTTCCTGCAAGCAAAAAAAAGGAAGGAAGGAGAAAGAAATGCAAAAAGGAAAAAAAATGGGGAGGCAGGCCAGCCCACAAGGGGCAGCCCACCTACCACCCCTCTCTGGCCCGATACCCTTTCGATCGAGGGCATCTTCTTCCTCCTTGACGTCATAGTAGTACGAACCCCCCAACCACCGTGTGATCTCCTCTCCCCCTCCCGATTTGCTGCCGTACAAGCTCGAAAACCACCATAAAGCCTAGCCTCCGCCCCCTCCTGCGTGCCCTAGCCACTCCCTACCCCTCTCCCATCTTCCTCTGCCGCCGTTCCCCTCTGTTTCCCCCTTCTCTGCTACTCTGAAACCCCACCGGAATCCACCACCGTCGCCCTCTCCGGCTCGCCGCCGTCGACACGGTGCCCTACCGGCCAGGCTAGGGCCGGGAATGGAACCCCGAGGGCCCGGCCTCCCTCCTCGTCGCCTCACCGGGCCGGAGATGCCCTGGAAGCCCCCCTCCCGCGCCGTCGACGGCGACAGACACCACCACCAAACGCCACCATCCCCGCCGCCTTCTGCTTCCGCGACAGCAGCAGGTTCGTTGCTTCTTCTCGGATAGGACGTTGAGATGATGTGAGCAACGACAAGTTCTGCGGATGTACCTCTACTTGCTGGATTCCAGGCAAGTATACTCAGTTGCTGCCTATGGCTGCCTTTCATCACTTGTTACCGATTCTTTCCTTTGTTCTTATGCTAGCCTTTTGATTCGATGCTTGTGTCCCGATCCTACCATATTGTTTACCTTACAACCATGATATAGCCTTCCTTCCACTTCCTATCACATGTTGTTTGTTTACCTTGTTGGCCCCGTGTCGTAGTTGCATGCTTAGTGTTGTTTGTGCTCAAGTCTTGTTGTCCGTCTTATCACATGTTTAGTTCATAGTTTGGTTTCAATTCAATCAACAACATGTTAATGTTTCGGGTAATAATAATTTGATGATAAGGCACCGGCAGGAGGCCCGGGTTAGGGTTTTGAAACCTCCTAGTGTCAACCCTAATTAGGAAAAGGGTCTTGTCTACTGATCCATGATGAGCGTGCTCACCGCATCCGGGTGGTGGTATGGAACCCCCCTCGACTTAGATCTGATCTGCAGCTTGTCCGAAGAGCCACACTTAGTTCGGGTGTTCCATTTGCTCCTTTGCATAATGGGTTGATCCCCCATGGTTACTGATGATGATGATGATGCATATAGGGCGAGGCCTGTATTGCCGGGGTGTTGCGTCCTGCGGGAGTTTTGCACACTTGCGCTAAGTATTCGGCTGCGTGGCTGGGACCTTATAGCTCCGTGGCTCCTAGGATGGGTTGTAGAGATGGTTTGGGTCGTGTCGAGCCAACCTGAGTTTTAGTTGGTGGCTCGAGTGTGTACGGGTACTGGAGCACACCCTGCAGGGATGAATCTTCTCGAGAAGCCGTGTTGTCCACGGTTATGTGACGACTTGGTGAAAGTACTGGCTAACAAGTACTCAGACAACTTACACCTAACTATAACAACTTGACTAGTAATATAGATTACTTCCACCCTCAAAATGAATGTCACCTTAATCAACCGTGTGAGTTTCCTTGGGATGCTTCCTTAGTAGGGGGTAACATTGGATGGGTTTGTTTGAGGTTAGTCTGTAGTTGGTTAATATACGCTATCTTATCCCTTTCTTTTAGTCGGATGTTGTAGTGAGTCTCTGTAGTTGGTTAGTGCAGCCCGCTGCCGCTTATTTGCAATAATCCCTTCCTTTCCGTTATACCCAAAGTATCTGTATCTTGTGATGATTGGATACGCCGGTATCTTGTGAGTATGGTTTATCCCCTTGCCAGTACTTAACCGTACTGACCCACGAATCCTTTTTCGTGGCTGCATATTCCAAATTGCAGTCAACAGGTTTGAAGTCTGACGACGTTAGCTTGGGAATCCCTCCGTCTTGGCCTGGGCAGGGATTGGACGCTCTCGGTTATCTCCAGGACTCTTAGTCCAATTTGTATCTTGTCCGTAGTCGGACGCTATGTTATTTCTTCCGCTGTTATTTGGATCTTTGTATTGTATCAGTTGTATCCTTGGCTCGTTTGAGTCCTCTTGTATATATCTTTTCTGTTGTTGTTGTGGATTATTCGAGAACTGTTGTAATGTTATCACAAGTGGCAACCTGGAATCGGTTATTATGTGGATTTTGGCGGGAATGCTGAAATCTGCATAGTGCCCGATCTCGGGGCGTCACAATATTTCATTTCTGTGTGTCATTTAACAATTTTAGTATCAACTTGAATGGAAGTACATACCCTTGTTCATATCGTTACATTTCAAATGGATTTGGAAGTTCATATTGTATCCATAAAGGTGAATGAGTAGTACCATTTTCTTGAGGGTGATTTAGCATTACTGGAGGCTCATAAATAAATAATAACAGAAAAAACTAATATGAATCATCACATGGGAGAAGTTGTGTACAACATGGTTTCACCACAGATTTGAAGACAAAATTATGGTAGTTCTGCACTCATACATAGCAACAGATTTTCACATTTGAATAGATGGTTGGGTACATGGTTTCAAAACCCGAATGAAAAAACCCCAATGAAAAAAAATCAAATCTACAAACCTTGACCATTGGTAGACCAATACATGATTCTTCATCGCGAGTTGGACGACGGAGATTTGATAGTCATCATCGTGTTTCGGGTCGCAGTACTCAAAGTCGAGGCCGATGAATTTGTGTTCATCCTTGCTCAGCCACTGCTCATACATGTCTACAATCTTGCTTACTTCATAGTTGTCGTCGGTGTAGACGACATCAATCTTGGTCGTACCATGGGCGACTATCTTGCGGAAGCGACTGCTGTAGATGGTAAGCTTCTCTGGCTGCTCCATGGCGTGGCGTAGGACGAAGATGAAGAGGGAAGTGGAGAAACCGAGGAGAAAGCAGGGGAGGGGAGACGACTCGGTGGAAGTTTGAGATAGGCACCATAAAAATGGCAACTGCCCCGCGGAAATGTACCCGCATTTTGTGGTAACAGACTTACAGGTGGGCCCAAGTGCTATAGATGTCATCTTCCTCTCGTATTGTCACGTCCAGTTCGCACTCCTCCTCTTTGTGTACCTAATATTTACTCCGAGAAAACCCTCTCTCCGCAGAGGACCGAGACCACCGCCGCCACCACTGCCATCCATCTCTCGACCTCGCCGCCCCTCGCTCAACATCCCTCTCTGGGCTGCCGCATTCTCTCGACGGACGTCGCCGCCCGTATCGTCATCGCTCTATACATTGACCCACGGCGCGTCGATTCACCATTGATTCATCGCGGGCGGCACTCAGGTTAGTACTTCTCTTCTGGATGCGATTGCAGAACGATTTCAATTCAAACACTAATTTTCTTTTAGTTTACCAGTGTCCTACTTGTCTCGACAGGAAACAGATGTGAAATCTTGTGCTAGATATAGATGGTAGCACGTATTTATGTTCGATGTCATTCATGATTGATTGGTCTGTTACACGTTTATTACTCAAATAGATGGTACTTACGTGCATCTGATTGAGATGTTGCACTGTACCTTCATGTTATTTTGATAGTTCCAGGTGCCCAATTGATGTTTGTAGCTATTCTTGGGTGTGCCTTTTTCTAGGTAGGTAATTTGTGATGTTGAAAGTAAGACCTCTGGTACTCACACCGGACTTTCTAGGACCAGTACCTATTTTTAGTAATTTCCCTTTTTACTCTTCAGCAGTATAGTTGACTTGACCCTTTTTTAGGTTCAGTAGCTATTTTCAGTAATTTCCTTTTTACTTTTCAGTAGGACAATTGATGTGAGCCCTTTTTTAGGACTAGAAGCTATTTCAATTAATTTCCCTTTTTTGTCTAAACCAGTACAATTGATTGTCCGCACACCATTTTCTTGTCATACTAGTATTTTTTTTTTGAATTAGGCTGTTCTTCACATCATCCCCTGCCACACCAGTGCTCGCTTCCTTAGGAAGTATATGGTGTGAACGACGGTACGATTGTGCTATGTATAGATACAAATGGCACTAGAATGACTAATTTAGTTCGCTCTGAACCTTGATCAATTGATTTTCTCTGTTGTTAATCGAAGTCCCATACCTCCATGAAATTCTTGAATGCATGTCATATTTAATTTGCACTTGTATGAATGTCTCTGAACCATGATGCTGCTAGACTCTATTTAGTCCTAAATTTCTAGTGAACCTTCATGTTTCTTAACCTCTGCTATTTTGGCACGTCTGCTAAATGTAACTGAAGTCAGACTTTTTTGTATGATCAACAGGCTGGTTTGGATACGATGGACTGCGAGTTCCTCGCTTACGTAAACGATGCTTCATCGGACAAACATGTATTGTACTCAGTTTAGGTGTCATTTTAGTCAGATAGGTGTAATGATGTTCATGGAGTGCTCTATCCTCTGCTGCAATCGCTGCCTAAGAAGTTCGCGGACTTGCTGGGGGGCAATAAACCCCGTGCACTGAAGCTGCTTGAGGTCGGCCATCGGCGTAGCACCACGTGGGACATTGATGTGTGGTTGGACATCACTGGCCGCATGTTCCTCAAGCGCGGCTGGGAGTGTTTCTCCCGGACGTACAAACTGCAGAAAGGCTTTATGCTGATATGCAATTACGACGGCCGCAATGTCATCCCAGTAAAGATGTTCAAACTGAGCAGTTGCCGCATGGAATACAACGCGGCATTCAGTACGTGCACTCTATCACCAAAATGTCAATTCTACATTATGTAGCCGGAAATTGAGCTGCATTTGATTTATATGATGAACAGAGGGATCTGTTAAGATGGAGTTGGCAGACTTTGAGTTCTACAACTTTCTAGAAGACACTACATCGGACAAACTGGTACGCTCATCTTGTCTCTAACGCTGTCAAAAAATTCTTGCTTCGGAATATGGCGTCTTTGTCTTGTACAGTTCTTGAGATGCATCAGAAGATATTGACGAATAACATGATCTCTGGTGTTCAGATGAAACTTTGACTGAAACAAAAGAAAGAGCACTTTTCAGTTATATGAACTGGAAAGTTGGGTTACAAAACTTACAGACACATAGCTGTGGTAGGACGAAAATATATCTTCCCTTCCCTTGTACTCTTTCCAATGGGGTAAGATAGGGACAATGTGCTTCACAACTAATGATAACACAGTAGCATACATGGCAGCAACCTTTGGGTCCACTGGCCTTGTCTTTCCCAGAGGAATAACAATTCTGATCCTGTTTCCTTTGGACATGTTTCTTCTCCTCCCAGCCGCACCACTTGAAACAATGTCTTCACATGGGTAACCTACAGAAATTGTGGCATTGCTAGAGTTGGTATTCTGCATTTTGGAATTCTCTCCGCAGATGGCCCCTCGTAGAGCATGCAATCTCTTTGATATGTCATCTTGCTCTTCGTTGCAAGCACCTTGCTCCTCGACTTGGGAACCTTGCCCCCTGTCTTACGAATGGTGGCAGCTCGCCGTAGGGAGGTACATGCTCGCATTGGGCGGCTACCTCCTCACGTTGGTCAGCCTCCTCCTTTTGTTGGGAAGCTTCCAGCTGGCCATGGGCAAGTGCCTGCTCGCCTTGGGCATCTTTCTTGTCGTGGTGTGGAGAAGACAGATGCCATAGAATGGCTAAAGTTGGGGCCGATGGACGCTGTAGGTATCCGGGGAGGTATCGCACGTCAAGTAGACGCGCTCAGGAACACTGCAAACAACAAGATCTACCTAGGTTCGAGGCTCTCGTGTGGAGGTAACACCCCTACTCCTACCTACCTCTCTGTATTAGATCACACCGAGTACAGAAGTTGCAAACTCTCAGTGCCTCACCCTCTGCCAAGTAGCCAACGCTCAGCTCTCTCTACTGTTTCCTCTCTCAACTACCAAGCCTCGCAATAAATGCGCTTAGGTCCAACCTCCCTCGCGCAAGAGGGGGCTGGCCACCTTATATACTGGTAGCCAGCCACTATACAAAGAATAGAAAGTACAGATGGGACAACTCTACTGTGACAACGGCGCACGCCTCCGTGTTCCCGCTAACGCCGTAGCCGAAAGTCGCCGCGCCGTCCGTCTGACAGGTCTTGTCCACCCTGTCAGCCCCTTAGGGTAGGTCACTGACATGTCCTGTCCCCCCTGTACTTGACATGTACCCACCCGCACGGTTCCCAGGTCTCACTGCGGATAACCAGGCGCCTAGTAAGTTGAACCGCACACCGGTACAGCCCCTGGATACGCGGGATCTTCCACAACGGCTCCATTGACTTTGTGCCCGAGTAGGATAGCTTCCCGTCTACTCGGATCACCCGAGCTCTACCCGGGTGATCAGAACGTCATTTGTTATCTTCTCGTGGCCTTCAGTACTTCTCACCGAATAGCGCCTACCGGATACCGGATACCGGGTAACCGCCTACTCAGCGGAATCGTACCTTGAGCACTTTTTATCACTAGCCTTACCCCTACTCGGGGGTAGCCCCCGACATTCCTGCTTTCCTTGGGGAGCTGCCTCCTCGTCTTGGACCACTGGTCGCTTGAGTTCGTCATCTGCATACGGATGGACATGGGCAACTGGATGCTCGCGATGGGCCTTGACGCGCTTGCGTTTACAACCATGTCCACCAGGAGGCATCTTTGTCCTACCATATGTACTCTTGACTTTAATGTTCCCAAGCTGCACGGTTCATATGTACCAAATCAATTAGGATAGTAGCACAAAATACATGGCAGAACAGTAATTAAGCCAGCAGTTCCACACAACATAAGTACCTTTATTGTTGAAATATCATGCAAGGCATGCCTTATCTAGATGGTGGACATTGTATAAATGGAAATAAATAGCTTACACTATAAGTCTAGAATTGATGATTTATGCGAATAAATGAAAATAAATAGCGCATACATGTTCTTTACAAATAGCCTTATCTTTCATTGGGATGTGACAACATAGAGTTAGAAAATCTTAGTGATGTAATTCGCTGTTTGACAATATCATATCAGTAATCTAATTTGTGGACCTAAGTATGATAGGATCGCAGGATAAGTGATCTTAAGCTTTATAAAAGCTCGAAAATAAGCAAACTCTGACCAAAGGAACTTGACGGCTACCAGGCAGGCGAGGTGGCAGATCTTGAGGACGATCTGAACGACGAGGTGGCAGATCTTGACGGCGACCTGGATGGCGAGGTATCAAAGCTGGACGGTGAGTTGGCAGATCTAGATGGCGTCCTGGACAGCGAGGTGGAAGCCCGAGAAGGCGAGCTGAGCGACGGGGTGGACGACCGGGGACGACAAGGTGGAAGCCCGGGAAGGCAAGCTGCACGACGAGGTGGAAGACCGGAGACAGCCAGGTGGAAGCTCGGGAAGGCGAGCTACATGGCGTGGTGGAAGGCCGGGGCGGAGTAGATGGGGTTTAGGAGGAAAGGGGGATTTCGGACAAAAATAGGAGGGGAAATTTTGGTGAGGGGGCAGATAAGAGGGATAGGTTTGAAATTTAGGGCAGCATAGGCGGCAAAGTTTTTGGTCGATAATTTGGGTGGGCGGCGCGAAATTTTCTGCGCCCGCCAGATTTTGGTACATTGGCTGGAGAACATTGCTGCCTGTTGGATACATGATGGATGGCCTAAAAAGATAACCATTATTGAAATATGTTATTTAAGGATAATGGGAAGACATCTATAAATTACTGACATAAACTATTACTAATAAATAAATTACCCTACCATTGTCTTGGGTGTTCCTTGAGCCTAACATAACACAACCAAACAATTGGTTCCACTTTGCTACCCCTTTTTCCGGCTCACGTAGAGGGGCCAAAATGCCAGTTCCATCTTTTTCCCCAGCGGAGCTATGGTTTCTCCGGAGAGGGGGCTCTGGAACGTCTGAATGCCACCAAAACACATGGTATGCCATAACATGTGTGTTAGAGTGTGGATGGGTCTTGGGTGCCCAATATTCCATCGCTCTTTGTGCTACGATTTCACCGGCGTCGGATTCTCTCCCGCGAGTTCCAGGACTGCTTAATGAGAGCCTGAAACTCCCGGATCTAATAGAACTGGGGGAATCTTGACAAGAGGTGGGCCCTACCATTTGGCTTGGGTATTCCTTGATCCTAACATAACACGACCAAGCAATTGGTTACACTTTGGTACCCCCTTTCGGCTCACGTGGAGGGGCCAGAACGACAGTTTCGTCTTTTTCCCCAGCGGGGCTATGGTTTCTCCGGAATGGGAGGGGCTCCGGATAGTCTGAATGCCACCAAATCCCATGGTATGCCATACCATATGTGTTAGATTGTGGAATGGGTCTTGGATTCCCAAGATTCCCTCGCTCTCTGTGTTAGGGCTTCACCGGCGTCAGATTCTCTCTAGCGGGTTCCAAGACTACTTAGAGCCCGAAACTTCCTGATTGATGGAACTAGGGGAATCTTGCCAAAAGGTGGACCCTAACATTTTCTTTGGTGTTCCTTGGGCCTAACCTAACACAACCAAACAATTGGTTCCAATTTTCTACCCCCTTTCGGCTCACGTAGAGGGGCCAGAACGGTTGTTCCGCCTTTTCCCCAGCGGGGCTATGGTTTCTCCGGAGGGGGGCTCCGGATCGTATGAATGCCACCAAATCTCATCGTATGACATACCATGTGTGTTAGAGTGTGTCATCGTCTTGGATACACGAGATTACCTCGCTCTCTTTGTTAGGCTCTCGCGTGTTCCATGACTACTTAGAGCCCGAAACTCCCGGATCTAACGGAACTGGGGGAATCTTGCCAAGAGGTGGGCCCTGCCATTTTCTTGGGTGCTCCTTGGGCCTAACCTAACACAACCAAGCAGTTACTTCAATTATCCTACCCCCTTCCGGCTCACGTAGATGGGGCAGAAGGACAATTTCCTCTTTTTCCCCAACGGGCTATGGTTTCTCCTGAGATGTGGCTCCAGATCGTCAGAATGCCACCAAATCTCATTGCACGCCATACCATGTGTGATAGAGTGTGGAGTGTGTATTGTATGCCCAAGATTCCCTCCCTCCCTGTGCTAGGGTTTCACCGGTGTCGGATTCTCTCTCGCGGGTTCCAGGACTAATTAATGAGAGCCCGAAATTCCCGGGTGTGACGGAACTGGGGGAATTTTGCCAAGAGGTGGGACCTACCATTCTCTTGGGTGCTCCTTAGGCCTAACCTAACACAACCAAGAAGTTAGTTCCACTTCACTACCCATTTCCGGCTCTCATAGATGGGGCAGAACGATAGTTCCGTCTTTTTCCCCATCGGGGCTATGGTTTCTCCGGAGGGGGTCCGGATCTCGTCTGAATGCCACCAAATACCATGGTATACCGTACCATGTGTGTTAGAGTGTGTCATGGGTCTGGTATGCCCAAGATCCCCTCTCTCTCTGTGTTAGGGCTTCACCAGCGTCGGACTCTCTCTAGCGGGTTCCAGGACTACTTAGATCCCGAAACTCCCGAATTTGACGGAACTAGTGGAACATTGCCAAGAGGTGGACCCTCACATTTTCTTTGGTGTTCCTTGGTCCTAAACTAACACAAAAAAACAGTTGTTTCCAGTTTGCTACCCCCTTTCGGCTCACGTAGAGGGGTCAGAATGGCAGTTCCGCCTTTTCCCCTAGCAGGGCTATGGTTTCTTCGGAGGGGGCTCCGGATCGTATGAATGCCACCAAATCCCATGGTATGACATAACATGTGTGTTAGAGTGTGCCATGGTCTTGGATACCCGAGATTACCTTGCTCTCTGTGTTAGGGTTTCACAAGTGTCAGATTTCTCTCTCGCGGGTTCCAGGACTAATTAATGAGAGCCCGAAACTACCGGGTGTGACGGAACTGGGGGAATCTTGCCAGGTGTGCCCTAAAATTTGCTTAGGTGTTCCTTGGGCCTAAACTAACACAACCAAACAGTTAGTCCCACTGTGCTACCCCCTTCCGGCTCACATAGATGGGGCTGTACGACAATTCCATCTTTTTCCCCAGGGGGGCTATGGTTTCTCCGGAGAGGTGGCTCCAGATCGTCTGAATGCCACCAAATCCCATGGTATACCATACCATGTTTTTTAGAGTGTGTCATGGGTATTGTATGCCCAAGAGTCCCTCGCTCTCTATGTAAGGGCTTCACCGGCGTCGGAGTCTCTCTAGCGGGTTCCAGGACTAATTAGAGCCCGAAAGTCCAGGACTGGACAGAACTAGGGGAATCTTGCCAAGAGGTGGACCCTAACATTTTTTTTGGTGTTCCTTGGGCCTAACCTAACACAACTAAATAGGTTGTTCCACTTTGCTATCCCCTTTTGGCTCACGTAGAGGGGCCAAAACAGTAGTTCCACCTTTTTTCCCAGCGAGGCTATGCATGGTTTCTCCGGAGGGGGGCTCCGGATTGTATGAATGCTACCAAATCCCATGGTATGACATACCATGTGTGTTAGAGTGTGTCATGGTCTTGGATACCCGAGATTACCGCGCTCTCTGTGTTAGGGTTTCACCGGTGTCGGATTCTCTCTCGCGGGTTCCAGGACTAATTAATGAGAGCCCGAAACTCCCGGGTGTGACGGAACTGGGGGAATATTGCCAAGAGGTGTGCCCTACCGTTCTCTTGGATGTTCCTTCGGCCTAACTAACACAACCAAACAGTTAGTTCCACTTTGCTACCCCCTTCTAGCTCACGTAGATGGGGTAGAACGACAGTTCCGTCTTTCTCCCCGGCGGGGCTATGGTTTCTCCGGAGAGGTGGCTACATATCGTTTGAATGCCACCAAATCCCATTGCACGCCATACCCTGTGTGATAGAGTGTGGCATGTGTATTGTATGCCCAAGATTCTATCGCTCTCCATGCTAGGGTTTCACCGGCGTCCGATTCTCTCTCGCGGGTTCAAGGACTAATTAACGAGAGCCTGAAACTCCCGGGTGTGACGGAACTGGGGGAATCTTGCCAAGAGGTGGGCCCAACCATTCTCTTGGGTGTTCCCTCGGCCTAACCTAACACAACCAAGCAGTTAGTTCCACTTTACTACCCCCTTTCGGCTCTCGTAGATGGGGCAGAACGACAATTCCGTCTTTTTCCCCATCGGGGCTATGGTTTCTCCCGAGGGGGCTCCGGATCTCGTCTGAATGCCACCAAATCCCATGGTATACCATACCATGTGTGTTAGAGTGTGCCATGGGTCTTGGATGCCCAAGAATCCCTCGCTCTCTGTGTTAGTTCTTTACCGGCGTCGGATTCTCTCTAGCGGGTTCTGGGACTATTTAGAGCCCAAAACTCCTGGATTTGATGGAACTAGGGGAATCTTGCAAAGAGGTGGACCCTAACATTTTCTTTAGTGTTCATTGGTCCTAAAAAACACAAAATAGTTGGTTCCACTTAGCTACCCCTTTCGGCTCACGTAGAGGGGCCAGAACGACAGTTCCGCCTTTTCCCCCAGCGGGGCTATGGTTTCTCCGGAGGGGCCTATGGATCGTATGGATGCCACCAAATCCCATGGTATGACATATCATGTGTGTTAGAGTGTGCCATGGTCTTGGATACCGGAGATTACCTCGCTCTCTGTGTTAGGGTTTCACCGGTGTCGGATTTCTCTCTCGCGGGTTCCACGACTAATTAATGACAGCCCGAAACTCCCGGGTGTGACGGAACTGGGAGATTCTTGCCAGGTGTGCCCTACCATTATACTGGATGTTCCTTGGGCCTAACCTAACACAACCAAACAGGTAGTTCCACTTTTCTACCCCCTTCCGGCTCACGTAGATGGTGCAGAACGACAGTTCCGTCTTTTTCCCCAGCGGGGCTATGGTTTATCCGGAGAGGGGGCTCCAGATCGTCTGAATGCCACCAAATCCCATTGCACGCCATACCATGTGTTCTAGGGTGTGGAATGGGCCTTGGATTCCCATTATTCCCTCGCTCTTTGTGTTAGGGTTTCACCGATGTGGAATTCTCTCCCGCGGGTTCCTGGACTAATTAATGAGAGCCCAAAACTTCCAGGTGTGACAGAACAAAGGGAATCTTTCCAAGAGGTGGGCCCTACCATTCTCTTGGGTGTTCCTTGAGCCTAACCTAACACAACCAAACAGTTAGTTCCACTTTGCTACCCCCTTCCGGCTCACGTAGATGGGGCAGAACGACAGTTTCGTCTTTTTCCCCAGCGGGGGCTATGGTTTCTCCGGAGAGGTGGCTCCAGGTCGTCAGAATGCCACCAAATCCCATTAAACTCCATACCATGTGTGATAGAGTGTGGCATGTGTATTGTATGACCAAGATTCTCTCGATCTCTATGCTAGGGTTTCACCGGCGTCTGATTCTCTCTCGCGGGTTCCAGGACTAATTAATGAGAGCCCGAAACTCCCGGGTGTGACGGAACTGGGGGAATCTTGCCGATAGGTGGGCCCAGCAATTCTCTTGGGTGTTCCTAGGCCTAACCTAACCCAACCAAGTAGTTAGTTGCACTTTTCTACCCCCTTCCGGCTCTCGTAAATGGGGTAGAACGACTGTTCCGTCTTTTTCCCTATCGGGGCTATGGTTTCTCCGGGGGGGGGGCAGGATCTCGTTTGAATGCCACCAAATCCCATGGTATACCGTACCATGTGTGTTAGATTGTGTCATGGGTTTGGTATGCCCAAGATTCCCTCGCTCTCTGTGTTAGGGCTTCACCGGCGTCGGATTCTCTCTAGCGGGTTCCAAGACTACTTAGAGCCCGAAACTCTCGGATATGACGGAACTAGGGGAATATTGCCAAGAGGTGGACCCTAACATTTTATTTGGTGTTACTTGGTCCTAAACTAACACAAAAAAAACAGTTGGTTCCACTTTGCTACCCCCTTTCGGCTCACGTAGAGGGGCCAGAACGGCAGTTCCGCCTTTTCCCCCAGCGGGGCTATGGTTTCTCCGGAGGGGGCTCCGGATCGTATGAATGCCAACAAATCCCATGGTATGACATACCATGTTTGTTAGAGTGTGCCATGGTCTTGGATACCCGAGATTACCTCGCTCTCTGTGTTAGGGTTTCACCGGTGTCGGATTTCTCTCTCGCGGGTTCGAGGACTAATTAATGAGAGCCCGAAAGTCTCGGGTGTGACGGAACTGGGGGAATCTTGCCACGTGTGCCCTAACATTCTCTTGTGTATTCCTTGGGCATAAACTAACACAACCAAACAGTTAGTTCCACTTTGCTGCCCCCTTCCGACTCACGTAGATGGGGCAGAACGACAGTTCCATCTTTTTCCCCAGGGGGGGCTATGGTTACTCCGGAGAGGTGGCTCCAGATCGTCTGAATGCCACCAAATGCCATCGTATACCATACCATGTTTTTTATAGTGTTTCATGGGTCTTGGATTCCCAAGAGTCCCTCGCTCTGTGTGTAAGGGCTTTACCGGCGTCGGATTCTCTCTAGCGGGTTCCAGGACTACTTAGAGCCCGAAACTCCCGGATTGGACAGAACTAGGGGAATCTTGTCAAGAGGTGGACCCTAACATTTTCTTTGGTGTTCCTTGGGCCTAACCTAACACAACAAAATAGTTGGTTCTACTTTTCTACCCCCTTTCGGCTCACGTGGAGGGGCCAGAACAGGAGTTCCGCCTTTTTACCCAGCGGGGCTATGCATGGTTTCTCCGGAGGGGGGATACGGATCGTATGAATGCAACCAAAGCCCATGGTATGACATAACATGTGTGTTTGAGTGTGTCATGGTCTTGGATACCCGAGATTACCTCGCTCTCTGTGTTAGGGTTTCACCGGTGTCGGATTCTCTCTCGCGGGTTCAAGGACTAATTAATGAGAGCCCGAAACTCTCGGGTGTGACGGAACTGGGGGAATCTTGCCAAGAGGTTTCCCTACCATTATATTGGGAGTTACTTTGGCCTAACTAACTCAACCAAAAAGTTAGCTCCACTTTGCTACCCCCTTCCAGCTCATGTAGATGGGGCAGAACGACAGAGGTGGCTCCAGATCGTTTGAATGCCACCAAATCCCATTTCACGCCATACCATGTGTGCTAGAGTGTGGCATGGGTCTTGGATGCCCAAGATTCCCTCGCTCTCTATGTTAGAGTTTCACCGGTGTCGTATTCTCTCTCGCGGATTCCAGGACTAATTAATGAGAGCCCGAAACTCCCGGCTGTAACAGAATTGGGGGAATCTTGCCAAGAGGTGGGCCCTAAAATTCTCTTGGGTGTTCCTTGGGCTTAACCAAAAACAACCAAGCAGTTAGTTCCACTTTGCTACCCCCTTCCGACTCTCGTAGATGGGGCAGAACGACAATTCCGTCTTTTTCCCCATCGGGGCTATGGTTTCTCCGGAGGGGGCTCCGGATCATCTGAATGCCACCAATCCCATGGTATAACATACCATGCGTGTTAGAGTGTGTCACCGGTCTTGGATTCCCAAGAGTCCCTCGCTCTCTGTGTTAGGGCTTCACCGGCATCGGATTCTTTCTAGCGGGTCCCAGGACTACTTAGAGCCCAAAACTCCCGGATTTGACGGAACTAGGGGAATCTTGCCAAGAGGTGGACCCTAACATTTTCTTTGGTGTTCCTTGGGCCTAACCTAACACAACCAAAAAATTGGTTCCACTTTTCTACCCCCTTCCGGCTCACGTAGATGGGGCAGAACGACAGTTCGTCTTTTCCCCCAGCGGGGTTATGGTTTCTCCGGACAGGTGCCTCCAGATTGTATGAATGCCACAAAATACCATTTCACGACATACCATGTGTGATAGAGTGTGGCATGGGTCTAGGATGCCCACGATTCCCTCGCCCTCTGTGTTAGGGTTTCACCGGTGTGAGATTCTCTCTCGCGGGTTCCAGGACTAATTAATGAGAGCCTCAAACTCCCGGGTACGACAGAACAAGGGGAATCTTGCCAAGAGGTGGGCCTTACCATTCTATTGGGTGTTCCTTGGTCCTAATCTAACACAACCAAACAGTTAGTTCCACTTTGCTACCCCTTCCGGCTCACGTAGATGGGGCAGAACGATAGTTCCGTCTTTTTCCCCATGGGGCTATGGTTTCTCCGGAGAGGTGGCTCCAGATCGTCAGAATGCCACCAAATATCATTGCACGCCATACAATGTGTGATAGAGTGTGGCATGTGTCTTGTATGCACAAGATTCCCTCGCTCCCTGTGCTAGGGTTTCACCGGCGTCGGATTCTTTCTCGCGGGTTCCAGGACTAATTAATGAGAGCCCGAAACTCCCGGGTGTGACGGAACTGGGGGAATCTTGCCAAGAGGTGGGACCTACAGTTCTATTGGGTGTTCCTTGGGCCTAACCTAACACAACCAAGAAGTTAGTTCCACTTTGCTACCCCCTTCCGACTCTCGTAGATGGGGTAGAACGACAGTTCCGTCCTTTTCCCCAGCGGGGCTATGGTTTCTTCGGAGGGGGCTCCGGATCATCTCAATGCCACCAAATCCCATGGTACGTATACCATACCATGTGTGTTAGAGTGTGTCATGGGTTTGGGATTCCCAAGAGTCCCTCGCTCTCTGTGTTAGGGCTTCACCGGCGTCGGATTCTCTCTAGCGGGTTTCAGGACTACATAGAGCCCGAAATTCCCGGATATGACGGAACTAGGGGAATATTGCCAAGAGGTCGACCCTAACATTTTCTTTGGTGTTCCTTGGTCCTAAACTAACACAAAAAACAGTTGGTTCCACATTGCTACGCCCTTTCGGCTCAGGTAGAGGGGCCAGAACGGCAGTTCCACCTTTTCCCCCAGCGGGGCTATGGTTTCTCCGGAGGGGGCCCCGGATCGTATGAATGCCACAAAATCCCATGTTATGACATACCATGTGTGTTATAGTGTGTCATGGGTCTTGGATGCCCAAGTGTCCCTCGCTCATTGTGGAAGGGCTTCACCGGCGTCGGATTCTCTCTAGCGGGTTCCAGGACTACTTAGAGCCCGAAACTCCCGGATTGGACAGAACTAGGGGAATCTTGCCAAGAGGTGGACCCTAACATTTTCTTTGGTGTTCCTTGGGCCTAAACTAACACAACCAAATAGTTGGTTCCATTTTGCTACCCCCTTTCGGCTCACGTAGAGGGGCCAGAATAGGAGTTCCGCCTTTTTCCCCAGCGGGGCTATGCATGGTTTCTCCGGAGGGGGTCTCCGGATCGTATGAATGCCACCAAATCCCATGGTATGATATATAATGTGTGTTAGAGTGTCATGGTCTTGGATACCCGAGATTACCTCGCTCTCTGTGTTAGAGTTTCACCGGTGTCGCATTCTCTCTCGCGGGTTCTAGGACTAATTAATGAGAGCCCGAAACTCCCGGGTGTGACGGAACTAGGGGAATATTGCCAAGAGGTGTGCCCTACCATTCTCTTGGGTGTTCCTTCGGCCTAACTAACACAACCAAACAGTTAGTTCCACTTTGCTACCCGCTTCCAGCTCACGTAGATGGGGCAGAACGACAGTTCCGTCTTTTTCCTGGCGGGGCTATGGTTTCTCCAGAGAGGTGGCTCCAGATCGTTTGAATGCCACCAAATCCCATTTGCACGTCATACCATGTGTGCTAGAGTGTGGCATGGGTCTTGGATGCCCAAGATTCCCTCGCTTTCAGTGTTAAGATTTCATTGGTGTCGTATTCTCTCTCGCGGATTCCAGGACTAATTAATCAAAGCCCGAAACTCCCGGGTGTGACGGAACTAGGGGAATCTTGCCAAGAGGTGGCCCCTACAATTCTCTTGGGTGTTCCTTGAGCCTAACCTAACACAACCAAACAGTTAGTTCCACTTTGCTAGCCCTTCCGACTCTCGTAGATGGGGAAGAACGATAGTTCCGCTTCGGATCGTTTGAATGCCACAAAATCCCATGGTATACCATACCATGTGTGTTAGAGTGTGTCATGGGTATTGGATGCACAAGAGTCCCTTGCTCTCTGTGTTAGGGCTTCACCGGCGTCGGATTCTATCTCGCGGGTCCTAGGACTACTTAGAGCCCGAAACTCCCGGATTTGACGGAACTAGGGGAATCTTGCCAAGAGGTGGACCCTAACATTTTATTTGGTGTTCCTTGGGCCTAACCTAACACAACCAAATAGTTGGTTCCACTTTGCTACCCCCTTTCAGCTCACGTACAGGGGCCAAAACAGCAGTTTCGCCTTTTTCCCCAACGGTGCTATGGTTTCTCCGGAGGGGGGGGGCTCCGGATCGTATGAATGCCACCAAATCCCATGGTATGAAATATCATGTGTGTTAGAGTGTGTAATGTTCTTGGATACTGGAGATTACCTTGCTCTCTGTGTTAGGGTTTCACCAGTGTGGTATTCTCTCTCGCGGGTTCCAGGACTAATTAATGAGAGCCCGAAACTCCCGGGTATGGCGGAACTGGGGGAGTCTTGCCAAGAGGTGTGCCCTACCATTCTTTTGGGTGTTCCTTGGGCCTAACCTAACACAACCAAACAGTTAGTTCCACTTTGCTACCCCCTTCCGGCTCACGTAGATGGGGCAGAACGACAGTTTTGTCTTTTCCCCCAGCGGGGCTATGGTTTCTCCGGAGAGGTGGCTCCAGATCGTCTGAATGACACCAAATCGCATTTCACGCCATACCATGTGTGCTTGAGTGTGGCATGGGTCTTGGATGCCCAAGATTCCCTCGCTCTCTGTGTTAGAGTTTCACCGGTGTCGTATTCTCTCTCGCGGATTGCAGGACTAATTAACGAGAGCCCGAAAATCCCGGCTGTGACAGAACTGGGGGAATCTTTCCAAGAGGTGGGCCCTAAAATTCTCTTGGGTGTTCCTTGTGCTTAACCTAACACAACCAAGCAGTTAGTTCCACTTTTCTACCCCCTTCCGACTCTCGTAGATGGGGCAGAACGACAGTTTCGCCTTTTTCCCCAGTGGGGCTATGGTTTCTCTGGAGTGGGCTCCGGATCGTCTGAATGCCACCAAATCCCATGGTATACCATACCATGTGTGTTAGAGTGTGTCACGGATCTTGGATGCCCAAGAGTCCCTCGCTCTCTGTGTTAGGGCTTCACCGGCGTCGGATTCTTTCTAGCGGGTTCCAGGACTACTTAGAGCCCGAAACTCCCGGATTTGACGGAACTAGCGGAATCTTGCCAAGAGGTGGACCCTAAAATTTTCTTTGGTGTTCCTTGGACCTAACCTAACACAACCAAACAGTTGGTTCCACTTTGCTACCCACTTTCGGCTCACGTAGAGGGGCCATAACAGCAGTTCCGTCTTTTCCCCAACGAGGTTACGCATGGTTTCTCCGGAGGGGGGATCCGGATCGTATGAATGCCACCAAATCCCATGGTATGACATACCATGTCAGTTAGAGTGTCATGGTCTTGGATTGCCGAGATTACCTCGCTCTCTGTGTTAGGGTTTCACAAGTGTCGGATTCTCTCTCGCAGGTTCGAGGACTAACTAATGAGATCCCGAAACTCCCGGGTGTGACCAAACTGGGGCGATCTTGCCAAGAGGTGTGCCCTACAATTATCTTGGGTGTTCCTTGGGCCTAACCTAACACAACCAAACATTTAACTCCACTTTTCTACCCCTTCCGGCTCGCGTAGATGGGGCAGAACAACAGTTACGTCTTTTTCCCCGACGGGGCTATGGTTTCTCTGTAGAGGTGGCTCCAGGTCGTTTGAATGCCACCAAATCCCATTTCACTACACACCATGTGTGCTAGAGTGTGGCATGGGTCTTGGATGCCTACGATTCCCTCGCCCTCTTTGTTAGGGTTTCACCGGTGTCAAATTCTCTCTCGCGGGTTCCAGGACTAATTAATGGGTGCCCGAAACTCCCGGGTATGACAGAACTAGGGGAATCTTGCCAGAGGTGGGCCCTACAATTCTCTTGGGTGTTCCTTGGGCCTAACCTAACACAACAAAACAGTTAGTTCCACTTTGCTACCCCCTTTCGGTTCACGTAGATGGGGCACAACGACAGTTCTGTCTTTTTCCCCATGGGGCTATGGTTTCTCCGGAGAGGTGGCTCCAGATCGTCAGAATGCCACCAAATATCATTGCACGCCATACAATGTGTGATAGAGTGTGGCATGTTTCTTTTATGCGCAAGATTCCCTCGCTCCCTATGATAGGGTTTCACCGGCGTCAGATTCTCTCTCGCGGGTTCCAGGACTAATTAATGAGAGCCCGAAACTCCCGGGTGTGACGGAACTGGCAGAATCTTGCTAAGAGGTGGGAACTACCATTGTCTTGGGTGTTCCTTAGGCCTAAACTAACAGAACCAAGCAGTTAGTTCCACTTTGCTACCCCTTTCCGGCTCTCGTAGATGGGGCAGAACGACAATTCCGTCTTTTTCCCCATCGGGGCTATAGTTTCTCCGGAGGGGGGTCCGGATCTCGTCTGAATGCCACCAAATCCCATGGTATACCGTACCATGTGTGTTAGATTGTGTCATGGGTCTGCGATGCCCAAGATTCCCTCGCTCTCTGTGTTAGGGCTTCACCGGCGTCGGATTCTCTCTAGCGGTGTTCCATGACTACTTAGAGCCCGAAACTCCCAGATTTGACGGAACTAGGGGAATATTTCCAAGTGGTGGACCCTAAGATTTTATTTGGTGTTCCTTGGTCCTAAAATAACACAAAAAACAGTTGGTTTCACTTTGCTACCCCCTTTCGGCTCACGTAGAGGGGCTAGAATGACAGTTCCGCCTTTTCCCCCAGCGGGCCTATGGTTTCTCTAGAGGGGGCTCTGGATTGTATGAATGCCACCAAATCCCATGGTATGACATACCATGTGTGTTAGATTGTGTCATGGTCTTGGATACCCGAGATTACCCCGCTCTCTATGTTAGGGTTTCACCGGTGTCGGATTCTCTCTCGCGGGTTCCTGGACTAATTAATGAGAGCCCGAAAATCCCGGGTGTGCAGGAACTGGGGGAATCTTGCCAAGAGGTGTGGCCTACCATTATATTGGGTGTTCCTTCGGCCTAACTAACACAAGAAAACATTTAGTTCCACTTTGCTACCCCCTTCCAGCTCACGTAGATGGGGCAGAACGACAGTTCCGTCTTTTTCCCCTGCGGGGCTATGGTTTCTCCGGAGAGGTGGCTCTAGATCGTTTGAATGCCACCAAATCCCATTTGCACGCCGTACCATGTGTGCTAGAGTGTGGCATGGGTCTTGGATGCCCAAGATTCCCTCGCTCTCTGTGTTAGGGTTTCACCGGTGTCGTATTCTCTCTCGCGGATTCCAGGACTAATTAATGAGAGCCCGAAACTCACGGGTGTGACGGAACTGGGGGAATCTTTCCAAGAGGTGGGCCCTGCAATTCTCTTGGGTGTTCCTTGGGCCTAACCTAACACAACCAAGTGGTTAGTTCCACTTTGCTACCCCCTTCTGACTCTCGTAGATGGGGAAGAACGACAGTTCCGCTCCGGATCGTCTGAATGCCACCAAATCCCATGGTATACCATACCATGTGTGTTAGAGTGTGTCATAGGTCTTGGATTCCCAAGATTCCCTCGCTCTCTGTGTTAGGGCTTCACCGGCGTCGGATTCTATCTAGTGGGTCCCAGGACTACTTAGAGCCCGAAACTCCCGGATTTGACGGAACTAGGGGAATCTTGCCAAGAGGTGGACCCTAAAATTTTATTTGGTGTTCCTTGGTCCTAACCTAACACAACCAAACATTTTGGTCCACTTTGCTACCCCCTTTCAGCTCACGTAGAGGGGCCAAAACGGAAGTTCCGCCTTTTTCCCCAACGGGGCTATGGTTTGTAACATCCCAAGTCTGAAAAACAGCCTTTAGAATGTTTTGCTCTCTGTTATTTTATGTTTTGCATCATGGCATCATGTTGATTGCATTTGTTTTGTTTGTTTTCCAATTGTTTTTCTCTGTTTTCAGTTGTTTTCCAACTGTTTTCATTTGTTTTCCTTTGTTTTCCATTTGAATTTCAAACCAAAATTCAAACCTTTTGTTTCATCCTTGTGATGTTACAATTTCTAAAATGATATTTCAAAATAAAACAATTATTTGTTTCCATTAAAGTGTGATTCCAAACTATTGTTTTATTTCTATAAAAATGCATCCAATAATCAAACTTTTCAAATTCAATTTGTTCCATTTTGAAATTCCAAACCAACATCCAAATAGTTGTTTCCAAATCAAAACCTTAATTGTTTTCCGATCATCCCATAATGTTCAACTAATAAAATGGTGCTTTTATTTCAATCAATTAATTCTATTTCAATCCAATTTCAAATCAAATGTATTTCAAATCAGTACCTAATTGAAACCATGAAATTCATCTCAAAATTGTAATCCTTAAACACAGTAAATCATAGGGGTTCCCCTATTCAAAGTTTGTTTTATTAATCACTTTTTAAAATGCATCCAAATTTGAATTTCAAACAAACATCAAGCAATTTTAAAGTTTTCCGAAAACAAAACTTGGCTAATGTTTTCTTCTAACCCAAATAGCTTAACTAAATTTTATAACATTTTTTTTGCTAACCAAAATCTTATGTTCTTCCTTTTCCAACTTGCTACAAAAAAAAGAGAAAGCAAAATAAAAAGGAAGAAACGCAGGGAGAGGGAGAGAGTGCAGCAGCCCAAGCCCATCTATTTTTTTGGCCCGATACCCCCTTCAACGTTGTCTTCTTCCTCGCGTGACGTCAACTGTACGAACGCAGCAGAACCACTCGATCTCTCCCTCCCCTCCAGGATGGCTGCCGTACCTTGCTCCTCTGCCCCTTAAAACCACCACCGATTCCCCTGCTAACCCTAACCCTAGCACAGCGCCTCCATCTCCTCTTCCTCTTCCTTCTCTCCTCTCTGCTCTGTACATTCACTGAACCTGAACCCCTTCCATGGCCGAGACTTGGCCTCCTTGGCGCCACCGAGGTGGCCCTCTCCGAGGATCCCCGAGGGCGGGAATGGAAACAGTGGAGCTCCAGCATCCGCCCCGTCCCCTCGGCTCGAGCCGGGAGGGCCCCCACCGCCGGCGCCGTCCGCTCCTTCGCCGGCGTTCGCCACTGCCTGCTGCACCTGTCCGCCCGACCTCTCCTGCTCCCGATCGCCAAGGTGAGCGCCCGCCTCGGTTCTCCTCTCCCTCACCTCCTTCCGCACCAGGCCCCCACACCAACCTCGACCGCCACCATCACCCGCCCCAGCGCCCTCCGGCGATCGCCCTGCCTTCGATGGCGATGGGTTCAGTTCGCTGGTTCTGTTCGCCTGCAATACCTGTTCGGTTCGGTTTCAGTTTCAGAAAAATAGATCCCGCGAGCAACACCTCATATCCCCTCGCTTCCCCCTACTGCCACCAAAGTTTCAGTACCGTAGTGTAGCAAACCCCAGCGCAGGCAGAGGTGCAGGGTTCGATCCCCCCTGCACCCATAAAACCCAATCTTTTTTTCCCAATTGTCTTGGTACAGGAACTTTTAGCAATTCACACATAGGCCCCTGGCACTTAATTCTAGACCCTGAAATATTTTTTCTAAGTCCCTGTTTCACTAAAAAATGGCAGATTTGCACTATATTTTGTGAATTGCATAAAAAATTCATCCCAACTCCAATTTTAGCTTTTTAAATATGTTTTATGTCCCAAATTGAATGTTCTATCCAAATATAAAATTTGTTTACTGTTTTGAATATTTTAAATTGGTGCAATATTTGAAAACTTGTCAAATTCACTTAAACTTGCAAAATTCATAACTTGGGCATAAAAATTCCAAATTTCACAAATGAAATATGTTTTCCAATCAAATTTTCATGTACTTTCCAAATATCAATTTTGTTTGCTGTTTTGAATAATTTAAATTGCTGAAAACAACTGTTTCTTGTTTAATGCATTTAAAATTGCCAAAATAATAACTTGCTCATTTTAAATCCAATTTCCACAAATGAAATATGTTTTCCATGCAAAATTAAACCACCTTTCCAAATATAAATTTTGTTTCATGTTTTGAATAATTAAAAGTGGTTAAATAATTTAAATCTTATTTAATTCATTTAATATTGTTAAATTTATAACTTGATCAAAACAAATTCTTTTGGGGCATATAAAATATGTTTTAAAACCACAAAAGTATAAACATTTCAAATATGGATCTCACTTAATGTTTTGAACAAATAAAAATTCATTTAAGTTCATGTTTGAATTAAATTCATTTAATTCTTGCTTAAACTTGTTTAATTCATAAATAATTTATTTGAAATCCTTTTTCAACAAGTGAAACATGCAATCCACCTAAAATTGTGTTCTTATCAAATATAAACTTTGTTATCTATCTTGAACACTTGATGAAAACAACAAATGCTTGTGTGACCCCTTTAAGTAACCAAAATTTCCTAACTTAATGAATGAATTTCCAAACTTGTTAAACCTTATTTCTATTTGATTCTATTGTTGTTATTTTGCTGTTTTCCTCATGCATGCATCATGCTAACAACTCTCACATGATAATTAATTGTAAATCATTTGTTTCCACTTATTTCAATGGATCTTTTCCATATGCAATCCAATTGCATATGGGTCCATTTAATCCTGTTTCTATCTTGTCAACTAGTTTATTTTGATGCAACCATTAACTTGACATGCATCATCCCATGTTTGTGCATTATGCCATGTTATTGATTGTTTATCTTTCTGCCTTGTTTGTTTGCTTCTTCCCGGATATACGACGACGTTGAGACCGACGATACTTACGACACCCCTTCTAAGGATCTAGCTCAGTACCAGGCTACTGGGTTTTGCAGGCAAGTTATCACTCACATGAACCACTGTGTTTCCTTTCAACATTGGTTACCGATACTTTCCGTTGTCCTTTTCTGCTAGCCTTAGTAGTAGTTGTTTCTGTTACGAACCTATCACATGTATCCTTTAACCCTAATATTGCCTCACCTCCATACCTATAACCATTGTTTGAGCCCGTGTCTTACTAGCATGCTTAGGTTGCTTTGCTCGAGTCTGTTATCCGTTACTTTCTGTTACTACTTCTATTACGTTGTGGGGGCTCGATGTTTAATCAATCAATCATGCTAATTACTATTAATAATAAATTTGATGATAAGGCACCGGCAGGAGGCCCATGAGAGGTTTTGAAGCCTGCTAGTGTCGACCCTAATAGGAAAAGGGTCTTGTCTACTGATCCATGATGAGCGCACTACCCGCATTTGGGAAGCGAGTATGGGCGCCCCCCTCAACTTGACCTGATTCGCATCTCGTCCAAATCGCCTCATTTAGTTCGTGTTTTCCATTTGCCGCATGCATGTTTTTGCGAGCCCAGGCCAGGGTGGAACTTTCGTAGTCGGCATATAGGGGGACACGTTCTTAGAGTGCTATGAGGGTCCATTTTCTTCTGGGCTCGATTAGCCGTGCGCCCAAGGTGCTTTGGGCTTGATGCGAAGAATGGTTGGTTGTGTTGAGTGCCCCGCTTGGTGGGAGGCATCCCATCTGGCGGGATATTCATGAGTGTACGGCCAAATTGGTGCAACCCTGCAGGGATAATCTTCTCGAGAAGCCGTGTTTTCCGCGGTTATGGATTACTTGGTGAAAGTACTGGCTAACAAGTACTCAGGACAACTTAAACATAATGATCAAATATGTTACACCCCATGATTAATAACTTGACTAGTAATAGGTTGATGACATAATAATTTGATTCACCGTTAATACAACTGTGTGAGTTATCCTCGGATCGCTTCTTTGGATAAGGGGCGAGATCCAGGATGGGTTTGTTTGAAGTTATCTTTCAGTTGGTTACAATCCTCGATCTTATCTCCTTTCTGTTAGCCGGAAGTGGTAGAATCTCTGTAGTTGGTTAGCGCAGCCAGTTGCAGCATCTTTTATACCCCCTCTTCCGTTGAACCCAAGGCATCTGTGCTTGGTGTTGACGGGTTACACTTTGGTGAACTGTGAGTCTTGCTTGCCAGTACGTTTATGTACTGACCCCTTTGGGGCTGTGGTTTACGCAGACCTACGTTTCCGAAGATCTACATGGTGGCTACTACGTGGAGTATGACGAGACTGCTGACGAGTAGATAGCGGACCCGGGCAGGATCCGAGACTTCGTGGATGGGCTCCGTTTTTGTTTCCGGCCTCTTAGGCCTATTTGGTTCTTGTCTGTACTCAGACATGTTGAATGCTTCCGCTGTATTGTAATGATGTATTGTTGGGGCATGTGCCCTCTGAATGATTGTATTTGCTATCTCTGCTCTAATGAGAGCCAATTGCAACTTATTTCAATCTTTTGTGTCGTAGAGATCTGTTGTGATATCAGTTGTTAAACGCCGTTGACGTACCATGTGTGTATGGTTTGAAGTACGTCGACGGAAGTGCCTTTGATCTCTAGTGGATAGTTTACATCGACGATGGAATAGCAGGGCTTGTGTTGTCGCGCATAAGCGCAGGCCTACCAGGAAGCTGGACTGGGAGCAGTTATGCCCCATAATCCAAGCATCTGCTATCCAGTTCGTACGGTGAGTATCCCCTAGAAGTCAGGGTGCGACAAATGGTATCAGAGCCTGTCTGCCTGTAGGATCCCTTTTTACTGGTCGCAGTTGAGTCTAGAAACTATTTTGTAGCTATATAGGAAAAATGAAACGTGAGAGTAGGAATTCTGTTCTTTTTCTTCCC
Source organism: Alopecurus myosuroides (assembly GCA_028641055.1). Lineage (NCBI taxonomy): Eukaryota > Viridiplantae > Streptophyta > Magnoliopsida > Poales > Poaceae > Alopecurus > Alopecurus myosuroides. The sequence continues at coordinate 608,983,712 of CM054057.1, forward strand.
CCACCCACCCTCCCTTTTTCTGGTAAGGAAGTGCAACGTTGTTTTTCTATTCTCATCTAAACTTTCAAGTTAGGATTTCACGAATTCTGGTTTCTCTAGGATGGTTATATCTACTAGACCATAGGAATGGAGGTGGTTGTGACATGATTTATCAGGTTGCTTACTCATGATTGAGAACGGAGGCGTGTAAGCCCCGGAAGCAAATCCTCTATTCCTTAAGCAGTAGATAATGATCCTTAAGAAGCCCGGATGGGTTTTCCATAGTACCTCAGGAGTTTTGTTCTCGTTTTCCCCGATGTTGATATTCTGTTCTTCTCAACATCCTTTTCGTCCGTTGAAATCTTATTGTTGTTTTCCATTTCAGTTATTCTACCGGCGTCTAATCAAAGTTTCCCCGTTCATCTCCTAAACTCTATTCCAGCTAAAGTGTTATTTGATACCGGAGCATCACATTCCCTTGTGTCAACAATCTTTTCCACAACATAAAACCCAATTATGGTTCCACCAAGCAATCAAAACACTGTTCACTCCCCGGGATCTCAAATGTTGACTTCCAAGTTCAGTCATAGAAATCAAATTCTAAATGGGAGGCCACATATTCCTCGTTACTCTCATGTTGATGATTCTGACATTGATGTCATTCTTGGTGTTGCATTGATGTCAATAACTATGTACCACCCTTATTACAGATAGTCTATTCTCCAAATGGATCAAACTCTACTCAGCTTTACACCCTCAATACAAAACCTTTCCCTTTACTTGAAAATGTTCCGGTGGTTTCCAAATTCCCCGACGTCTATCCAAGGTGCACGATGTGTTTCACGTGTCACAGCTCAAGAGGATCTTCCCAATAAGTATCCGGACCTTTTCTTTTCTCAGTAGGAATCTCGAGGCGCGATTCCTTCAAGGGGGGGGGCGTTTTGTAACATCCCAAGTCTGAAAAACAGCCTTTAGAATGTTTTGCTCTCTGTTATTTTATGTTTTGCATCATGGCATCATGTTGATTGCATTTGTTTTGTTTGTTTTCCAATTGTTTTCTCTTTTCAGTTGTTTTCCAACTGTTTTCATTTGTTTTCCTTTGTTTTCCATTTGAATTTCAAACCAAAATTCAAACCTTTTGTTTCATCCTTGTGATGTTACAATTTCTAAAATGATATTTCAAAATAAAACAATTATTTGTTTCCATTAAAGTGTGATTCCAAACTATTGTTTTATTTCTATAAAAATGCATCCAATAATCAAACCCTTTTCAAATTCAATTTGTTTTCCATTTGAAATTCCAAACCAACATCCAAATAGTTGTTTCCAAATCAAAACCTTAATTGTTTTCCGATCATCCCATAATGTTCAACTAATAAAATGGTGCTTTTATTTCAATCAATTAATTCTATTTCAATCCAATTTCAAATCAAATGTATTTCAAATCAGTACCTAATTGAAACCATGAAATTCATCTCAAAATTGTAATCCTTAAACACAGTAAATCATAGGGGTTCCCCTATTCAAAGTTTGTTTTATTAAATGATCACTTAATTAAAAAAATGCATCCAAATTTGAATTTCAAACAAACATCAAGCAATTTTAAAGTTTTCCGAAAACAAAACTTGGCTAATGTTTTCTTCTAACCCAACTAGCTTAACTAAATTTTTATAAACATTTTTTTGCTAACCAAATCTTATGTTTTCTTCTTTTCCCAACTTGCTACAAAAAAAAAGAAAGCAAAATAAAAAGGAAAGAAACGCAGGGAGAGGGAGAGAGTGCAGCAGCCCAAGCCCATCTATTTTTTTTGGCCCGATACCCCCTTCAACGTTGTCTTCTTCCTCGCGTGACGTCAACTGTACGAACCAGCAGAACCACTCGATCTCTCCCTCCCCCTCCAGGATGGCTGCCGTACCTTGCTCCTCTGCCCTTAAAACCACCACCGATTCCCCTGCAACCCTAACCCTAGCACACGCGCCTCCCATCTCATCTTTTTCTTCCTTCTCTCCTCTCTGCTCTGTACATTCACTGAACCTGAACCCCTTCCATGGCCGAGACTTGGCCTCCTTGGCGCCACCGAGGTGGCCCTCTCCGAGGATCCCCGAGGGCGGGAATGGAAACGGTGGAGCTCCAGCATCCGCCCCGTCCCCTCGGCTCGAGCCGGGAGGGCCCCCACCGCCGGCGCCGTCCGCTCCTTCGCCGGCATTCGCCACTGCCTGCTGCACCTGTCCGCCCGACCTCTCCTGCTCCCGATCGCCAAGGTGAGCGCCCGCCTCGGTTCTCCTCTCCCTCACCTCCTTCCGCACCAGGCCCCCACACCAACCTCGACCGCCACCATCACCCGCCCCAGCGCCCTCCGGCGATCGCCTGCCTTCGATGGCGATGAGTTCAGTTCGCTGGTTCTGTTCGCCTGCAGTACCTGTTCGGTTCGGTTTCAGTTTCAGAAAAATAGATCCCGCGAGCAACACCTCATATCCCCTCGCTTCCCCCTACTGCCACCAAAGTTTCAGTACCGTAGTGGTAGCAAACCCCAGCGCGCAGGCAGAGGTGCAGGGTTCGATCCCCCCTGCACCCATAAAACCCAATCTTTTTTTCCCAATTTTCTTGGTACAGGAACTTTTAGCAATTCACACATAGGCCCCTGGCACTTAATTCTAGACCCTGAAATATTTTTTCTAAGTCCCTGTTTCACTAAAAAATGGCAGATTTGCACTATATTTTGTGAATTGCATAAAAAATTCATCCCAACTCCAATTTTAGCTTTTTAAATATGTTTTATGTCCCAAATTGAATGTTCTATCCAAATATAAAATTTGTTTACTGTTTTGAATATTTTAAATTGGTGCAATATTTGAAAACTTGTCAAATTCAATTAAACTTGCAAAATTCATAACTTGGGCATAAAAATTCCAAATTTCACAAATGAAATATGTTTTCCAATCAAATTTTCATGTACTTTCCAAATATCAATTTTGTTTTCTGTTTTGAATAATTTAAATTGCTGAAAACAACTGTTTCTTGTTTAATGAATTTAAAATTGCCAAAATAATAACTTGCTCATTTTAAATCCAATTTCCACAAATGAAATATGTTTTCCATGCAAAATTAAACCACCTTTCCAAATATAATTTTTTTTTCATGTTTTGAATAATTAAAAGTGGTTAAATAATTTAAATCTTATTTAATTCATTTAATATTGTTAAATTTATAACTTGATCAAAACAAATTCTTTTGGGGCATATAAAATATGTTTTCAAACCACAAAAGTATAAACATTTCAAATATGGATCTCACTTAATGTTTTGAACAAATAAAAATTCATTTAAGTTCATGTTTGAATTAAATTCATTTAATTCTTGCTTAAACTTGTTTAATTCATAAATAATTTATTTGAAATCCTTTTTCAACAAGTGAAACATGCAATCCACCTAAAATTGTGTGTTCTTATCAAATATAAACTTTGTTATCTATCTTGAACAATTTAACTTGATGAAAACAACAAATGCTTGTGTGACCCCTTTAAGTAACCAAAATTTCCTAACTTAATGAATGAATTTCCAAACTTGTTAAACCTTATTTCTATTTGATTCTTTTGTTGTTATTTTGCTGTTTTCCTCATGCATGCATCATGCTAACAACTCTCACATGATAATTAATTGTAAATCATTTGTTTCCACTTATTTCAATGGATCTTTTCCATATGCAATCCAATTGCATATGGGTCCATTTAATCCTGTTTCTATCTTGTCAACTAGTTTATTTTGATGCAACCATTAACTTGACATGCATCATCCCATGTTTGTGCATTATGCCATGTTATTGATTGTTTATCTTTCTGCCTTGTTTGTTTGCTTCTTCCCGGATATACGACGACGTTGAGACCGACGATACTTACGACACCCCTTCTAAGGATCTAGCTCAGTACCAGGCTACTGGGTTTTGCAGGCAAGTTATCACTCACATGAACCACTGTGTTTCCTTTCAACATTGGTTACCGATACTTTCCGTTGTCCTTTTCTGCTAGCCTTAGTAGTAGTTGTTTCTGTTACGAACCTATCACATGTATCCTTTAACCCTAATATTGCCTCACCTCCATACCTATAACCATTGTTTGAGCCCGTGTCTTACTAGCATGCTTAGGTTGCTTTGCTCGAGTCTGTTATCCGTTACTTTCTGTTACTACTTCTATTACGTTGTGGGGGCTCGATGTTTAATCAATCAATCATGCTAATGTTACTATTAATAATAAATTTGATGATAAGGCACCGGCAGGAGGCCCATGAGAGGTTTTGAAGCCTGCTAGTGTCGACCCTAATAGGAAAAGGGTCTTGTCTACTGATCCATGATGAGCACTACCCGCATTTGGGAAGCGAGTATGGGCGCCCCCCTCAACTTGACCTGATTCGCATCTCGTCCAAATCGCCTCATTTAGTTCGTGTTTTCCATTTGCCGCATGCATGTTTTTGCGAGCCAGGCCAGGGTGGAACTTTCGTAGTCGGCATATAGGGGGACACGTCTTAGAGTGCTATGAGGGTCCATTTTCTTCTGGGCTCGATTAGTCGTGCGCCCAAGGTGCTTTGGGCTTGATGCGAAGAATGGTTGGTTGTTGAGTGCCCCGCTTGGTGGGAGGCATCCCATCTGGCGGGATATTCATGAGTGTACGGCCAAATTGGTGCAACCCTGCAGGGATAATCTTCTCGAGAAGCCGTGTTTTCCGCGGTTATGGATTACTTGGTGAAAGTACTGGCTAACAAGTACTCAGGACAACTTAAACATAATGATCAATATGTTACACCCCATGATTAATAACTTGACTAGTAATAGGTTGATGACATAATAATTTGATTCCGTTAATACAACTGTGTGAGTTATCCTCGGATCGCTTCTTTGGATAAGGGGCGAGATCCAGGATGGGTTTGTTTGAAGTTATCTTTCAGTTGGTTACAATCCTCGATCTTATCTCCTTTCTGTTAGCCGGAAGTGGTAGAATCTCTGTAGTTGGTTAGCGCAGCCAGTTGCAGCATCTTTTATACCCCCTCTCTTCCGTTGAACCCAAGGCATCTGTGCTTGGTGTTGACGGGTTACACTTTGGTGAACTGTGAGTCTTGCTTGCCAGTACGTTTATGTACTGACCCCTTTGGGGCTGTGGTTTACGCAGACCTACGTTTCCGAAGATCTACATGGTGGCTATACGTGAGTATGACGAGACTGCTGACGAGTAGATAGCGGACCCGGGCAGGATCCGAGACTTCGTGGATGGGCTCCGTCTGTTTGTTTCCGGCCTCTTAGGCCTATTTGGTTCTTGTCTGTACTCAGACATGTTGAATGCTTCCGCTGTATTGTAATGATGTATTGTTGGGGCATGTGCCCTCTGAATGATTGTATTTGCTATCTCTGCTCTAATGAGAGCCAATTGCAACTTATTTCAATCTTTTGTGTCGTAGAGATCTGCTGTGATATCAGTTGTTAAACGCCGTTGACGTACCATGTGTGTATGGTTTGAAGTACGTCGACGGAAGTGCCTTTGATCTCTAGTGGATAGTTTACATCGACGATGGAATAGCAGGGCTTGTGTTGTCGCGCATAAGCGCAGGCCTACCAGGAAGCTGGGACGTGGGAGCAGTTATGCCCCATAATCCAAGCATCTGCTATCCAGTTCGTACGGTGAGTATCCCCTAGAAGTCAGGGTGCGACATGGTTTCTCCGGAGGGGGGCTCCGGATCGTATGAATGCTACCAAATCCCATGGTATGAAATACCATGTGTGTTATGGTGTGTTATGGTTTTGGATACCCGAGATTACCTCTCTCTCTGTGTTAGGATTTCACCGGTGTCGTATTCTCTCTCGCGGGTTCCAGGACTAATTAATGAGAGCCCGAAACTCCCGGGTGTGACGGAACTGGGGGAATCTTGCCAAGAGTCGTGCCCTACCATTCTCTTGGGTGTTACTTGGGCTTAACCTAACACAACCAAACAGCTAGTTCCACTTCTCTACCAACCTTCCGGCTCACATAGATGGGGTAGAACGACAATTCCGTCTTTTCCCCCCAGCGGGGTTATGGTTTCTCCGGAGAGGTGGCTCCGGATCGTTTGAATGTCTCCAAATCCATTTGCACGCCATACCATGTGTGATAGAGTGTCGCATTGGTATTGGATGCCCAATATTCTCTCGCTCTCTGTCGTATTCTCTCTCGCGCATTCCCGGACTAATTAATGAGCGCCCGAAACTCGTGGGTGTGACGGAACTGGGGGAATCTTGCCAAGAGGTGGGCTCTACCATTCTCTTGGGTAATCCTGGGGCCTAAACTAACACAACCAAGCAGTTAGTTCCACTTTGCTACCCCCTTCCGAATCTCGTAGGTGGCGCAGAACGACAATTCTTTCTTTTTCCCCAGCGGGGCTATGGTTTCTCCGGAGGGGGCTCCGGATCGTATGAATGCCACCAAATACCATGGTATACTATACCATGTGTGTTAGAGTGTGTCATGGGTCTTGGATTCCCAAGAGTCCCTCGCTCTCTATGTTAGGGCTTCACCGGCGTCGGATTCTTTCCAGCGGGTTCCAGGACTACTTAGAGCCCGAAACTCCGAGATTTGACGGAACTAGGGGAAATCTTGCCAAGAGGTGGACCCTAAAATTTTCTTTTGGTGTTCCTTGGGCCTAACCTAACACAACCAAAGAGTTGGTTCCACTTTGCTACCCCCTTTCGGTCACGTAGAGGGGCTAGAACGGCAGTTCCACCTTTTTCCCCAGCGGGGCTATGCATGGTTTCTCCGGAGGGGGGCTCCGGATCGTATGAACGCCACCAAATACCATGGTATGACATACCATGTGTGTTAGAGTGTCATGGTATTGGATACCCGAGATTACCTCGCTCTCTGTGTTAGGGTTTCACTGGTGTCGGATTCTCTCTCATGGGTTCTAGGACTAATTAATGAGAGCCCGAAACTCCCGGGTGTGACGGAACTGGGGGAATCTTGCCAAGAGGTGTGCCCTACCATTATCTTGCTTGTTCCTTGGTCCTAACCTAACACAACAAAACAGTTAGTTCCACTTTTCTACCCCTTCCGGCTCACGTAGATGGGGCAGAACGACAGTTCCGTCTTTTTCCCCAGCGGGGCTATGGTTTCTCCGTAGAGGTGGCTCCAGATCGTTTGAATGCCACCAAATCCAATTTGCACGCCATACCATGTGTGCTAGAGTGTGGCATAGGTCTTGGATGCCCAAGATTCCGTCGGTCTCTATGTTAGGGTTTGACCGATGTCGTAATCTCTCTCGCGGGTTCCAGGACTAATTAATGAGAGCCCAAAACTCCCGGGTGTGACGGAACTTGGGGAATCTTGCCAAGAGGTGGGCCCTACAGTTCTCTTGCGTGTTACTTGGGCATAACCTAACACAGCCAAGCAGTTAGTTCCACTTTGCTACCCCTTCCGACTCTCGTAGATGGGGCAGAACGACAATTCCCTCTTTTTCCCCACCGGGGCTATGGTTTCTCCGGAGGGGGCTCCGCATCGTCTGAATGCCATCAAATCCCATGGTATACCATACCATGTGTGTTAGAGTGTGTCATGGGTCTGGGATGTCCAAGATTCCCTCTCTCTCTGTGTTAGGGCTTCACCGGCGTCAGATTTTCTCTAGCCATGCGCAGTCCGGCCAGGCCACATCAGCTCCGACGTGGCCAGTCCTATGTGGCAAAATCATGACGAAATGAAATCGTCGTGGATCGAAACCAGCCCAATCCATTTGAGTGATCTGCATGGGCTAGGCCCAACAATTCTAGCTTTTTTTTCTTTTCTGGTACGTGGCCTTTCTGGTCATTTTTTGGGCCTTATCTGTTCACAGCCCTTTCAACTTTCGGGCCTTGGCCATTTTAATGAAAGATTTCTATTTTATTCAGCCCAATAGGGGGACAAATATAATTCGGCCATATCTTCCAGTTAGGGCTTTGTTTGGGCCAGACAATGGCCGTAGAGGTACAGGATAATAACACATATTGGGACTCTTTAGGTACACACTAACAACACACATTTTTTTCAGCACTTATTTTTGTCCACGTATGAGTTCTCAATCAATAACTAGAATCAGTCAATTACATCATATAATACAGAGATGGAATGGCAAACACGGTATAACAAGCTCTAAAAGTGACTAAATAATACAACAGAATAACAAGCAACAGGTTTCTTCAAACTTCTTCAACATGTTGCTCCTTCCATAGCATGAATTTCTTCATCCTAGAACTCCTGTAAATGAGAGGGAACATCCACATTATTTAGACAATATATAGGCAATGGCATAACCACATATATATCTAAAATTCTAAATATTAAATCTATGATTAAAATCACATGTCAACCACTAATATAGATCCTAAGATCAGCCACTAAATAAGACATGAAAGATTATATTAAGAGTATAGGAAAGCACATATAATCAACTAATAGCTAGTCTCAAGAGATAGAGATCGTTATTTAACAAAGCCTAACATAATGAAAAAGTAGCTATTATACATATACAGATCTGAAGATCAGCCAGTAAAAACACAACAACCAACAGAACAGGTTTAAGTTCTCACAATTCATGCCTTACCACAATGTACATCGCAGGAAACTGAACTAGAACAAGATGGATGGGATTTTTCTAGCACCTGGTGTACCGCGCCAGCTCCTCAACTCCAGTATTACAGCTCCTTTGACAGACTGAAACAAGAATACTCTCGAATAAGTTCAAACTTATAGAAACTATGCAAGCTGAAATTCTTTAACCTGGAATCGGCTTGATATTGTTACAGGCACACAAATCACACCACCAGCAATTCAGTTTCAGCAACAGAACAAAACAGAAGTTCTAATACATACCATCATTAGAAAAAAGTGGCATATATCTATGCATCCATTGCATGCAGATCCAATTATTTGACAGACAAAAATCGAGAGTATTTTGCTGTTGAACAAGACAAGTACTAGGAAAATATTATTCAAGAAATCTCATATAGTATGAATTAAGACAGGAAGCAATCAGACGTTGAGTTGTGAAAGCATGCAGTGAACCAAAGCCAAAACCCCATGCTAATTTTATTTAATTGAACATCCCGTGGCAATGCAGCATTTTTATGTATTGCAATATATGCACAGTGTAGACTCAATTCATATAGAGTTGCAGTACAGATTGGTGAATAGATACCAAACAGATAACTTGATCAAAACAAAATTTTACTCCACCGAAGTAGACACGATTCAGCAAAATTATACTACCTCAGATCCGGTACGAAAGGGTGGCATCGGGTTCTTACATTGGTGGTTGATGGTGGAATCGACGAAGGTCATGTGGTGAGGACGCACACCACCAGCAGCTTCATCTGCACCCGGTCCACCTCCCATGCCTATGAGACGGGAATTAGAGAGGAGGAACCGAGAGAGAAGGGAAAGGGACTTCATTAAGCCTTCCATTGCAATTGCAGCTACACCCAATGACCCAACCTACAGCAGCTATGGACTAAGAGTTGGCAACTAACTTGGCAATTTAGAAAGGAGGAGGGGGGTTGAGGACAGAGAACCTTAATGGAGCGGTACAGGGACGGCTTGATGCTGAAGCAAGTGCTATAGGTGGCTAAGCAACACTTGCTGGGTTGCTGAGCAGCAGGATGCTGGCGGCGGCGAAGACAGCAGCACACAAGAAGCAGGTGCTATGCAGCACAACACAACCAGGGGCAGGAGCCCTCCTCCATCCTCAAAATGCACAAGTCTGTCCAGAAAAAAAACTACATTGCAATAAGTATACCTGGTACAGGAGAACAACATCCATCTCAACAAAAAAAGGAACCAACATAGAAATATTTATTTGGATCTCCATATAGATAATCAGGATGTATATTTACTCACAGGCATAGCTAACTGATGGAAAACCACTTACTCAGGTTCATAAGGCAGACCAACATATATAGATACACATAAGAATAGGTTAACAGAGGTGACAAATTACCCAGATTATGTTCTATTACTACCCCATTCAAAAAACTATCAGGATAACAAGTTGCATCAGGAAGATGTTACTGCTAATACCAACAGAATAGTATGACAAAAATTCTACAAGTAGCAACAAAACCAGCATCAAATTTAGGTTTTCTGCATCAAATTTATTTCCAAATCCACCTAATTGTGAGTCCATACAAGCCTCTGTAACGAAGAATAACCATGTAACACTATAGCTATAGCATATCGACATCATACTCCACTAGTAAAATACTCACATGAACAAAGGGGATTATTTACAAGAATAGCATGGATGAGGATGGGGTGGGGGAGAGAGATCTCACCGGGCATCTACAGGTTGGGGAAGGCGTCGGCAGCAGCACAAGGGCAGGTTTGTGGACAAGCAACAACAGGTCGGGGAGGAGGTGGCAGGCGCAAGCAGCTCGGGGAGGTGGTCGCCGGCAGCAAAAGCTGATCCTACTCGTGGCGTGCTGTGCAGTGAGAAGACGAGCAGAATGAGATTGGATCTGAGGAGGAAGAGGGGAATTGGGGGTTGTCTCCGCGTGACCAGCTTGACCTACGGCGCAAAATTAACCTGTAAACCGGCGGGAATCGGGCGTGGTGCTCACCGGGAGGGGCTCGGGGAAGTCTCGGTTGCCGGCATGGACGAACGGCGGCGAAATCCGGTGGGGACGAGCTCGGCAAAATCTGGTCGAGGTGCAGGCCATTTTTCTCGGGGAGGGAGCCGCTCCTGTAGGCTGATCTAGAGAGGCACCATCACTCTTCTTCATGGTGGAGGTTAGATCCACCGCCGACGCAGCCGACGTGCATCCCGGCCACGAATCGGAAGGTCCCGGCACACACGCCGACCCCGAAGTGGTGGTGAGCGCGCGCGGACGCTTGCGTGAGGGTGAAGACCACGTCGTGGTTGCGCCCGTCAAGACCGGGAAGGTGGGGATCTGGCCACGGTGAGCGTAACCACGACGGGGAGGGCGCGTGGTATGCGGGGAGCCGGGCGGCGGCGCGTGGTTTGCGGGGAGGGGAGGGAAAGATGGGCTTTAGGGTTAGCTTGCAGATATGATGTGGATTTGGACCCCGTGCAGTTTTCTGAAATTTCCCCTCCACGCCCTGTTTTAGTTACTCGTTTCACGCCTCACAACTCACGACGTAGTGGCTGTAGGTGGACCCTAGCTCTTCTTGACCCCACCACACAGTCTCAAATTAGGTGGTTTGGTAGCAAATAGTTTCTTTCATAGCCATATCTTTCTACAAATAGTTTCTTTGAAGATAAAAATCTTCAAACTTATAATACTGTAATACTTTTTTTCGCTAATACTCCCTCTGTTCCTCCGAAGATTCTTGAGATTCGGGCCAGATGACGGATGTTATGGCCATATACATGACATAGTTTATTAAAATGTGCACATATTGTATACAAATATTCATAATGGAACAACGAACAATGTTAACGAAGAAAGTTTTATTTTTCATTGAATAAAAATATCATTTTTCATTTTCGGAGTGGTACAAACGGATTTTTTTGTGAAGCATGTGCCAAAAATATGTTGCAAAATTGTACCAAATAAATTTACAAAGCTATTATACCACATTTCATGTTCAAGTAACAAAATTCCTGCCGATTCAGCTGAAACCGGGCCAAATTTGAACTACAGGTGCCTCGTAGTTTGCTCATGATTTTTTGTAAAAATCATTTTTAGGTACACCAGTACCTATTTCAATAGAGATACAACAAGAGTTTCACAATATTCCTCCCCTAGCTACGAACGACATACCCGCCGTCTTGACTTTTTCCTGAAACCAGTTTAGAAAATTCCAGAAAATTCAAAAAAATTCAAAATGATGCAAGACCTTCGCGTGGTGTCATTATATATGTCCTAGTATCCACCAAAAACAATAAACTTGGAATACGACAGTTGTGTTGAAAAGGTGTTCATAGAAATGAGCTATCTCCTACGAAGATTCTTGGGTTTCGGGCGAAATGACGGATGTTATAGCCACACTCATGGCATAGTTTGTTGAAATGTGCCCATATTCTACACAAACATGCATAATGGAACAATGCACAATGTTGACGAAGAAAGTTTTATTTTTCGTTGAATAAAAATACCATTTTCCATTTCCGGAGTGTCAAAACTGGCTTTTTTTGTGAAGCACATACACAAAATATGTTGCAAAAATGTACAAAGTAAAATTCTAAATATATTATGTCATATTTTATCTACAAATAACAAACTTACTACCTCTCAATAGCTCAAAATACAGCTCTTTCGAAAAAGACAAATTTCTGCCGATTCAGCTGAAACCGGGCTAATTTTGAACTACAGGTGCCTTATAGTTTGCTCATGATTTTTTAAAAAAATCATTTTTAGGTACCCAAGTACCTATTTCAACATATATACACCAATAGTTCATCAATATTCAACACCTAGGTACGAACGGTCATGTCCCCCATTTTGACCGTTTTCCGAAATCGGCTTTGAAAATTCCAGAAAATTCAAAAAAACTCGAAACGATGCAAGATCTTCGCGTGGTGTTGTTATATATGTCCTAGTATCCACAAAAAATAATAAACTTGGAATACGACAATTTGGTGGGAAATGTGTTCACAGAAATGAGCTATCACGTACGAAGATTCATGGCTTTCGGGCGAAATGACGGATGTTTTGGCCACATCCATGGCATAGTTTGTTTAAATGTGACAATATTCCACACAAAGATGAATATCTGTACAACTAACAATGTTCACGAAGAAAGTTTTATTTTTCGTTGAATAAAAATTCCATTTTCCATTTCCGGAGTGTCAAAACTGGGTTTTTTTGTGAAGCACCCACCTAAAATATGTTGCAGAATTGTACAAATTAAAATTATAAATATATTATGTCATATTTGATCTACAAATAACAAACTTACTACCTCTCAATAGCTCAAAATACACCTCTTTCGAATAAGACAAATTTCTGCCGATTCAGTTGAAACCGGGCTAATTTTGAACTACAGGTGCCTGATAGTTTGCTCATGATTTTTTGAAAAAATCATTTTTAGGTACCCAAGTACCTATTTCAACATAGATACACCAATAGTTCATCAAGATTCAACACCTAGGTACGAACGGTCATGTCCCCCGTTTTGACCGTTTTCCGAAACCGGCTTTGAAAATTCCAGAAAATTCAAAAAAACTCGAAACGATTCAAGATCTTCGTATGGTGTTGTTATATATGTCCTAGTATCCACCAAAAATAATAAACTTGGAATACGACAATTTGGTGGGAAATGTGTTCACAGAAATGAGCTATCTCGTACGAAGATTCATGGCTTTCGGGCGAAATGACGGATGTTTTGGCCACATCCATGGCATAGTTTGTTTAAATGTGACAATATTCCACAAAAAGATGCATATCTGTACAAATAACAATGTTCACGAAGAAAGTTTTATTTTTCATTGAATAAAAATTCCATTTTCCATTTCCGGAGTGTCAAAACTTGGTTTTTTTGTGAAGCACCCACCGAAAATATGTTGCAGAATTGTACAAATTAAAATTCTAAATATATTATGTCATATTTGATCTACAAATAACAAACTTACTACCTCTTAATAGCTCAAAATACACCTCTTTCGAAAAAGACAAATTTCTGCCGATTCAGTTGAAACCGGGCTAATTTTGAACTACAGGTGCCTGATAGTTTGCTCATGCTTTTTTGAAAAAATAATTTTTAGGTACCCAAGTACCTATTTCAACATAGATACACCAATAGTTCATCAAGATTCAACACCTAGGTACGAACGGTCATGTCCCCCGTTTTGACCGTTTTCCGAAACCGGCTTTGAAAATTCCAGAAAATTCAAAAAAAACTCGAAACGATTCAAGATCTTCGCATGGTGTTGTTATATATGTCCTAGTATCCACAAAAAATAATAAACTTGGAATACGACAATTTGGTGGGAAATGTGTTCACAGAAATGAGCTATCTCGTACGAAGATTCTTGGCTTTCGGGCGAAATGACGGATGTTTTGGCCACATCCATGGTATAGTTTGTTTAAATGTGACAATATTCCACACAAATATGCATATCGGTACAACTAACAATGTTCACGAAGAAAGTTTTATTTTTCGTTGAATAAAAATTCCATTTTCCATTTCCGGAGTGTCAAAACTGGGTTTTTTTGTGAAGCACCCACCGAAAATATGTTGCAGAATTGTACAAATTAAAATTCTAGATATATTATGTCATATTTGATCTACAAATAACAAACTTACTACCTCTCAATAGCTCAAAATACACCTCTTTAGAAAAAGAGAAATTTTTGCCGATTCAGCTGAAACCGGGCTAATTTTGAACTACAGGTGCCTGATAGTTTGCTCATGATTTTTTGGCTAATTTTGAACTACAGGTGCCTGATAGTTTGCTCATGATTTTTTGAAAAAAATCATTTTTAGGTACCCAAGTACCTATTTCAACATAGATACACCAATAGTTCATCAAGATTCAACACCTAGGTACGAACGGTCATGTCCCCCGTTTTGACCGTTTTCCGAAACCGGCTTTGAAAATTCCAGAAAATTCAAAAAAACTCAAAACGATTCAAGATCTTCGCATGGTGTTGTTATATATGTCCTAGTATCCACCAAAAATAATAAACTTGGAATACGACAATTTGGTGGGAATGTGTTCACAGAAATGAGCTATCTCGTACGAAGATTCATGGCTTTCAGGCGAAATGACGGATGTTTTGGCCACATCCATGGCATAGTTTCCTTAAATATGACCATATTCCACACAAATATGCATATCGGTACAACTAACAATGTTCACGAAGAAAGTTTTATTTTTCGTTGAATAAAAATTCCATTTTCCATTTCCGGAGTGTCAAAACTGGGTTTTTTTGTGAAGCACCTACCGAAAATATGTTGCAGAATTGTACAAATTAAAATTCTAAATATATTATGTCATATTTGATCTACAAATAACAAACTTACTACCTCTCAATAGCTCAAAATACACCTCTTTAGAAAAAGACAAATTTCTGCCGATTCAGTTGAAACCGGGCTAATTTTGAACTACAGGTGCCTGATAATTTGCTCATGAATTTTCGCAAAAATAATTTTTAGGTACACAAGTACCTATTTCTTCAGAGATATAGCAATATTTTTACAAAATTTCACAATTAGATAACCACGGTCTTGCCCACCATTTTGACTCAAAAACCGTAATTCAAAATCTCCTAAAGTCTCAAGAAATATATGCTCATGGGAATGATTGTATTCTGTTTGAAAAATGGTTTGAAATGGTCTATAATTACTACAAATAATTTTACAATTTTTTTAAAATTGGTTACGGTTATTTTGGAGGTGGAATTCAAATTATAGAATGAAAACAGAAAAAAACGAAAAAAACCCGACCAAGCACAACACAGTCGCCTGTTCTGTCGCGCTAGCAGCCCAACACTTTCTTCCCTGCCTAATTCGGCCCAGAAGCTTCCCTGCCGAATTCCCCCTCCCAAATTCCCCCTCCCATGGGCCTTGGCCCAAAGTCGCATCGGTAATTAAAAGAACTGAACACGTAGTTCTAACAGGAACCATGTGGTGCCCTGGTGGTTCGGTTAGGCAACGGTTGAGGGTAAGGTTCATGGTTCGAACCCCCTAGCGAACCTATTTTGACGATTTATTCTTTATCATGGCAGTTCTACATCGCATGGGTAAACATAAAAACAAGTGAACGCATGGTTCTAACAGCAACCGTGCGGTGGCCTGGTGGTTTGGTGAGGCAACAGTTGAGCGTGAGATGCATGGTTCGATCCCCAGCGAACGTATTTTTGCGATTTATATCCTTTATCATGGCAATTCTACATCGCACCGGTAAACATCAAAATATGTGAACACATTGTTCTAACAGCAACTGTGCGGTGGCCTGGTGGTGTGTTGAGGCAACAGTTGAGCGTGCGATGCAAGGTTCGAACCCCAAGCGAACCTATTTTTCCTATTTTTGCGATTTATCCTTTATCATGGCAGTTATCCAGTAGACATGCCACGTAGGCGAGGTTGATGATGTGTCTATCGAACAAGTATGCCATGTAGGAGGAGTTGATGATGTGTCCGTCCAATCGTACCGACGCATCCACATTTACAATGTCATGACGATTTAAATTCGTCGTTATCGGTTAAAAACAAGGCCACGATCGTTCGTGACGATATCACTTTACAAAATCACGACGTTTTTTAACCAAATCGTCATAAAAAATCAACATTTTGATCCCCTTCAGCGGCTAACGACGATATGGCAACAAATCGTCGTAACTTTATGACGATTTCGTCCATCGTCGTTGCGAGAACGTCATGTATCAACACATTTCTTGTAGTGGTTCCATGACTACTTAGAGCCCAAAACTCCCGGATTTGACGGAACTAGGGGAATCTTCCCAAAAGGTGGAACCTAAAATTTTCTTTGGTGTTCCTTGTGCCCTAACACAACCAAACATTTGTTTCCACTTTGCTACCCCCTTCCAGCGCACGTAGAGGGGCCAGAACGGCAGTACCGCCTTTTTCTCCAGCGGGGCTAGCTATGCACGGTTTTTCCGGAGGGGGGCTCCGGATCGTATGAATGCCAGCAAATCCCATGGTATGACATACCATATGTGTTAGAGTGTGTCATGTGTGTTAGGGCTCCACCGGGGTCAGATTCTCTCTGGCGGGTTCCAGGACTACTTAGAGCCCGACTTCTTTCTCTCTGTGTTTCTCTCTCAAATTTACATTCCCTATTGGCCCGAAACTCCCGGAATGGAGACACGGGAGGGAATCTTGTGAAGAGTTGGGGCATACCATTGTCTCGGGACTTCCTAGTGTCCACCCTAACACATCCAAGCAAGTAGATAATCATTTTTTTTAAAGGCACGATATCACTAAATAATCAACACAGTTAGATAAGCTTGGTTTTCAAAAAATTGAATCTGCATTTTGTCTTTCAAAAAAATCGGGGAAATTGTTTTTATTATGTCAGATCAAACAGATGGAATATTTTGTGGTTAAGTTATTATTATTCTATATTAATTGTTCTTCTTTCCATTTCAAATTATTTTTCTTCTCTTTTGTGAAATGTTTTCGGCAACTAGCGCCAGGCCGACCCTTTATTGCGCGGGAGACGCAGCGTCAACCCCTTCGGGAAGGCGCACCCTTTAATTGGTCTCACCTCCCCCTCTCTCTCTTCTGGTCATATCACTCGCTCTATCTCCCTCCCCGCCTTCCTGAGCTTCCCCTCTCTCTGTCGGCGGGTTTTCTTCTGTCGGGACATCTCCAACACCGGGACGACCATCCTCGGCGGGAAACGAAGGCCAGGCCTCCTCTTCCTCCCTGGGCGGACATGATCGTCATCGGCTTTTTTTCAGATCACTGCGTGCGTCGTCCCGTCCTTTTCGAGGGCTTTGGCAATGGCGGTAAGATGATATCTAATCCTCTTATCCCTTGTATGTATCGTAGATCTGTAGATTGAGCTCGATTTTTCTGCGTAGCACGACATGCACGGTAGATCTACATGTTTTTACCGGTCATTCTGCGTCTCTGCTTCGTATTTTCTCCCGTAGACGTGGTTTTCTTCTTTGGCTTAAGTTTGGGATATCCGGCACGCTTAGTTCATCTATTTCCACCATGATTTCGATAGGTTATGGTTTAATTCTGTACCCGATTTGATTGCTTCACTTAGATTAGGCTTAGATTTGCGTTTTTTGGGGTTCACGGCTTAGATTTAGTATTTTTGCAAGGTTATTTCAATTTTGGCCAATTATTAACACTTTGGCTAATGATTTACCGAGGCCAGGTGCTAGTAGTTACTATACTTGTTGTACTTAGAAATTCTGAGGTCAGATTTAATTTTTCTGTGCATTTTCCATTGTTCCACCTGTTTTTCTTTTGTGTATCCTAATTGATCAACATGATGAATGTCCTCCTAGTTATATGTCGATGATTAAACTAGGCCATGGTAAAGGAAAACAGAGTATCTAAAATACCTTGTAGTGTATACAATTTGAGTATCTATATTCGTATATGCTATTTTAGGCACTCTCTTGGCCTTGGTTTGTATGGCAATGATATATGAGGCTCATATTACATTTGTTTCTATTGTTCCACTTTTCTTTGCCTTGAATGTCCTCCTAGTTATATGCCGATGATGAAACTAGGCCATGGTAAAGGAAAAGAGTGTCTATAATACCTTGTAGTGTATACAATTTGAGTATTTGTATTCGTATATGCTCTTATAGGCACTCGCCTGGCCTTGGTTTGCATGGCAATGATATATGAGGCTCGTATTACATTTGTTTCTATTGTTCCACTTTTCTTTGCCATGAATGTCCTCCTTGTTATATGCCGATGATTTAAACTAGTGTAACACCTCGGGTGTTTTCCCTAAGTTAGAAAGTTGGTTGTTTTTCTTTTGCTTGCATCACATGCATCATATGCATTGCACCTTGTTTTGAAAACAACTCAAAAATTCAAACCAATTTAAACTTTCTAACATGTCCAAAATTTCCAATTAAAAGTTGCCAACTAAACCACTCAAAATGTTTCCAATAGTTTGAATTTGAATCAAATAGAAAAATGCTTGATAATAAAACCCCCTTTTATTAACACCCTAATGATAAATTTAAATAAAAAATTCAAATCAAATCATTCATACTTGGCATGTTCCAAATGTGGGTTTAAAAAAAAATTAAAATCTTGCAAACAATTAACTTCAATGAGTTTCCATAATGGGTTGAGCTTATTGAATAAAAAAAATTGGTTATTTCAAAAAAATCAAAACCTATATGAACCCTATTTGAAATTAAAATAGCAATTTTAAATCTTTTGGCCATTTCAAATTTTTGGAAATAATGTTAACATATCTTTGATCTTGCTGTTAGGTTTTTCAATAAAAAATTAATTCATAAAATGAAAACCCCAAAACTTCTCTCTTTTTCTCTCTCTTTTCTTTCTACAAAAAATGTGTGCAAACAGAAAAAAATAGAAGCAAAAAAAAATGAGCTAGGGGGAGGCAGGCCAAAGCCCACCACCCCAGCCATCTCTCCTAGCCCAGCAGCCCAACACCCCCCCTTCTTCCTCGTACGGACAGACAGAAGGGGGGGATGTCGCTGTCACCTCGAGGTCCCCTCCCACCTGCCCTCGTTAAAGCCTCACCCCTTCCCCTCCAAAACCCTAGCAGCTCCATCTTCCTCTCCTCCTTCCGCCGCCGCCACCATCTCTCTTCTCCCTGTCTTTTTCTTTCCTCCACCGAGACCACCATGGCCGGAGAAGCCAGCTCACGGGGGAGGGGGACAGGGTGGCCGCGACGAGCTGCTGATGGCGGGAACGGAGCCGCCGCGACGTCTTCCTCCTCTACGCCTCCACAACCACCCCCGGAGCCCTCGACACCGCCGCCACCGACCACGTCCGCGCCATCGTCGTCGTCTGTATCTGAACGTCGTCGCCGTCTTCTGCTTCCCCTTCAACCGGTGTGAGCGCCCATGCCTGTCCTCCTTCCTCTCTGTCTCCCTCGCACACGCTACACACGCACGAGCACATCCTCCACCTCGCCACGGATCTCTCCCGCTCGAGTGCTCCTGTTAACCGCGAGCGTCTGTCGATGGTTCCGGCAGAGGCCAAGTATAAACTTTTGCGTTCAGTTCAGTTAGCACCACGTAGTAGGTTCAAAACGGTACAGATCACGTATAACTCAAACAAGCCGCAGCAGCCCACTGGTTGCGCTCGCTGCGCGCGCATCAGGAGGGCGTGGGTTCGACTCCCTCCCCCGCACGGTTTAAACACATCTTTTTGTTTTATTTTTTCCAGATCCAGAACAACACCCTTCTCGCACCTAGGTCACTGTTAATTTTCTTTCCAAGTCCCTGTAGTTATTTTCTAGGTCCCTGGTTATTTCTATAAACCATAAAAATGCTTAAACTTGGTAATTTAATAACTTTTGTTTGGAAACTCAACTTGGAAAACTTTCAACATGAAAACCACTCCATTTTAAATGCTCTACCACGTTATCAACTTTATTTCTGTTTTTGAATAATTGAAAATGCTGAAAACATTTATTACTTGTGAAATGCTTTAAATATTGCAAAATTCATAACTTGGTCATAAAAATTCCAAATTCAACAAATAAAATATGTTTTCTATACCAAATTAAATTATCTACATGTTTAAACCATTTGTATACTGTTTTGAACCTTCCAAATGGTTTCAAAAATTCAAATTCAAACTACTATTCCAAATTTGGTCAAATTCATAACTAATTCAAATTTAATTCAAATGGCCCATGTCAAATATGTTTTCCATCCAAAATTTCATGCTCTTTCCAAATATAACAATTGTTTTCTGTTTTGGATAAATAAAACTAATGCAATTACTTAATGCTTTAATTAAATCATTTAAATGGTGAAATTCATAACTTGCTCAATTAAAATCCAATTTCAACAAATAAAATATGCTTTCCACTCAAAATGAAACCACCTTTCTGAATATCAACTTTGTTTTGCAATTTGGACAATTAAAATTAATGTCATTTAAAAATGCCTTAATTAATTAATTAAAAGTCCTAATTAATAACTTTCACATGCTTGCTCCAAATTGAAAACCCAAAACATGAAATCCATCCAAAATGAAATGCTACACTTGAATATAAACTTTGTTTTCTGTTTTGAATAAATTAAATTGCTGAAAACAACTATTTCTTAATTAATGCATTTAAAATTGCTAATTTAATAACTTGCTCATTTTAAATCCAAAGTCAACCAATGAAACATGTATTCCACCTAAAATTTTGTGTTCTTTCCAAATATGAATTTTGTGACCTATTTTGAACATTTAAAATTGGTGAAAACAACAAATGCTTGTGTAACTCATTTAAGAAGCCAAATTTCATAACTTAATAAATAAATCTCCAAACTTGGTAAACAACATATCAAAATGAAGGTATTGTTGTTTTCTTATTGTTTTTATCATCCATGCATCATTCTAATCAACTTTCACATGATGGTTATTTGTAGATCATTTAATTCAACATTAATTCATGGGCTTTTCCATATGCAATCCAAATTGCATATGGGCCCATTTGAATATGTTTACCATGTCAACTGGTTTACTTTGATGCACCAATTAATTGTCATGCATATAAAATAGGATCATGCTGGATCGTTTTCCGTAGAAGTAATTGTTCATCCGGTGTTTGTTCTAGTTTGTTGCTTCTTCGCGGATAGGACGTTGAGATGATGTGAGCAACGACAAGTTCGGATGTACCTCTACTTGCTGGATTCCAGGCAAGTATACTCACTTGCTACCTATGGCTGCCTTTCATCACTTGTTACCGATTCTTTCCGTTATTCCTATGCTAGCCTTATGATTCGATGCTTGTGTCTCGATCCAATCATATGTTTACCTTGCAGCCATGATATAGCCTTCCTTCCACTTCCTATTAACTGTTGTTTGTTTACCTTGTTGGCCCTCGTGTCGTAGTTGCATGCCTAGATTTGTTTGTGCTCGAGTCTTGTTGTCCGTCTTATCACCTGTTTAGTTTGATAGTTGGGTTTCAACTTAATCAACAACATGTTAATGTTTTTGGTAATAACAATTTGATGATAAGGCACCGGCAGGAGGCCCGGCGTGGTTTTGAAGCCTGCTAGTGTCGACCCTAATTAGGAAAAGGGTCTTGTCCATTGATCCATGATGAGCGCACTAACCACATGTGGCAAGCGAGTATGGGCGCCCCCCGCAATTCTGATTCGATTCTCATCTCGTCCAAATCGCCTCATTTAGTTCGGGTTTTCCATTTGCCGCATGCATATGCAGGTGTGAACCCTTGGCGCCAGGGTGGAACTTTTGTAGTCGGCATTTAGGGAGACACGTTCTTAGAGTGCTATGAGGGTCCACTTTTCTTCGTGGGGCTTGATTAGCCGTGCGCTCAATTGCACGGGGTTCTTTGGGCTTGATGCGAAGAAGAGTTGGGTTGTGTTGAGTGCCTCGCTTGGGGGAAGGGCCTTTCCATCTGGCGGGTCATTCTTACGTGTACGGCCAAATTGGTGCATCCCTGCAGGGTTAAATCTTCTCGAGAAGCCGTGTTGTCCGCGGTTATGGATGACTTGGTGAAAGTGCTGGCTAGCAAGTACTCAGACAACTTACACTTGACGATGATAACTTGAATAGTAATATAGATTACCTCCACCATAAAAATGAATGTCACCTTAATCAACCGTGTGAGTTTCCTTGGGTTGCTTCCTTAGTAGGGGGTAACACTGGATGGGTAATGTTTGGTGAGTACTTGTAGTTGGTTCTGATTCGCTATCTTATCCCTTTCTTTTAGCCGGATGTTGTAGCGAGTCTCTGTAGTTAGTTAGCGCAGCCAGCTGCCGCTTCTTTGCAGTAATCCCTTCCTTTCCGTTGTACCCAAAGTATTTGTATCTTGTGATGACTGGCTACGCCAGTATCTTGTGAGTATGGTTTATCCACTTGCCAGTACCTAACCGTACTGACCCACGAATCCTTTTTTGTGGCTGCATATTCCACATTGCAGTCAACAGGTTTGAAGTCTGACGACGTTAGCTTGGGAATCCCTCCGGCTTGGCCTGGGCAGGGATTGGACGCCATCGGTTATCTTCAGGACTCTTAGTCCAATTTGTATCTTGTCCATAGTCGGACACTATGTTGCTTCTTCGGCTGTTATTTGGATCTTTGTATTGTACCAGTTGTATCCTTGACTCGTTTGAGTCATCTTGTATATATCTCTTCTGTTGTTGTGGAATATTCGTGACTGTTGTAATGTTATCACAAGTGGCAACCTGGAATCGGTTATTATGTGGATTTTGGCGGAAATGCTGAAATCTGCATAGTGCCCGATCTCGGGGCGTCACAAATGGTATCAGAGCATGGTTTCCGATTCCCGATATTGTTTCGATACGAATGGTTATCGAAGCAACGGGTCCGCAAAGCCTGTAGGATAACCTCGCTAACGGTCGTGTTTCTAGAGTGTCAAAAACTATTTGTGCAAAAATCTGTTTTGGAAACATCTCAATAGGATTCTTGTTTTCTCCTTATCTCTATTCTATTTCTCCTCTCATCTTATTTGTTTTGGAGTCTTCCCCCCTTGTCTATCTTTCAAAGTGTTAGGATCCTACGTGGGTGGACGTTTTCTGAGCCTTTAACCTAATAGGTTCGATCATCAGAAGATTCCTGGTGGAAGAACATCGTCATCAGCCCGAGCAAGATCCCCTTGTTAGTGGTGTCGAGAAGCCCTTGTTAGCGGTGTTGAGGAGATCAACTGGAAGCATGAAGAATCGATATTCGAACTTCTTTCCCCTCCCGGGTTAGGGGGTGGATTGCGAGGGCGCAATCCCTTGTTAGTGGTGTCGTCTGTAACACCTGGGGTGTTTTCCCTAAGTTAGAAAGTTGGTTGTTTTTCTTTTGCTTGCATCACATGCATCATATGCATTGCACCTTGTTTTCAAAACAACTCAAAAATTCAAACCAATTTAAACTTTCTAACATGTCCAAAATTTCCAATTAAAAGTTGCCAACTAAACCACTCAAAATGTTTCCAATAGTTTGAATTTGAATCAAATAGAAAAATGCTTGATAATAAAACCCCCTTTTATTAACACCCTAATGGTAAATTCAAATAACAAATTCAAATCAAATCATTCATACTTGGCATGTTCCAAATGTGGGTTTAAAAAAAATTAAAATCTTGCAAACAATTAACTTCAATGAGTTTCCATAATGGGTTGAGCTTATTGAATAAAAAAATTGGTTATTTCAAAAAAATCAAAACCTATATGAACCCTATTTGAAATTCAAATAGCAATTTTAAATCTTTTGGCCATTTCAAATTTTTGGAAATAATGTTAACATATCTTTGATCTTGCTGTTAGGTTTTTCAATAAAAAATTAATTCATAAAATGAAAACCCCAAAACCTCTCTCTTTTTCTCTCTCTTTTCTTTCTACAAAAAATGTGTGCAAACAGAAAAAAATAGAAGCAAAAAAAATGAGCTAGGGGGAGGCAGGCCAAAGCCCACCACCCCAGCCATCTCTCCTAGCCCAGCAGCCCAACACCCCCCTTCTTCCTCGTACGGACAGACAGAAGGGGGGGATGTCGCTGTCACCTCGAGGTCCCCTCCCACCTGCCCTCGTTAAAGCCTCACCCCCTTCCCCTCCAAAACCCTAGCAGCTCCATCTTCCTCTCCTCCTTCCGCCGCCGCCACCATCTCTCTTCTCCCTGTCTTTTTCTTTCCTCCACCGAGACCACCATAGCCGGAGAAGCAAGCTCACGGGGGCGGGGGACAGGGTGGCCGCGACGAGCTGCTGATGGCGGGAACGGAACTGCCGCGACGTCTTCCTCCTCTACGCCTCCACAGCCACCCCCGGAGCCCTCGACACCGCCGCCACCGACCACGTCCGCGCCATAGTTGTCGTCTGTATCTGAACGTCGTCGCCGTCTTCTGCTTCCCCTTCAACCGGTGTGAGCGCCCCTGTCTGTCCTCCTTCCTCTCTTTCTCCCTCGCACATGCTACACACGCACGAGCACATCCTGCACCTCGCCCCCGCTCGAGTGCTCCTGTTAACCGCGAGCGTCTGTCGATGGTTCCGGCAGAGGCCAAGTCTGAACTTTTGTGTTCAGTTCAGTTAGCACCACGTAGTAGGTTCAAAACGGTACAGATCACGTATAACTCAAACAAGCCGCAGCAGCCCACTGGTTGCGCTCGCTGCGCGCGCATCAGGAGGGCGTGGGTTCGACTCCCTCCCCCGCACGGTTTAAACACATCTTTTTGTTTTATTTTTTCCAGATCCAGAACAACACCCTTCTCGCACCTAGGTCCCTGTTAATTTTCTTTCCAAGTCCCTGTAGTTATTATCTAGGTCCCTGGTTATTTCTATAAACCATAAAAATGCTTAAACTTGGTAATTTAATAACTTTTGTTTGGAAACTCAACTTGCAAAACTTTCAACATGAAAACCACCCCATTTTAAATGCTCGACCACATTATCAACTTTATTTCTGTTTTTGAATAATTGAAAATGCTGAAAACATTTATTACTTGTGAAATGCTTTAAATATTGCAAAATTCATAACTTGGTCATAAAAATTCCAAATTCAACAAATAAAATATGTTTTCTATACCAAATTAAATTCTCTACATGTTTAAACCATTTTTATACTGTTTTGAACCTTCCAAATGGTTTCAAAAATTCAAATTCAAACTACTATTCCAAATTTGGTCAAATTCATAACTAATTCAAATTTAATTCAAATGGCCCATGTGAAATATGTTTTCCATCCAAAATTTCATGCTCTTTCCAAATATAACAATTGTTTTCTGTTTTGGATAAATAAAACTAATGCAATTACTTAATGCTTTAATTAAATCATTTAAATGGTGAAATTCATAACTTGCTCAATTAAAATCCTATTTCAACAAATAAAATATGCTTTCCACTCAAAATGAAACCACCTTTCTGAATATCAACTTTGTTTTGCAATTTGGACAATTAAAATTAATGTCATTTAAAAATTGCCTTAATTAATTAATTAAAAGTCCTAATTAATAACTTTCACATGCTTGCTCCAAATTGAAAACCCAAAACATGAAATCCATCCAAAATGAAATGCTACACTTGAATATAAACTTTGTTTTCTGTTTTGAATAAATTAAATTGCTGAAAACAACTATTTCTTAATTAATGCATTTAAAATTGCTAATTTAATAACTTGCTCATTTTAAATCCAAAGTCAACCAATGAAACATGTATTCCACCTAAAATTTTGTGTTCTTTCCAAATATGAATTTTGTGATCTATTTTGAACATTTAAAATTGGTGAAAACAACAAATGCTTGTGTAACTCATTTAAGAAGCCAAATTTCATAACTTAATAAATAAATTTCCAAACTTGGTAAACAACATATCAAACTGAAGCTATTGTTGTTTTCTTATTGTTTTTATCATCCATGCATCATTCTAATCAACTTTCACATGATGGTTATTTGTAGATCATTTAATTCAACATTAATTCATGGGCTTTTCCATATGCAATCCAAATTGCATATGGGCCAATTTGAATATGTTTACCATGTCAACTGGTTTACTTTGATGCACCAATTAATTGTCATGCATATAAAATAGGATCATGCTGGATCGTTTGCCGTAGAAGTAATTGTTCCATCCGGTGTTTGTTCTAGTTCGTTGCTTCTTCGCGGATAGGACGTTGAGATGATGTGAGCAACGACAAGTTCGGATGTACCTCTACTTGCTGGATTCCAGGCAAGTATACTCACTTGCTACCTATGGCTGCCTTTTATCACTTGTTATCGATTCTTTCCGTTATTCCTATGCTAGACTTATGATTCGATGCTTGTGTCTCGATCCTATCATATGTTTACCTTGCAGCCATGATATAGCCTTCCTTCCACTTCCTATTAACTGTTGTTTGTTTACCTTGTTGGCCCTCGTGTCGTAGTTGCATGCCTAGATTTGTTTGTGCTCGAGTCTTGTTGTCCGTCTTATCACCTGTTTAGTTTGATAGTTGGGTTTCAACTTAATCAACAACATGTTAATGTTGTGGGTAATAACAATTTGATGATAAGGCACCGGCAGGAGGCCCGGCGTGGTTTTGAGGCCTGCTAGTGTCGACCCTAATTAGGAAAAGGGTCTTGTCCATTGATCCATGATGAGCGCACTAACCGCATGTGGCAAGCGAGTATGGGCGCCCCCCGCAATTCTGATTCGATTCTCATCTCGTCCAAATCGCCTCATTTAGTTCGGGTTTTCCATTTGCCGCATGCATATGCAGGTGCGAACCCTTGGCGCCAGGGTGGAACTTTTGTAGTCGGCATTTAGGGAGACACGTTCTTAGAGTGCTATGAGGGTCCCCTTTTCTTCGTGGGGCTTGATTAGCCGTGCGCTCAATTGCACGGGGTTCTTTGGGCTTGATGCGAAGAAGAGTTGGGTTGTGTTGAGTGCCTCGCTTGGTGGAAGGGCCTTTCCATCTGGCGGGTTATTCTTACGTGTACGGCCAAATTGGTGCATCCCTGCAGGGTTAAATCTTCTCGAGAATCCGTGTTGTCCGCGGTTATGGATGACTTGGTGAAAGTGCTGGCTAACAAGTACTCAGACAACTTACACTTAACGATGATAACTTGAATAGTAATATAGATTACCTCCACCATAAAAATGAATGTCACCTTAATCAACCGTGTGAGTTTCCTTGGGTTTCTTCCTTAGTAGGGGGTAACACTGGATGGGTATTGTTTGGTGAGTAGTTGTAGTTGGTTCTGATTCGCTATCTTATCCCTTTCTTTTAGCCGGATGTTGTAGCGAGTCTCTGTAGTTAGTTAGCGCAGCCAGCTGCCGCTTCTTTGCAGTAATCCCTTCCTTTCCGTTGTACCCAAAGTATTTGTATCTTGTGATGACTGGTTACGCCGGTATCTTGTGAGTATGGTTTATCCACTTGCCAGTACCTAACCGTACTGACCCACGAATCCTTTTTTGTGGCTGCATATTCCACATTGCAGTCAACAGGTTTGAAGTCTGATGACGTTATCTTGGGAATCCCTCCGGCTTGGCCTGGGCAGGGATTGGACGCCATCGGTTATGTTCAGGACTCTTAGTCCAATTGGTATCTTGTCCGTAGTCGGACACTATGTTGCTTCTTCCGCTATTATTTGGATCTTTGTATTGTACCAGTTGTATCCTTGACTCGTTTGAGTCATCTTGTATATATCTCTTCTGTTGTTGTGGAATATTCGTGACTGTTGTAATGTTATCACAAGTGGCAACCTGGAATCGGTTATTATGTGGATTTTGGTGGAAATGCTGAAATCTGCATAGTGCCCGATCTCGGGGCGTCACAACTAGGCCATGGTAAAGGCAAACAGAGGGCTACAATACCTTATAGTGTATAAAATTTGTGTATTTGTATTCGTGCATGCTATTGAAATTCTCTTCTTGCCTTTGTTTGCATGGCAATGATATATGAGGCTTGTATTACATTTGTTTCTATTGTTCCACTTTTCTTTGCCTTGAATGTCCTTCTTGTTATATGCCGATGATTTAAACTAGGCCATGGTAAAGGCAAAGAGAGTGTCTACAATACCTTGTAGAGTATACAATTTGAGTATTTGTATTCGTACATGCTATTGTAGTTACTTCTTTTTGCCTTGGTTTGCATGGCAATGATATATGACGCTCGTTTTACATTCGTTTCCATTGTTCCACTTTTCTTTGCCTTGAATGTCCTCCTTGTTATATGCCGATGATTAAACTAGGCCATGTTAAAGGCAAAGAGAGTGTCTACAATACCTTGTAGTTTAGACAATTTGAGCATTGTATTCGTACATGCTATTGTAGTTACTTCTTTTTGCCTTGTTTTGCATGGCAATGATATATGAGGCTTGTTTTACATTAGTTTCCATTGTTCCACTTTTCTTTCCCTTGAATGTCCTCCTTGTTATATGCCGATGATTAAACTAGGTCATGGTAAAGGGAAAGAGAGTGTCTATAATACCTTGTAGTGTATACAATTTGAGTATTTGTATTCGTACATGCTATTATAGGCACTTTTTTGCCTTTGGTTTGCATGGCAATTATATATGAGGCTCATAATACATTTGTTTCCATTGTTCCACTTTTCTTTGCCTTGAATGTCCTCCTTGTTATATGCCAAAGATTTAAACTAGGCCATGGTAACGGCAAACAGAGGGCTACAATACCTTGTAGTGTATACAATTTGAATATTTGTATTCGTACATGTTATTGAGATGCTCTCTTGTTGCCTTTGCTTGCATGGCAATGATATATGATGCTCGTATTACATTTGTTTCCATTGTTCCACTTTTTTTTGCCTTGAATGTCCTCCTTGTTATATGCGGATGATTTAAACTAGGCCATGGTAAAGGGAAAGAGATTGTCTATAATACCTTGTAGTGTATACAATTTGAGTATCTGTATTCGTACATGCTATTATAAGCACTCCTTTTGCCCTTGGTTTGCATGGCAATGAGATATGAGGCTCATATTATATTTGTTTCCATTGTTCCACTTTTCTTTGCCTTGAATGTCCTTGTTATATGCCCATGATTTAAACTAGGCCATGGTAAAGGCAAAGAGAGTGTCTATAGTACCTTGTAGTGTATACAATTTGAGTATTTGTGTTCGTACATGCTATTATAAGCACTATTTTTTCCCATGGTTTGCATGCCATGATAAATGCTAGGAGATAAGATACAATACGTGGTAGTGATACAAGACCACGTCTTGTATTACTTCCTGGTATTGGGTTCGTTCTTCTAGAAAGTGTTGGCAATGTGTTTATGAGGCTTGTTTTACATTTTTTTTGCATTGTTCCATATGTGTTTATTCTGACTGCATGTTAAAATGAATTCTAGGTATGCCCTTTAGTGCATGATCACCTATGTGTTTATGAGGCTTGTTATCACTATGCACAATTTATGAGTTGATTTGGTCAATGATGATGACTTTGACACATGTATATTTGGCTGATGCCTCACTATCTCCACCACATGGCCAGCAAAAGTAAGAACCAGACACAAATTTATGTGCCATGTCTTTGCTTTTGCTGGCCCACCTGGTGTAGCAAGGTTGTGTGTTCTTGCTGTGTCTCTATGTTCCATGAGGCCAATGAGTACAAAGCTGTGGCTATAGATGTTGTTTTGAATGTGCATGATCCCTTTAAGTTGATGATTAAAATGTGTCACCATATCATTGCAATGAGGGTTCCATACTATCTTGCGCAATGTACAAGCACATTCATTGTGCATTGCTCTTGGTACTGTAGAATTACTTCTTGGATAAACGTGGTTGTGCTTTTATTATGAGGCATTACCAGTTGTTCCTAGTTCGGCCCCAGTTTTACATAAATGTCTTCATTAAAGAATTGTTCCTTTTTAGAACCAATCTGCTTATATGCACATTCTGTAATTTTTGCTTCTTTTTTGCTTGATTAACAGGGTATTCCATGCCCTGTATGCAAGAATAATTGCCCAAATGTTGATTCTTCTGCATCCAAGTTCGGTGTTGTTGTACAAGAGTGTCACCTCAAGTCAGTGGTAAGAAAACAATTCTTCTTCATACACTTGTATTACGTTTTGTGTTTTTATTACAATATCTAATTTCCACGTTTGTTTTTATTTCTGATGCACAGGTTGTACCGTGCACTGCTCGGATAGCATTCAACAAGTTAGTAGGCGAGCGTGTGCTATTTAGTTCCCATCGCAGGAAGTACACATTTCGTGTGTCAAAAGAACAAAGCAAGACCCGTTTGCATGGGACACAATGGGATCGGTTCATCGAGGAAAGAACATCTCCGTGGGAGACATACTAGTTTTTTCCATGATACCAAGTCCCACTATCTACGTTGTTGTTATTGGCGACTCCCAAGATGAATCACTTTGCATTTCAAGCGAAGATGACTCAGTTTCAAGCGAAGATGACTCAATTTGCAACATAGATGGCAGTTCTGATGATGAGATGCATGATGAGGATTCTAGCAATTCTGATGATGAGGTCCATGATGAGGATTCTAACAATTATGCTGATGAGAGGCATGATGATGCCAACATCGTATATGCCTAAAGAGCCAATCTCGACAATCACGAGAAGAACCGCCTGGCCCGGCTTCTACCCCTTGGACCCTATGTTGGGGTTCGTTTTGTGACTCGTTTCACGGTCACAAACTTGCAGCACTATATTATGGTATGTATCTATAAGACGCCCTCCTCTTTTTGCAAGCAGATTTTCAAGAACCATGAGAAGGTCTGCCAATATGGTATGTTATCTTTCATGCTTAGAAACTACCGAAGTTGATAGGGGAACACGCTGGCCTGGGGAATCATGGCAGGGTTGGCCTACGGCTTAGAGCAGAAGAGCATGTCACCACCGTTACTTACAACAAGAAAACCGACGGCCGCATTATCCTCGACAAGCTGGTGTGGATGGTTTTCGTCCAAGGCAATAATTTTCATAATCAGCAACCTGTTTTGATCATTGTGAGGGAGAACGATGACCCCAGGTTGGAGGAGGTCATTGAGATGGTGGTGATATAGAACCGGAGCAAATGATAGCCTTGGGGGTGAAGAGACTAGGCTGCTGCTGAGCTAGGCCTATGAACTTCTTATTTTGTCTGGCTGTATTGTAATTTCGTTTGTTTCCTGTACTTGTTAAGGTTTATTTTGTTTCGTGAACTTCTAAGGTATATTATCGCTGGTAGATCCCTCGTGCTAAAACCCGAGTAAAGAGAAAATCGCTAATAGCTGCTAAAACCTCGAGTTTAGATCAAATCCCTCGTGCTGGTAGGTCGTGCAACTCATCACTGCAGAACTCAACAAAAGCCTGACAAGCCAACGGTCACTGAACTTCTCGACCTCGTCGCTATCGCATAAATACGACTGAGAACGGACCACGCAACCTACCTTCTACGCCGCCGCCACAGCCCCCCGACCTCCCCTCACTCTCGTCACTGATCCACCCGATGGCGCCGCGCGTGAGAAGTAGCACCGGCTTCCGAGGTGTGCAGCTACGGCCGTCCGGGCGCTGGTCCGCGGAGATCACACACAACAGCGTGCGGTGGTGGATGGGCACCTTCGACACGCCCGAGCTCGCCGCCCGCGCGTTCGACGTGGTGGTGTGGCGGTTCGGCCGCGTGCGCGCCGAGCTCAACTTTCGGGACATCGAGAGTAGAGAAGTTGCCGAGTTCCTTGCCCCGGATCTGAGGATTGTGACCCGCAAGGAGGAGTAGGAGAACCGCCGCGCGTTCGTGCAGCTGCGCATCTGCGGGGACGACGAGGCCATGATGGAGAGGTTACGCCGTTATCACCCAGATTTGGTACAGGCGTAGTTGCGGCTCGACGCTCAGAGGGATGCGAAGATGTGAGCTCGTACATCCCGGGGGGATGCTGGCCCCTCCACCATCTTCGTCTCATCATCGGATGAGGAGATGGACGAAGCATTCTGGGAGAGCCTTATGCAGGACTCCGATGACGACGAACTTGACGACGCATTCTGGGATGATGTGTAGTGTTTTAGAGTGTGGAAGATGTTGAAACGTGTCAAAATAATCAAAATTTCGAAGTTTTATGTGTTCATTTAAGTTTCAACATTTCTTCCCTCTTATTTTGGGCTGCAAATGTAGTAGAATAATTATGGGCTACAGAGTGCTATAAGGCCCAATAAAAAGGGCCTGACAGTAGAGGGCCCAAGAATGTGCCATCATGGCCCAAGTCTAGTAACAACCGCTCTTCCACTCACCGCAGTAACCCTAGCATGCAGCACGCCACGCGTTCATCACGATATTGTGAACTTGAAACGTGTCGCTTTAGTTCCGGCGGCCAGTTATTGCTCCGTCGTGCATGCGGCTCGTCCATTCCACTCCCCCTCCCGGTGTATAAATACATGCACTCTTCATTTCATCCTCTATCTGCCTCACCGCCTCCCCTTAAGCGAAAACCCTTTGGCGTAGTAGCTTCTCGAGCGTTCCTCCAGGCGGCCATGGCTCCACCGGCGAAGCGGTCTGCTGCCCTCATGTAGGTTCCATTTTCGTTCACGTACTTCTGATCCGTTTCTGGATTCCTCGTGATTTCGTCTTTCTCAGATCCTTTTCAGAATTCCTCGTGCTTTCATCTGTCTTAGATCCGTTTCTGAATTCCTCGTGATTTCATCTTTCTTAGATCCATTTTTCCTTTTAGATTAACATCAACTTCCTATCATGCAACTATCTACAGGGTATATGAAGCCGAGCATAGGGTCATTTTCGCCGATCTGGCGAGGAGGGTGATGCATGTAAAATGCATATATGAACTTTGCATGTTATTACTTGTTTTTCCTACATATTAGCAAATTATATTCATGTTTTATAATGATTTGGGGGATTTTCTGAACAATCCCCCTTCTTTTGGTTCTAACCCTGTTTTTCCAGAAAACGTACTTTTTAGTGTTTCAGACTTTCCGGGAGCTTCGAGACTCCAAAAAGGGCAAGGCCAAAGAGCACGGTTCAGAATTTTCGAGACGAAGACCATGGGACAAAGTAGAGGGCCAAAAGGCTAACCAGGTGGAAAAGAGGACCCTCCACGCTGCCAGATTCCTTGGCCGCGTGTGGGGCCCCCTTTTTGCCCCCGTGGCTCCGATGCCGTCGATCTTTCTTCTCCCGAGTGTCTCGTGACCTAAAAACGACTATATAAAGCGTCCCCTGGCCTTTTCGAGAAGGAGGCGGTGCCGAGAGACGAAACCACAAAACAGAGAGACAGAAGGCTGCCGCCGGAGAAGATCGGAGGGGGGAAACGCCGCCGGGATCACCCCCGGAGGGCTCCACCCCCCTCCGCCATGTTCATCATCAACATCTACAGCAAGATCAGCTCCATCTCTCCACTGTAATTTCTTGGCAAACACGATGTATGATGCAATACTATATTCCCTTGATGTATTGTGTCTCCCCATCTATGTTTGAGTAGTGAATTGTTCTTGGCAATGGTGAAATAGTTCGTTGATTGGTTGCATACAAGTTTGTTATCTTCTATGATTGTCTTTATGTACAATATATGAGTGCACACATATGTTGGGAATGCATGTAAGATGATCACCGGTAGCATAATGGAGTGGTGGTGACTTGGGAGTGACAGTAACCTGAGACCGAGCCACAAAGTTAAGTTATTAGGGGATATATATAGGGGACCTTAGAACGTAAGGCTATGGTGGGCCTTTATGTCTTAATAAATCTTGTGCAGTCATTTACTTGGCCATATGATCCATCATAAGGGGTTGTAGATAATTTACTTGACTATACCTATTCATGGCTCCTTCCTAGAAGAAACAAATAAGACTAAAACATGTGCTTCACTAATTGTGACAACCACACGAACGAAACACCTATTGCTAGAACACTTGCTCCCTTGAGATACTTGAGATATTTGCTGCTTGCTACTTGTGAAACTTGCTTAGAAACTTGCATTTTAAACTTGCTTCACTAGTTACTAGACAAACCACACTCCACGTCACTTGCTTTTAATTAGTTAGTTCCTTTTAGTCAACTTATTGCTTTGCATAAACAGCCATATAGGAGGGTTATAGGGCTTTAGAGAATAGATAGCTTACCTTCAGCTCCTCGTGAGTTCGACACTCAAATACTTATCTAAAGGTACTACAATTGATCTCCTGCACTTGGGAGTCATCAAGCACTTTTCTGGCGCCGTTGCCGGGGAGCGTTGTGTTAAGCTTTTATTCTTGTTTGCATTGAATACTAACATATAAACCTAAAACACAAAAAAAATATTATAAAATGGAAAACAACCAAACAATTTTAGAACTGTATAATATCTACCTTGAATTAGGACATGAAGTGTTTGAGGAGAAATTGAAAAATTATTTGCACAACAATCATATTTGTGGTAGTACTAATTCTTTGAACACCTTTATTGCTAAGGAAAACTTTGAGCTTGGGGAAGTTTGTCTTGATGAATATGATATTTTTAGTCCCCCTACCATTGAGGATAAAAATGATATACTTGATGATTCTATGGAAAGTTTTAAGCTTGGGGAAGTTGGTTTTGATGAGCATGATATTTCTAGTTCCCCAAGCTTGGAGGAGAAAATTCACTTTGATGATACTATGCCTCCTATATATGATGATTGCAATGAAAATTATGAATGTTTAACTCCCACTATCACTAATGAGGATTTTACTTATGTGGAGAGTAGTGATTATTTTATGCATGTGGCTCATGATAAGAATGTTTTATGTGATATTCATATTGTTGAATCTATTCATGATGCTACCGAAAATTATTATGAGAGAGGGAAATATGGTTACACATATTTCAACAATATTAAGTTTCCCCTCTTTATGCTGAAAGTATTGAAGTTGCACTTGATCTACCTTTCTATGCTTGCTATTATGTGCTTATTTTATTTGTTTCATTGCAAAATGCCAATGCATAGGAAATGGGTTAGACTTAAAAATAAATTGTTTAATATTTTTTGGTGTGTTCCTTATGCTTTAATTTCCTATTCGGTTTGAGCACACATTTATGTTTTTTCAACATGTAAAATACCTTTACCTACTGTTATCTATCATTTAGTTTAAGATTTTCATTTTATAAAATTTTTAGGAAAGTAAATGAGAAGGATGAGTAATGGAGAAGTTGGGGTCGACCTTGAACATGTGTTGTTCATGCCAATAAAACCATTGCAAAGTCTCTATCATTAAAACTTTTTCCAAAGCTAAAAACAATAAAAATATTAGTTCACTACTGCAACATCACATTTCTGTCTTATTTCTCATCATAAATGGCAAGAATAATCTTATATGAGAGATAGGATTAAACAATAGTAATTAGCTGTCCAGAAAACAGATTCCTGAACTTCACTGCAAAAATGTTTAAAATCACAGAAGTGGAATTTTGACCTGGTAATTTACGAGAGAAACATTTAGTTATCACTACATTTTTCATTAGTATTAAGTTTTATTATTTGAGCAACTTAAGTGCCTCTAAAAATTCACTCTTTACGGGTTGTTCAGTTTTTGGCAGATTATGTCTTTATTTTGCATTGCTCTCATTACTTGTGTTTTGTGTGGTTCTTTCGATCAAGGAGCAATGCACAACTGTAGTAACAGTATTTAATATTTAGAATCAACTCATGATGTGTCTTTGCTGTACCTATGTGGATTTTATTTATGGAGGCACTAACCCCTCTAATCAAGTTTTATGTTGAGATTTGTGGAAGAAGAATTTTTCAGGAGGAAGAGTTGAGTGAGATGAACAAAGATCAAAAGGGACAACCAATAAAGCTTGGGGATGTACCCCTGGTCTCACCATAAATGTATCAAATAAGTACAAGAATCCAATCTTGGGGATGCCGAGCCACCTCACTCCAACCATCATGATGTTAAGTAAGAAAAGCCTAGCTATACGGCTATCAATAAAGCGCTTTACGGGAGGCAACCCGGTTGTTCTTAGTTGGTTTTTCCTAGTGTCCTCTTACTGTAACAAGAGAATTAGTCTTTAGTTTAGTTTCTGGAGTTTTTAATAAAGTGTCAAGTTTCACCCATTTGGATTCAAAAGTTGCTATCCTAGTGCTTGGAATTTCTGTTTCAGCACGATTCTGCTCACCGTACGATTTTCCATTTTTTATCTGTAAGTCCGATTGAGCTAATTTTTTAGTATGTTCTGCAACTTTTCGTACTATGTAAGCACAAAAATTGGATTAATTTTTTGATGATCCTAGCTTAGGGAAAACGTTCGTTTTGCTGCTATTGCTTTTCTGGACAGATTTTGCCTTCTTTTGTTGGATGCACTCTTTGGGTTTGGGACTTGAAATTCCTTGATCTTTTCGAGCTAGAGAGTGAACATACAACATTATGAACCTTATTGTCTATCTTCTGGAGCATTTGTTTTGGAATTTTGCGCAGCAAGCATGTGATTTGTTTGCCCTTGCTAATCTCACCCCACAGAAAAAGAATGGGAGAAACATGTTTTGTGAAGTTTTTTCACAGGGAATAGAGGAGATGCGCCTCAAGACATCCAAGAATGGTGAAAGCCATAAGCTTGGCGATATGATGAACACCCCATTGGAGC
This sequence comes from Alopecurus myosuroides, assembly GCA_028641055.1. Taxonomy (NCBI): domain Eukaryota; kingdom Viridiplantae; phylum Streptophyta; class Magnoliopsida; order Poales; family Poaceae; genus Alopecurus; species Alopecurus myosuroides. The sequence continues at coordinate 609,020,281 of CM054057.1, forward strand.
TACACTCTTTTGGTTAGCACACGTCTACTTTCTGTTTTTCTAAGCAAAGCATTTAGCGTAGAGACTTGAAGCGTCTAGTTTTTGTTTTTATTTTTGTTTTGATAAGACCACCACCATCATTTTATATGAGATTGAGCTACTGGAGTTTGGGGTTGGAATGTATTGGATGCTAGTATTATGATTTGGAATAGGGATGCCATGGTTGATTTGAAGAGCTACATATGTTTGCATGATTTATAGGCTTTTTATATGTAGAAATTTGCAATAATGTTGTCTTGAGCTATCCCTTATTCATGTCCTTGATGTTAATTGCTGGTTTATTTAGTTTGTCATGAAATGAGTAGTTCTATGGACATATGCATGCATAGTAGCTGGTCAACTATCTCCCTCTTGCTAGCCCAAAAATTTAAAAATTCCAACAAGTAAAAACTTGTTTCCAACACTCCTTAGCCAAGTATTTCCAGTGAGTCCACCATATCTTCCCATTAGCTTCATTGCTATTTCGAGTATGTTCACAATGTTATTGTGTTATTTATGTTCTAAATTAAGATATTCACTTTATTAATTGTCATGGGTTGAACATGGGATAGGACTCTCACGAAATTTTGAAGGCACACTTTACTTTTTATGCATCTAATAAACATGACCTAATAATGGGAGCCACAAGTTTTGCGTTTGACAAGTGTGTGGTTGGGAGCTAGCTATAAACGTGTATCACCGGAAAGCTTTCAACATTGCACAAAAAATTTACATTTGGTTGATATCATGTACTTTTGTTTTTGGACTCCTGCCATGCCGAAATGAAATAGAGGAATAGTAAGTTTTGATGAGTAAGTATATATATGACTAGAGAAACGCATTGGGCCACTAACCCAAGTCATGCTTTATCATGGTGGAAATTTACTTACAGATTGAGTGACTCGACAACACATCCTATAATAAAATAAGAAGCTATGCATAATAGTGAATGAAAATAAAAAGGATGATGAGTCTACTCCGTTTGTTCATCTTGTCATTGTAACATGGGCTTGTTTCCATGTCATGGGGCAAGAGGTACCTCTTTGCGGTTCTCTATGATGTCATTAATACTTATTATGATTGTACAAAGCTTATTAGGAATCTTAAGTTGAGTAATCATGGAGTAGGTTTTCACACTCACGGGGCATGAGGCTTTCAACCACCTTGTCATTCTCATTACTTCAATACTCACAATTTTAAGATGCTAGTGATAAAGGGGAAATGAGAGTCCTAGATCAATGGATACAACATTTCAATTAGTAATTTTAGTTGAATAATTTAGAGGCTAAATAAGACATGATCATGTTTTACCTCTACTCAATTTTCTCCAAAGTGTCCACCATATTTTCTATTTTCCATTATGCTATTCTTTGACCAATATAGGATTTTATTTTTCATTTTGTGTATGCATTTGGTCCATAGTGCTTTTATTTCATTATACACTTTGTGAACTTTCATGAAGCATCTTTGCTTGCATATTTGATATTTCTTATAACATGAATTGTATGTTGGTACTCATCTACATTATGAATCATTTGATTATATGTAGCATGAATAAGCTTCTTTGATATTCCATGATTGTTTTAAAATGCAAAGTCCATGTTAGTTTTATCACCTTCATACTCGAGGACGAGTATGGGTTAAGCTTGGGGATGTTGATGCATGTAAAATGCATAGATGAACTTTGCATGTTATTACTTGTTTTTCCTACATATTAGCAACTTATATTCATGTTTTATAATGATTTGGGGGATTTTCTGAACAATCCCTCTTCTTTTGGTTATAACCCTGTTTTTCCAGAAAACGTACTTTTTAGCGTTTCAGACTTTCCGGGAGCTTCGGGACTCCAAAAAGGGAAAGGCCAAAGAGCACGGTTCAGTATTTTCGAGACAAAGACCATGGGCCAAAGTAGAGGGCCAAAAGGCCAACCAGGTGGAAAATAGGACCCTCCACGCGGCCAGATTCCTTGGCCGTGTGTGGGGCCCCCTTTTTGCCCCCGTGGCTGCGATGCCGTCGATCTTTCTTCTCCCGAGTGTCTCGTGACCTAAAAACGACTATATAAAGGGTCCCATGGCCTTTTCGAGAAGGAGGCGGCGCCGAGAGACGAAACCACAAAACAGAGAGACAGAAGGCTGCCGCCGGAGAAGATCGGAGGGGGGAAACGCCGCCGGGATCACATTGGAGGGCTCCACCCCCCTTCGGCGTGTTCATCATCAACATCTACAGCAAGATCAGCTCCATCTCTCCACTGTAATCTCTTGGCAAACACGATGTATGATGCAATACTATATTCCCTTGATGTATTGTGTCTCCCCGTCTATGTTTGAGTAGTGAATTGTTCTTGGCAATGGTGAAATAGTTCGTTGATTGGTTGCATACAAGTTTGTTATCTTCTATGATTGTCTTTATGTACAATATAAGAGTGCACGCATATGTTGGGGAATGCATGTAAGGTGATCACCGGTAGCATAATGGAGTGGTGGTGACTTGGGAGTGACAGTAACCTGAGACCGAGCCACAAAGTTAAGTTATTGGGGGATATATATAGGGGACCTTAGAACGTAAGGCTATGGTGGGACTTTATGTCTTAATAAAGCTTGTGCAGTCATTTACTTGGCCACATGATCCATCATAAGGGGTTGTAGATCATTTACTTGACTATACGTCTATACCTATTCATGTCTCCTTCCTAGAAGAAACAACTAAGACTAAAACATGTGCTTCACTAATTGTGACAACCACACGAACGAAACACCTATTGTTAGAACACTTGCTCCCTTGAGATACTTGAGATATTTGCTGCTTGCTACTTGTGAAACTTGCTTAGAAACTTGCATTTTAAACTTGCTTCACTAGTTACTAGACAAACCACACTCCACGTCACTTGCTTTTAATTAGTTAGTTCCTTTTAGTCAAACTTATTGCTTTGCATAAACAGCCATATAAGAGGGTTATAGGGCTTTAGAGAATAGATAGCTTACCTTCAGCTCCTCGTGGGTTCGACACTCAAATACTTATCGAAAGGTACAACAATTGATCTCCTACACTTGGGAGTCATCAGAGGGTAACCATCCTAGAAGCTGATCTTGAGAAGGCCTTGAAGCTCGCCTACGACAATCTCAAGAAGGAACGCGATGCCAGGTTGGAGCAGGAGGAGCGGGGCGAAGCTTCCCTCGTAGCGTATTGGAAGTTGATGGATGATATGTCCAAGATGATGGCCAGCAACCTCGAACTGACCTCGCAGGTTGGGGAACTGAAGATCGGTTTAGCCCTGGCAAAGCAGAAAACTCTGATCACTCTCCTCGCAGCTGTGAGGCCCCAGGCAAGGGAGGATCCAGTGCCATCGGAGGATCCAGTGCCGTCAGAGGATCCAGTCCCGTCAGAGGATCCATTGCCATCGGAGGAGCTATCGCCCCCCTACTGATGCTCTTTTAGCCCCCTACTGCTGCCCCGTGCTTCTGATGTCATGTTTAGATCGACAATCTCGTTGGTTGTATTGGGTGGTTTCTATTAATATGTAGTCTACATTTATTTTCTTAAGATAGATATAATTCGAGTTAACAATATGGAGAAATAGATGAATGAATTTTCGATGGACATTAGACTAATGCCGATGCAAAAACATATACCAAACAGATAATTCGATTTCACAATATGGACAAATAAATGACAGAAATGAAAAGGGATATATTCAACTAATCTGCGACGTTCTCGTGGAACGGAACTCGCCTCCAACTGGGCCCATTGGGCCGGGAACAAAAATCCGCGACGAAAAATATAAGAAACATCGAGATAGACCGCAAAGTCGAGAGCAAATTCCACTTTTCAACCATCCTCGACGGAAACCACACGACGTTATCAAAACATTCCGCTCAAAACGTTCTTGATCGCGCGGAATTTGGTAGTGCTTGTTTCTGGCTACTAATATTAAGGCTGTTGCGATTACTATTTAGAACTCGTGTTGCCACGATTCATTGTGTGTGTGGCAAATCGTTGTTTTTTGCCACATAATTGGACGTGGCAAATAAACTCGACTATTGCAACGAAAGAGCAGGCGCAACGGAACACTCGCCGTTGCCACATTGGTCACTTGCCACGTTTTGGTATTTGTTGCACTAGAGCTGTACCAACGAAAAACGTAGGTTGCGTTAGGTGCGAGACGCAACGGAACGACGCGTGGCAATTGGCCGAGTAAATGGTTGCAAAATGTCAATTTTGTAGCCACATATCTCATTGCGCGGAGAGAGGCTAGTACCACGCGATTTGTCGCAACGCTTCCCAACGAAAGTCTTTTCGATGCAACACATACCTATTGCGACGATTGGACACTTGTTACAACGATTTCAATCGTTGCAATAGATCGATTTTCTGGTAGTGCATGAACCTCTCAAAGAGGAACATATTGTGTAGAAATACATGATCGGTAACGAAAATCTCTTCGACTAGGTGAACCAGGAGGTGCGTCATAATATTGAAGAACGGTGGTGGGAACGCCAACTCGAAACTGAAAAGACACTAGACCACATCATTCTGTAACCGTGGCAGATCTTCTGGATTGATTACCTTCTAAGAGATTGCATTGAGTAATGCACATAGCTTCACAATTGGTACTCGAACATTATCCGTAGAATCCCCCTCAATGCAACCGGAAGCAACTGCATCATAATCATGTGTCAGTCATGAGATTCTAGGTTTTGGCACTTTTTCTCTGCCATATTTATTATTCCCTTTATATTCGACGAGAAACCAGGCGGGGCCTTGATACTGCTCAGGCATTCAAAAATAATTTTCTTCTCTGCTTTGGTAAGAACGTAGCTGGCAGGACCTCGAAACCGTTCTGGATGCAGTCCTTCTAGGTCTTTCATATGTTGTTGGTCCTGCCATGTTTCCGGTGTATCTCTTTTCTTCTCACACACACCCAAGAAGCCTAGCAGGTTCATGCAAAGATTCTTCGTCACATGCATCACGTCAATTGCAGAGCGGACCTCTAGGAATTTCAAATAGGGTAGATCCGAAAATATAGATTTCTTCTTCCACATGGGTACGTGTCCGTCCGTGTCATTTGGAACAGATTGTCAGTCGGCCCCTTTCAAAAGATTACTTTTAAATCCTTGACCATATCTAATACATCAGCACAGTATGTTCTGGAGGCTTCGGCCGGTGATTTGCCTGACCATTGAAATGCTTGCTTTTCTTTTTTACGGGATACTGTTCCGAAAGAAATCTATGATGCCCCATGTACACATTCTTATTGGTCAAATATATACTTTCAGTCTCAGCTAACAGTGTGTGCATGCATTGTATCCCTTGTTTGACTGTCCTGTAAGGTTACTAAGAGTATGTAAATTGTTGATGGTTACGAACAACAACGCTCGTATATCAAATTCCTTCTGTTCGTGCTCATCCTAGACACGTACACCAGGTGCAGCCCACAACTATAAAAATTCATCAACTAATGTCCTCATGTACACATCAATGTCGTTGTCGGATTGCTTCGGGCATTGGATAAGCACTAGCGTCATAATGAACTTTTGCTTTATGCACAACCAAGGAGGAAGGTTATAGATGCATAGAGTCACGGGCCAGGTGCTATGACTGGAGCTCTGCTCCCCAAAAGGATTCATGTCATCTTTACTTAGACGAAACCTTAAATTCCTTGCGTCACATGCAAAATCTTTGAACTCTCTGTCGATATTTCTCCACTGTGACCCATCAGCGGGGTTTCTCAACATCTCGTCTGTCTTACGTTCCTCTTTGTGCCGTGACAATAACTTGGCATACTCTTTGTTTCTGAACAAACGTTTCAATCGTGCTATTATAGGATAGTACCACATCACCTTGGCAGGAATCCTCTTCCGAGGGGGATCACCCTCAACATCACCAGGGTCATCGCGTATGATCTTATACCGCAATGCACCGCATACCGAGCATACATTCAAATCCTTGTACTCCTCGCCGCGGTAGAGGATGCAATCATTAATGCATGCATGTATCTTCTGTACCTCTAAACCTAGAGGGAAGACAACCTTCTTTGCTTCGTACGTACTGGCAGGCAATACATCATCCTTTGCAAGCATACTGTTCATCATTTGTAGCAACTTTTCAAAACTCTTATCAGATAAACCACACTCGCTTTTTTCAAAACTCTTATCAGATAAAACTTTCCATTGCAGCAATTCTAGTGTGCTACCCAGCTTTTTCAGACCATTTTCACAAGTTGGGTACAACCACTTTTTCTGATCCTCTAACATGTGATTCAACTTCTCCCTCTCCTTTTCACTATCGCAGTCTCTCCGTGTATCAGCAATGATCCGACCAAGATCATCAGCGGGCTCATCATGTGCCTCTTCTTCAGCTTCCCCTTCAGTTTCCCCCATGAAAGTATCACCGTATTCAGGGGGATAGTTGTCATCATCATCTTCTTCTTCATTCCCTTCCATTATAACCCATCTCTCTCCGTGTTTGGTCCAACGATTATAGCTCGGCATGAAACCGGACCGAAACAGGTGGATGTGAAGGATCTTTGAGTCAGAGTAATCATTCTGATTCTTACAGATACAACATGGACATAATACAAACCATTCCGCTTGTTCGCATCAGCCACACAGAGGAAATCATTCACGCCATTAATGAAATTGCCAGAGCGTCAATCAGTACCATACATCCATTGCCGGTGCATCTGTGTTATTGTATAAGTATATCAAATACATTCATGATGCTAAAATTAATATTAAGTTTATGGTGGTAACCTCTTGGAACACTCCAATAGAAGAGGCAATACCAAATTTTCACCAATTGTGGAGAAAATAGGGATACAATCGAGCTCGATGGTGAAAAACAGAGGAGATCAAAGAAGCTAGCTAGCTCGGGAATTTCATCGAACACCTCTAGTGAATAGGAAATAAACAATGTGTTGCACACACCACTCACTTACAAAATGGAAAAATAGGGAAGAGGAAGGGCCGCTTATATAGGAAAAAAAAGATCTCTTGTACCGGCTTGTAACACGGCCCGGGAGTAAAGATCCTCGCCTCTGTCAAAACTGGGGCGAGAACCTCTAGTCCAGGGGCGTGGTACGAGCCGGGACTAGAGGTACCGTTCGGGCCGAGACCCGGAACGAGGCTTTTATTACGATTACGGATGATGGAACTGGGGCACTAGTCCCGGTTCCAAATGGAACCAAGACTAAATGTAACATCCCAGTGTTTGGGAGGTTATAAGGATCTAAATTTAATATGTGCATTTGCAAAGCATGCATCTAAAAGTACGGGAAATTTTGGCGCGAAAGTTTAAACGAATCAAAGTGACCAAAGTTTCACTTGACATGATGAAATAGGTCTAGTTCATCTAGTCAGGAGTACATTTGGAGTGATCTTTATAACATAGTATCTCTACAAACCAAATCATCTGATTACACAAACCATAATTGGATGTGACCAACACAAACCCTAAACAAGTCTAACCTCAAGTCTATAAGTGACTTGGGATAATTCACTAGGTATCTAGAACTCAAAGAGGGGTGAGTATCCAAATCCCATATCTGATGATCATACTTCCACAATTAAGTAATACCTAATTGAACCATCTCATTAACAGAGATGTTATCTTCTATAAAACAACAACTCTTAAGTTATCAACCATTCACACCACATATGTCCAAATTATTAAGTAACTACTAAGTGAACCTTCACAAGTAAATAACAAAGGTTCAACAGAAAACAAATGATACAAACAAGTGTTAACCCAAGTCCCACAAGTGGGAAGTAACTTAATTATCATTAACAATATATTTATCGAATATGTACATATCTCCTCAATCATAGAAGAAGTATCTAAAAGAAGTAATAAATCTTCTTAAACTACTTCTAAACCTTGATCATTACATATGATATTCCCAAATCTCTATATCTGCATTAAGAATAACAAAGTTAATTAAGTGATGAATATAAAGTAGATCATGGCACTCTGAGTAACCAAGTAACAACCATGATCAAAGCCATTAAGTTCAATCACTTTTTCATGCTCAATGTTTCTATCATCTCAAACAAGTGAGCATATGAAATCTTAGCACATCAATGAACCATTTGATCAACTTACATCTAAAGACATCATTCCACAAACACTCCACATTTATATTCAACTCATCATTCCACAACTAAAGTATCTCTGGATGTGAGTACTGAATGACAACAAGTTATAACCTCTATTTGAGGAATTGAAATGATAAGTAAGGAAACCAATCATGTATGATATAAGAACATATCTTATGGGAAATAAAATAAGAAGTTTATAGATGGATAATAAAAGCATGAACTATATCTTAATCTAGATCTTGTTGTGTTGTCAAGACCATTCTATCTTGTTTTCCAATCTTCTCTAAATCATTCTGCAAGATAATCAACCACAAGGAAGGAGGACTATCATATGAAGATCTTCAAGAAGATTAATTAGAGTGTGCTTGTAGTGCTACTCTAATCTTCTATAAGAGTACTTGAAAACTCTTATATATTGATCTGATCTTATTAACCTCTTGAAATAGTATGATATTCCAATGTTAGTGTTATATAGAAGTAGTTTGGTAACAAGACTAATTACCTTGTTAACAGATCACTTTTGTATACTCAAACACTTGACTATCTTACACAAATAAACATAAGATCATATAACCTGGTACATCTCAGCCTATTGTATAGTAGTAATTTGGAGGCAAGTCTGGCCCACTTGTTAACAAGTTATTCTTGTATGCATATGGCAACTGGATGTTACAAAATTAACTCACATTCTTTTACAATCATCTAAGTAAAATCCTTGCTTGGAGTAATTGGATGTTTTCACCACAATGGTGAGATAGTTGAAGTTGGAAACCAAGAGAGGAACACACCTGCAACGGACAAGGGTGATAACAGAAGACTAGTGACAACCAGTGACAAGAACATCAAGCAACATGTCAACAAGGAGAAACACTAGTTTAGCAAGGAAGCTTAGCATAAGAAATTATCAAGTGAAATGTTCAGTGATATTAGAGAAACTAGAACCCAATGCCTTGTCAAGACTCATCATAGATGAGAAACAAATAACAATCACTTTAATGGAAACAATTGGCAAGAGAGAAAATAGCAACACTGCCTCAGTTAGGGAGTATAAGAAATTATCCAGTGAATCTTTAGGATTTATTAGGGAACCATTAATCTCTGTCAAGCTCATCAGAGATAAGAAACTCATGGTAAATATCTTAAATGGAAATAATTATCAATAATGATTTAATAACCAACCATTTCATCCAAAGGTCTTGATATGTGGAGGTTAATGGTAACAAGTTCAGTACCTTGTTTTCCAAATCCTTCTCATACACAAGACTAACAGATGATGACTAAAATTCATCAAACCATAACCATGTAAAATAATTACATGCTTTAAACAAAAGATGGGATAATACCCATATTGGAACCTATGTGGAAAACAAGAAAATAAGATCCCAAAACCACATATGTTTTCCACTTGATCAAGTACTAAAATCAGCAACCTTTCTTACACACACTTAAGAAAAATGCCAACCAAAATTGCTAAGAGTTGTAACTATGAAAATAACATAGTATTTTAAAATAGAACAAGTTCATTACCTAATAAAAATAATTTAGTATGTCATGGGATACAATTCTCTATTTAGTGAATTCCATTTCCATACACAAAAACAATACCAAGTAATTTTACCAAACTATTTTCTATAAGGGAATATACTTAAAATTGTCCAGTTATGATACATCACCTTAGTATCCCCAATATGGAGTGTGTACTTTTATTAAACATGCTTTAGCATAATTTTAAAGCTATTAAATATATTAAAAGAGGAGAAAACAACAAAATCACTTAACCTAGCACCCTAAATAAAAAATATAAATATTGCTCCAATTCACCAAAACAAAATATGGTGAGATTGCAAATTTGATAAGCTTTCCAAATATATTTTTAAATAATTTTTAGCTTCACAAAAAGACCCTGAAAACAATGTTTTCTTCTCTGTTTTTAAGACATAAGGACTTAGTTGCAAAATTCCGAAGTGTTAGGGGGTTATCGAAAACTGGCAATTCATTTCCTTTCTTCTTCCTCTGCCTTCTGGCAGAGGAGAGCGTCGCCGTGTCCTTGTCGATGACACCTCCTGCTGCCGCTGATTCGAGGGGATAAGGACCCCAAGGAGCCGTCTGCATCGCTCACTCTCCTCCTCACTCGCCTCGCTCTCTCTCGCAATGCCTCTCTGTAGTTGAACTGAGAAAACCGAAACTATGACAGGTGGGACCCACCTGTCAATTTAAAATTGGCAAAAAAATGAAATAAACTTAAATAATCAATAACTTTAATTCTACTAATCTGAAAAATATAAATGATATATCAAATTAATCATAAAAATGTAATCTAAATGTTTATCAACTTTAAAAAAATGTTTGATAAAGTTTAAAGTTAAACATTTTCTTTAATTAAAATAAATCATTTAAAAATTGAGAAATAATAAATAATTAAAAAAATCAGAAAAATACAAGTTATATACCAAAATGCTCCAAATGAAATATACAACTCATCTATGATGTTTTTATAGTCATCTGACCATGTTTTCATGTGTGCAATATTTTCTTAATCATTTAATTCATTTAAAATTGAGAAATTAATAATTTATAATTTATTCAAATATTTTCAGAAAAATAAAATGTTATATCAAATTAAAGAGAAAAGAATTTCCAATTCAAATATGTCAAACATAAAACATTTTGTTTAATTATAAACTTGTTTCTGATGGTATAATGGAATTCAATAATATTCTATTATAACAGAAATAACTGGCACACTATTATTTTCTTTACTAATAAAACTCTCAGGTTTCCACACCTACTAAAACCTATCATCACACAGTCAAGAAAGTATTGTGATGATAGAGTTAGCTGTACTAGTTCATCATTTTCAACTAAACTCATTGTCATTAGCTCTACACTTTTGGAATATAAAATCAAACATGTTTGTTACCTTTTCAATAATTGTTTACCATGTGCTATTGTCTTGTTGCCTAACCATATTATACACTCCTAAAACAAGTAATAACAACATCACCTCAAGTAATGAAACAATTCACCTAAAACCTGTGTGACTAAGTTATTGTAGCAAACGTGGCTTACACTTGTAAGATGGGGTATGTTCCAGGGTAATTCACGATGCATCTCATTACTATGCATGTATCATGTTGCCAGTGTTTTCTGTAGTCCTTACCGGGACTACTTTGCTATCTTTCAGATGTTTGGATTTCTCTACGCGACCCTCGAACCCCGAAGACCTGGATTATTATTATGGTTATTTCAATCTCAGGCAAGTTCATCACTTGCTCATATCCTTTGCAGTACTTCATAAAAAACTATTTGCAAAAACCCTATCGTATTATCACCTACTCTCAAAAGAATGCATGATCCTATTTTTATAATAATATGACTACCTGAATGACTACCCGAGTGGTAGTGTTCTATGTGGTGGGCAGATGGGACCATGGTAAGATGAATAGGTCAAAGGAAGGTTCCATCTGCACGGGAATGTATTACCTAGGAACTAATCACAAATGCCGTCAGAACTCGGTGCGCCGTAAATACCGCGTTAACCATGGGTCTTCTATGGGGGGAAGTAAGTCAGCCGTGATACTTTTCTCGTTCGCATGTCAACGGACTGCCAGAGACGTACGCTGTAGGTCTTGCGAGACTACATGCACATGGGTGGGAGCCCTTACGTCCCACGGGCTCTGGTGTCTATGAGTGTCTGCCAGGGGCGCGTAGATCTCCATCGTGAGGGGTGGAATCAGGCGTTCAACCTGCTGGCAGAAATGGGTGGGCATGCGTTGTGCGGAGAAGCACGGTTTGGCTTGGACCAACTACCGGGCCCCACACCTGAGTGGGAGTGGACAGGATCTCGAGCCTGGTTGTGCAACAGGGTCTTGGTCGTCCATGGGTAAAGTAACACACCTCTGCAGAGTGTAAAAGGATGTGGCATGTTACCCCCTGTTCCGGGAAGGAACTGCGAACGCTACAGGAAAGGCAACTCCATGAAGTTCTAGTCCTGTGATGGTCTGGCGGGCATAGTTTTCAGAATTAAAAGCAACCTCTTGAAGAAAGTTTTGCAAAACCTTGCATTAGCTTATGACTCTTTCGAGTCTAAAGCTGTAGTTAGTGCATCAACCACCCACTATATATCATGAACTTGCTGAGTAACGCTCGTTACTCATTCTATCCCGTTTGACCCCCTGCTTAGGGTTGAAGCCCTATTGAAGTCGTCATCGAGAAGCCATCGCTTCCTAAAGGAGCTACGTGGAGTGAGCTATAACTTAGTCGATAAAATATCATCATCAACAGCTCTGGTGGAGGACAAGTTATCAAGGTGTAGGTAGAAACCATTCTTGGACTTAGCATTACTAGCCATAGATTAGGGCTGACATCAGCCGTAGTGGATTAGTTCTGAGCTAGAGTTCTTCTCCGGCTTGGAGCTTCGAATTGCTTCTTCTGATGTTTCATTTGCAGGAGATCTTCTTTGATTCATCAAAGAGATTCTCAAGATTTTGTAATGAAGTTTGTATCCTATAGCTTTGCTTGGACCCGCTGTGTTTCTGTTGTACCACTCTGAGAGATGTAATATTCACGGATAAGACCTTCTGTGAGTATTATGTCACCGACTTACGCACTACACATGGAGTGGTGTGCTGGGTCTTCACAGATGGTATCAGAGCGAAGCAACCTTAGGTTTAAAACCTTTTAGGAGACCTGTAGGTTGGTAAAGACTATAGGAAGCCATCTTATCTAAACCATATTTTCTACAACTATGATGATCACTCACTTGAGAATGATATGATCATACTTGTATAGAATTTCTTACTCAACTTGAGTTAATGTACTTATCTATTTTCTGTATACCTAGGTATGAATAGTTAGAAGTCTATCATGTATCAGTTTCAATGAGAAAAAGAGTTCTGACATAGTCAGAGATGATAAAGTCGAAATGATGATTACCCCATTCTATGAATGAATAGGATGGAGTAGATCATGGTATAGAATAAGTATAGGAGTCATCAAGAAGGGATGTTTGATAGTCATAAAGAGTTATTAAACTATGGTAACTATGGGGTATATACCATATCCTTTGTTATCAAGTCTAGAGGTGAATTAGTATAGTATAGTATAATGTAGAATTAGGAGAAGGAATAAGCATTGATGGAAGCTACATTACTACTTCTACGATGTGATCAACAACCCGAAGGATCAACAGATACCATGAGAAGCTTATCGTGATCAAGATGAAGTAATTAAATTACATAATACTTAGTCCTATATGGAATCAAGTTAGAAAACAACTACTATAGGATCATTTTGTCTTAGTTTATTCCATTGCAGTAAGGCATGCAATTGGACTAACTACTTGGGCAAAGAGTGGTTGTGTAGAATAGGATTATAAGGTACTATATACCTACTTGTAGTGTATAGCATTTAAGAGCCTTGGTACTTGAGATGTTTTACTCTAAGTACTTTTATTTCACAGGCTTTTGATGCATGACTGATAACTGCATTTGGGATTTATTGCTTCTTATTTGGATCTTTGATTGACTAGATCTGTACATGAAGATTGAATTTGATGTGCAAATGCATGTGCAAACACTGAGTTCCATCTTGATGTTACTGGTCTAGAGGGTATAGGATTAGTATGAGAGCGGTCTGAAATCTCAGCAGATTGATACAACCACCAAAGCTCTGGAAGACCAGGAAGTCAAGAAGGCAGAAGACAATGAAGCCACTGATGGGAATGGACCATATTCCACATCTTGTTTGGAGTTGGAAATATACTTCATCAACACATGTAGATATACCACAAGTGATGCCAAGGTAATCACATGAGTAGTTATATCCTAGAAGGAAACATATAGAGGTTTGATAAATAAACTTATATAGCTGTCTAATAGAAGCCAAAACCCAAAGATGTAGAAGGACCATAGGAAGTAACTCGTGGAATAGGTTATAATCACCTATAGGAAAGAGTTAAAACTCGAGGAAGCTCGAAGACATTTTTACTAATGAGAAGAGTCTAAGTTAGTGTACACTACCGTGTACAAGATTCTTTGAAAAATATTTATCTTGAGACCATTAGACTGAACCAAATGGAGTCCAAACCATAGACAATATCCAGGGTATCGGAAGAATATTATTGGTTATTCATCACCTGGTGGATGTACCACTTTTTCTTCAGAAAGTTGTGAGGGATAGGAAACCATACCTATTCATCGGAGAATTAAACCTGGTATCCACTATATGGTGGAAATACCATGTGTTCTTCGTGAGACCATTAGGAAGGCCTAGTAACAGAACAGAGTTGGTATAATAACGGGCAAAGTATTAGATCATAGTGCAAGACAGTGGAAGGTGAACAATGAAGACAAGAGGATACACATGTCAAGGTCAACACAAGAAACAGATGTGAAGATTCAACAGTCTACAGAAGTTCTCTCTACCCATCTTTACGTGAGGGGGTTGAACTTCGGGACGAAGTTCTTTTTAAGGGGGAGATACTGTAACATCCCAGTGTTTGGGAGGTTATAAGGATCTAAATTTAATATGTGCATTTGCAAAGCATGCATCTAAAAGTACGGGAAATTTTGGTGCGAAAGTTTAAACGAATCAAAGTGACCAAAGTTTCACTTGACATGATGAAATAGGTCTAGTTCATCTAGTCAGGAGTACATTTGGAGTGATCTTTATAACATAGTATCTCTACAAACCAAATCATCTGATTACACAAACCATAATTGGATGTGACCAACACAAACCCTAAACAAGTCTAACCTCAAGTCTATAAGTGACTTGGGATAATTCACTAGGTATCTAGAACTCAAAGAGGGGTGAGTATCCAAATCCCATATGTGATGATCATACTTCCACAATTAAGTAATACCTAATTGAACCATCTCATTAACAGAGATGTTATCTTCTATAAAACAACAAGTCTTAAGTTATCAACCATTCACACCACATATGTCCAAATTATTAAGTAACTACTAAGTGAACCTTCACAAGTAAATAACAAAGGTTCAACAGAAAACAAGTGATACAAACAAGTGTTAACCCAAGTCCCACAAGTGGGAAGTAACTTAATTATCATTAACAATATATTTATCGAATATGTACATATCTCCTCAATCATAGAAGAAGTATCTAAAAGAAGTAATAAATCTTCTTAAACTACTTCTAAACCTTGATCATTACATATGATATTCCCAAATCTCTATATCTGCATTAAGAATAACAAAGTTAATTAAGTGATGAATATAAAGTAGATCATGGCACTCTGAGTAACCAAGTAACAACCATGATCAAAGCCATTAAGTTCAATCACTTTTTCATGCTCAATGTTTCTATCATCTCAAACAAGTGAGCATATGAAATCTTAGCACATCAATGAACCATTTGATCAACTTACATCTAAAGACATCATTCCACAAACACTCCACATTTATATTCAACTCATCATTCCACAACTAAAGTATCTCTGGATGTGAGTACTGAATGACAACAAGTTATAACCTCTAATTGAGGAATTGAAATGATAAGTAAGGAAACCAATCATGTATGATATAAGAACATATCTTATGGGAAATAAAATAAGAAGTTTATAGATGGATAATAAAAGCATGAACTATATCTTAATCTAGATCTTGTTGTGTTGTCAAGACCATTCTATCTTGTTTTCCAATCTTCTCTAAATCATTCTGCAAGATAATCAACCACAAGGAAGGAGGACTATCATATGAAGATCTTCAAGAAGATTAATTAGAGTGTGCTTGTAGTGCTACTCTAATCTTCTATAAGAGTACTTGAAAACTCTTATATTGATCTGATCTTATTAACCTCTTGAAATAGTATGATATTCCAATGTTAGTGTTTATAGAAGTAGTTTGGTAACAAGACTAATTACCTTGTTAACAGATCACTTTTGTATACTCAAACACTTGACTATCTTACACAAATAAACATAAGATCATATAACCTGGTACATCTCAGCCTATTGTATATGAGTAGTAATTTGGAGGCAAGTCTGGCCCACTTGTTAACAAGTTATTCTTGTATGCATATGGCAACTGGATGTTACAAAATTAACTCACATTCTTTTACAATCATCTAAGTAAAATCCTTGCTTGGAGTAATTGGATGTTTTCACCACAATGGTGAGATAGTTGAAGTTGGAAACCAAGAGAGGAACACACCTGCAACGGACAAGGGTGATAACAGAAGACTAGTGACAACCAGTGACAAGAACATCAAGCAACATGAGTCAACAAGGAGAAACACTAGTTTAGCAAGGAAGCTTAGCATAAGAAATTATCAAGTGAAATGTTCAGTGATATTAGAGAAACTAGAACCCAATGCCTTGTCAAGACTCATCATAGATGAGAAACAAATAACAATCACTTTAATGGAAACAATTGGCAAGAGAGAAAATAGCAACACTGCCTCAGTTGGGGAGTATACGAAATTATCTAGTGAATCTTTAGGATTTATTAGGGAACCATTAATCTCTGTCAAGCTCATCAGAGATAAGAAACTCATGGTAAATATCTTAAATGGAAATAATTATCAATAATGATTTAATAACCAACCATTTCATCCAAAGGTCTTGATATGTGGAGGTTAATGGTAACAAGTTCAGTACCTTGTTTTCCAAATCCTTCTCATACACAAGACTAACAGATGATGACTAAAATTCATCAAACCATAACCATGTAAAATAATTACATGCTTTAAACAAAAGATGGGATAATACCCATATTGGAACCTATGTGGAAAACAAGAAAATAAGATCCCAAAACCACATATGTTTTCCACTTGATCAAGTACTAAAATCAGCAACCTTTCTTACACACACTTAAGCAAAATGCCAACCAAAATTGCTAAGAGTTGTAACTATGAAAATAACATAGTATTTTAAAATAAAACAAGTTCATTACCTAATAAAAATAATTTAGTATGTCATGGGATACAATTCTCTATTTAGTGAATTCCATTTCCATACACAAAAACAATACCAAGTAATTTTACCAAACTATTTTCTATAAGGGAATATACTTAAAATTGTCCAGTTATGATACATCACCTTAGTATCCCCAATATGGAGTGTGTACTTTTATTAAACATGCTTTAGCATAATTTTAAAGCTATTAAATATATTAAAAGAGGAGGAAATAACAAAATCACTTAACCTAGCACCCTAAATAAAAAATATAAATATTGCTCCAATTCACCAAAACAAAATATGGTGAGATTGCAAATTTGATAAGCTTTCCAAATATATTTTTAAATAATTTTTAGCTTCACAAAAAGACCCTGAAAACAATGTTTTCTTCTCTGTTTTTAAGACATAAGGACTTAGTTGTAAAATTCCGAAGTGTTAGGGGGTTATCGAAAACTGGCAATTCATTTCCTTTCTTCTTCCTCTGCCTTCTGGCAGAGGAGAGCGTCGTCGTGTCCTTGTCGATGACACCTCCTGCTGCCGCTGATTCGAGGGGATAAGGACCCCAAGGAGCCGTCTGCATCGCTCACTCTCCTCCTCACTCGCCTCGCTCTCTCTCGCAATGCCTCTCTGTAGTTGAACTGAGAAAACCGAAACCCTAGTCTCACGGCCGCCGCACGCCGCCGTCGTCTCCGGCGATCCGCGAGCAACTGTGAGTACCATCAGATGCGTCAGGACCTCCTCTACCGCTATGATGATCCTCGTTTGCTGGGATGGCGGGAGGACGGGGAATTTGACCAATCCTTTTTCTCACTGCCGCCGGCGACCGCGGCCGATTGCCGTCGATTCCGGGCTCCGTTTTCTTCCTCGACCTCTCCCTCGAGCTCCTGGAGTACCGGTGAGCACGCCCGTTTCCTTGGCCCACTCTATCGTGCACTCTAACTCGCCATCACCGAATTACCGCCACCGCCGCCGCATGAGCTCGCCGCCGTTGATGCTCCGGCGACCATATGGTCAAGCCGAAGCCACCCCTTGGTTCGCAATGAAATCCTCTAGCCAATGGAACATATCACACTCCCCAATTCGCACCCAAACTCTCGAATCGAATTCATCTGGAAGAAATCAAGTTCCTGTGATGTCATAGGGCCTTTTATTTTATTTTTTAGAAGTAAAACTGAATATGACAGGTGGGACCCACCTGTCAATTTAAAATTGGCAAAAAAATGAAATAAACTTAAATAATCAATAACTTTAATTCTACTAATCTGAAAAATATAAATGATATATCAAATTAATCATAAAAATGTAATCTAAATGTTTATCAACTTTAAAAAAATGTTTGATAAATTTTAAAGTTAAACATTTTCTTTAATTAAAATAAATCATTTAAAAATTGAGAAATAATAAATAATTAAAAAATCAGAAAAATACAAGTTATATACCAAAATGCTCCAAATGAAATATACAACTCATCTATGATGTTTTTATAGTCATCTGACCATGTTTTCATGTGTGCAATATTTTCTTAATCATTTAATTCATTTAAAATTGAGAAATTAATAATTTATAATTTATTCAAATATTTTCAGAAAAATAAAATGTTATATCAAATTAAAGAGAAAAGAATTTCCAATTCAAATATGTCAAACATAAAACATTTTGTTTAATTATAAACTTGTTTCTGATGGTATAATGGAATTCTATAATATTCTATTATAACAGAAATAACTAGCACACTATTATTTTCTTTACTAATAAAACTCTCAGGTTTCCACACCTACTAAAACCTATCATCACAAGTCATTAGAAAGTATTGTGATGATAGAGTTAGCTGTACTAGTTCATCATTTTCAACTAAACTCATTGTCATTAGCTCTACACTTTTGGAATATAAAATCAAACATGTTTGTTACCTTTTCAATAATTGTTTACCATGTGCTATTGTCTTGTTGCCTAACCATATTATAACACTTCTACTTAAACATAATAACAAGTGTTTGTTCAATAAAAGTGAAACACACTTAAGCCTAAAACAAGTAATAACAACATCACCTCAAGTAATGAAACAATTCACCTAAAACCTGTGTGACTAAGTTATTGTAGCAAACGTGGCTTACACATGTAAGCTGGGGTATGTTCCAGGGTAATTCACGATGCATCTCATTACTATGCATGTATCATGTTGCCAGTGTTTTCTGTAGTCCTTACCGGGACTACTTTGCTATCTTTCAGATGTTTGGATTTCTCTACGCGACCCTCGAACCCCGAAGACCTGGATTATTATTATGGTTATTTCAATCTCAGGCAAGTTCATCACTTGCTCATATCCTTTGCAGTACTTCATAACAAACTATTTGCAAAAACCCTATCGTATTATCACCTACTCTCAAAAGAATGCATGATCCTATTTTTATAATAATATGACTACCTGAATGACTACCCGAGTGGTAGTGTTCTATGTGGTGGGCAGATGGGACCATGGT
Source organism: Alopecurus myosuroides (assembly GCA_028641055.1). Taxonomy (NCBI): domain Eukaryota; kingdom Viridiplantae; phylum Streptophyta; class Magnoliopsida; order Poales; family Poaceae; genus Alopecurus; species Alopecurus myosuroides. Next base: position 609,039,792 of record CM054057.1, read on the forward strand.
AAGATGAATAGGTCAAAGGAAGGTTCCATCTGCACGGGAACGTATTACCTAGGAACTAATCACAAATGCCGTCAGAACTCGGTGCGCCGTAAATACCGCGTTAACCATGGGTCTTCTATGGGGAAAGTAAGTCAGCCGTGATACTTTTCTCGTTCGCATGTCAACGGACTGCCAGAGACGTACGCTTTAGGTCTTGCGAGACTACATGCACATGGGTGGGAGCCCTTACGTCCCACGGGCTCTGGGGTCTATGAGTGTCTGCCAAGGGCGCGTAGATCTCCATCGTGAGGGGTGGAATCAGGCGTTCAACCTGCTGGCAGAAATGGGTGGGCATGCGTTGTGCGGAGAAGCACGGTTTGGCTTGGACCAACTACCGGGCCCCACACCTGAGTGGGAGTGGACAAGATCCCGAGCCTGGTTGTGCAACAGGGTCTTGGTCGTCCATGGGTAAAGTAACACACCTCTGTAGAGTGTAAAAGGATGTGGCATGTTACCCCCTGTTCCGGGAAGGAACTGCGAACGCTACAGGAAAGGCAACTCCATGAAGTTCTAGTCCTGTGATGGTCTGGCGGGCATAGTTTTCAGAATTAAAAGCAACCTCTTGAAGAAAGTTTTACAAAAACCTTGCATTAGCTTATGACTCTTTCGAGTCTAAAGCTGTAGTTAGTGCATCAACCACCCACTATATATCATGAACTTGCTGAGTAACGCTCGTTGCTCATTCTATCCCGTTTGACCCCCTGCTTAGGGTTGAAGCCCTATTGAAGTCGTCATCGAGAAGCCATCGCTGCCTAAAGGAGCTACGTGGAGTGAGCTATAACTTATTCGATAAAATATCATCATCAACAGCTCTGGTGGAGGACAAGTTATCAAGGTGTAGGTAGAAACCATTCTTGGACTTAGCATTACTAGCCATAGATTAGGGCTGACATCAGCCGTAGTGGATTAGTTCTGAGCTAGAGTTCTTCTCCGGCTTGGAGCTTCGAATTGCTTCTTCTGATGTTTCATTTGCAGGAGATCTTCTTTGATTCATCAAAGAGATTCTCAAGATTTTGTAATGAAGTTTGTATCCTATAGCTTTGCTTGGACCCGCTGTGTTTCTGTTGTACCACTCTGAGAGATGTAATATTCACGGATAAGACCTTCTGTGAGTATTATGTCACCGACTTGCGCACTACACATGCAGTGGTGTGCTGGGTCTTCACACTAAAGCTCCAGACCAAAGCCCTTGTTTCTATTAGTGATGGCGTGTGTTCTTGTGGTCATAAAATGGTTTCCGTTTTGTTTTGTGCAGATCATAGTCAAATTATTGTTGATGAAATTGGTCGTGGTGTGTTTTGTTTGTTGGTTGATGAGTTTGCTGATGTTTCTGACCAAGAAAAAGATGGCTATATTTCCGGTATTTTACAAGTTTGGAGCAATCAAAGAAAGTCTCATTGGCGTTGTTCATGTGAATGAGACTTCTGCTTCATGTCTCGGAGCATAAAACAAGTTTAAGGCCAAGGTTATGATGGTGAAGCAACATGTGAGGTGAGTTCAATGGCTTGCGAGCTTTGATCACGAGGGAGAATAGCTCAACATATTATGTTCACCGCTTTGCTCACCAGTTTCAACTAGTCATTGTGGCAGTAGCTAAAAAGAACGATGATGCTAGCTACTTTTTTTTTACCTGATATCTCTCCGGATTAATGTTGCTGGAGCTTCTTGTAAGATAAAAGATATAGAGAGAGTCACCGGGAGAGAGCGAAGAAAGCTATTGCATGTGGACAATTTAGCACTGGTACAAGATTAAATCAAGAGAAATTGCTTCAAATAGTCCGAGACACTCGTTGGGGCTCCTTAAAATATGTCGAAAAATATGGACCAAGTAATTCAAAGAAACATCAAGCTCGTGGTCTGTTAGATTATGCCACTGATTTTGACTTCATGTTTCATCTACACTTGATGATGCTTATCTTAGGTCATGCAAATGCTTTATCTCTAACATTACATAGGAAAGATAAGGACATGTTGGAGGCAATGGTAGAGGTGAAGTTGACAAAGAAAAAATTTCAGCATATTAGAGATGATGGTTGGGACTCCTTATTGGAAAAAAAATTCACTCATTTTGTAAGAAATATGGTGTTTCAAAGTTGGATATGGAAGAACAATATATAGACTGGCATGCACCGAGGAAGAAGACCAACCGCACTAACTATGAGCACTAAAAATATGATAACTACCAGCATGGTCTTGTGTGTGAGAGGTGCTTTTTTTTCCAGGAACGCACGAACAGCGCGCCTTTTTATATTAAGAAGGAGAGAAAGTTGAATTACAAGCAAATCCACCGGAACCACACACGGCCGCGGACAAATTAAAGAAGAAAACTCTCACAAATAACCCACGGTCTTTCACTTCTTAGCCTCCTGCATGATCGCATCCAGCAACAATGGTGGCAGCCTCGCCTTCGCGTGGAACACCCTGTTGTTCCTTTCCAACCAAAGGAAGCGCAACACCAACAAAACAATGGAGCGCACCTTGGGGCGAGCTTAGAAGGCCAAGCCTCCGAGAGCGCAGTGCACCATGGAAGCAGAAGGTCGTCCGCCGTGGGAGCAAGGGACGGACGGTGGAGCCCTACAAGAGCATAAAACCAAACCTCTCTAGCATACGAGCAGGTAAGGAGTAGATGGTCGATGGATTCCACCTCATGCGAACAAAAAGCACAATCATCATTATCCGAGAGCCCATGACGCTTCCGCCGCTCTCCCGTCCAACATCGATTCCACGCTTCTTTCCACGCAAACACCTTGGATTTAAGTGGTGCTTTACACTCCCAGATGGGTACGTGAAGTGGCCACCGAGTTTGCCCTTCGAAAAAAGCCAAATAAGCTGATTTCGCAGAGCACACCTGCGAAGCAGACCAAATCCACCTGAAACCGTCCGCCACCTCGAGAGAAAGGTGGATAACAGCGACCGCATGGAACAAGCGGGTGAATTGGACCATAACAGGAATCGACAGGCCCTGAGAAAGGTCACGCATCCATGCATTATTAGCCAAGCCCGTGGCCACAAGCTGGGACAGCTTTGCCCTAACCTCCACAAAGTCAAGCAGCAGCGGTGCTATCATCTGCACATTCTGATTGATAATCCACATGTCCTGCCAAAAGAGGCAGGACCGCCCATCCCCCACAACAGCCACTGTCGAAGCAAGAAACATAGACTTACAGTTGTCCGAGCATGGCATATTCGCGATTTACCATTGCCGGTTTGGTTCCACACGGTTCGCCCACAGCCAACGCATACGAAGGGCATCGTTGAGGACATGGAGGTTCCTGATCCCCAACCCACCAAGGTGAGTTGGAGTACATACCCGAGACCACGCAATCGGGCAATTGCCCCCACTGGTGTTGGATTTACCACACCAAAGGAAGCTGCGAAAGATCTTGTCGTAGGCTTCGAGCATCCACTTAGGGAGATCCATGGCCATCATCATATAAATGGACATAGCCGAGAGAACAGCCTTAACCAAAATGGCCCTGCCTTGCACGTCCAGCAAAGACCCTTTCCACGGTCTCGCGGCTAGCCTATCCACATACGGTTGGAGTTGAAGTATAGAAAGCCGAGAAGTGGAAAGCAGGAGTCCCACGTAGGTGCACGGAAAAGAGGCCGTGCCACAAGGAAGGAGTCCCGCAAGAAGATCCATGTCAAGATTGGCACAGCTAATGAGGATCGCCGAGCTCTTAGCATCGTCTATCCTACCGGTTGGCATCAAGCATCGTCTATCCCTATTTGCGGATGACGTGGGGCTTTGGTGATCAAACCAACCCCGGTGGAAATTAGGATTGTGAGAGAGATCTTCGACCTCTTTGGGGATGCCTCGGGCTTAAGTGTGTGAGAGGTGCTTATCAACAATGAAAATAGCGAAGACAGTGCTACGTAATCACGTTGATGATGATTTCATGAATCACTGCGTCATTTGCTTCTTGGACCAAAGGCTTCTATATTCAACTCCAAGTAAGGATGTGATAGACCACTTTCTCAATATGATAGACCGTCGAGGCCAGACAAAATAGAGAGGTAGTAGTTACTTTTGTATCCGACTTAATTTTTATAGTATGATGTATTGACAATTATTTTTTCTTATTTATGCGAGTTTGATAAGTAATACATTATAGAAATATTGCCGGCTGCGCCTCCAACTGTGCGAGCTATATGCACATACATTTGTGGAACGTTTTGTAGACACACAGGCTACCCGCTTGTTCGTGTTGACAACAGCGGCGACGTCCTTTTTCTCTGGCTTGGCAACTGTCCATGAGGTGGTTCCGTGTGCGGTAGACGTGAAGCGTGTAGACGAGCGCGGCGCAGGTGACGAGGAAGAAGGACATCACGATGAGCTGGCTGAAATCCTGTTTCCAAAATATAGTAGTACGTACTTGAGCTTGCCGTTTGGGAAGAGCACATAATTAAAGATGCAAACAAAATGCATGAATCGAGTAGGTACGCTGGGGTCGGAGACGATGATGCCCATGGTGTAGGTGAGCAGGTCGAAGATGGACTGCAGCGAGTTTTGCACGGCTCCCACGGCGCACCGGTCCGAGTCCCGGACGCTGTCCTGCATCAGCTGCATGACCGCAAGGTCGAACATCCAGAGGCCCAGCCGCGACGCCCCGACGCCGGCCATGAGCACCCACGCCGACGACACGCCGTCGCTCACCCAGATGGACCCCACACACAGCACCAGGAAGGACCACTGGATCCAGATGGACCATAGCCCCGTCCAAAGCGTGGAAACCCACGAGTGCAGGACCGGGTACAGCAAGGTCGCCGTGATCCCGACAATGGCGGCGAAGCCCCGAGCCAGGCTGATTAGGTAGGCCGGGATGCCTTTCCGGTCCAGAGTTGCAGTCATGAGCGTGCCAAAGCTGCATGCAGAAGACAGCGTAATGCATCTGACTGATTGGTCCATCGATCAATGGGTTATGGGTTGGTGATCGCCACCTTAGGACGCTGAAGTGGAGGATCGCAAGAGCAAGCCCTGGCAGCATCGCCTCCTGGCTCATGTAAACGGCCCACGAGTCCCAGCAGGGCAGCAGGGACCTCCAACCCGACCCGCCGTCCTCCTCCTCCTCACTGCGCGCCTCCTCGTCCGCCGACTCCCGTCTCTGCTGCACGTCTCCGCCGAGAGCGGGCATGCCCCTGTACACCGACACCAGGAGCCAGTACTGCAGCCCCACGGAGGCGACGTTCCACAGCGCCATCGCCACCGCGGAGGCCTGCGTGGACACGAAGCTGATCACGAACCCGGACAGCACCGGCGCCAGCAGCTTGCAGCTAAGGTCGATCCTCCGGATCACCGAGTTGGTCTTCGTCAGCACCGCCGCCGGATGCCCACTGCAGATAACCACCACCCTGCACGTACGCAACCCATCTCACATTCTCTTTTCATTACTTTAAAACAAGACGTACAAATTTTAACTAAAGTTCAGCATCTATAATATTGAATTGACATTACAGAGGTTGTTGATACTTTTTTTTTTCTAAAATTTTGGTCAAACTTTACATGGTTTGACTTGAAAAGAATTGTATGCCATGTTTTACGAATTCGAGGGAGTATGATGTAGATTGACAATAATTTATACTACCATTCTCTCTCGATCAGTATGGTGCCGGCGAGAGTTGAGAGCGCTGCCAGCGCACCCGACACGTTGGTCACCACCATTAGAGCCACGAACACCAGCAAGCGTGTATCCTTCAGGTCATCCAGTACCAGCAAAGCGGTTACCGAGACTCCAGCGGTGACGAAGGATAAGCACTGAACAAGCATCCATAGACCCAAAACCTGCGGTACATATAGGGCAGCATCATATTTAATAACTAGAATGATACCCCGCGCGTTGCAGCGGGTATCTCTTAAATAATTCTAATAAAAAGTTTGAAATATAAATTGTCTATAGAAATATGCAAGATTTAATTAGTTGATCATATCATTCGAGGTGCTAAATTAAAATGACATGGAAATGTATATATATATATATGTGTATTTTACAGTTTAAAGTTCATTATGTTTTCAGGGAGTACTTGATTGATATAGATAAGTTTGAATCAACGGGTTGAATAAATGGATTTTATGGATAGTTTACATATAGATTTTTACATTTTTTTTAGAAAATTTTTAGTTGTTACATAATCTCAAATAACATTTCTATGATTTTCATGAAAATAATTGTTAAAAAATTCACTTGGTTGACGAAGCTAATTCCGGTGTTGTACATATGATTTCGCTGCGTAATTCCGTGGTTAAATAAATGGATTTTATGGATAGTTTACATGAAGATTTTTACATATTTTTTAAGAAACTTTTCAGCTGTTACATAATCTCAAATAACATTTCTATGATTTTCATGAAAATAATTGGAAAAAAATTCACCTGGTTGACGAAGCTAATTCCAGTGTTGTACATATGATTTAACTGCGTAATTACGGCGGGTTGGTGTGATCTTAGTCTTGGAACAGAGAAAAAAAGGCATTGGAAATTTGATGGCTAAAATGAAATATGATGTGTATGTTTGCATGTAGAGTTATACAATCTAATATAAGTGGGATGAAGTGGATAATTGATTGGCTAAAAAAGCAAGTGATGTAGACATATACAATTTAATAGTGGTATGATGTGGATAATTGATTGGCTAAAAAAGCAAGTGATGTGGACACCTTGCATGTTGAGATAGATAAATATTAATTGCACTTAGTGGGATTTTGCTTTATAAAAAGTATAGATCTCCCAGAATGGTTGAACGTAAGTTAGAGCCAAAATCGGCATACTCCCTCTCATCCATATTGTGTGTTCATTTTTTAATCACTTCTATAGCGTTTTCATCTTTTAAAATACTTATTACTGGCTCAGATGCTGAATCAAATGTATGTATATATATTTTAGTGCTAGATACGTCAAATCGAAGGGTGTAATATTTTCGGTGGTACAGAATCTAGTGTTGGAGCCAGCTATCATACCTAAAATTTTATTTTATTACAATATTCATATGCATATTATTTTTCATGTATTTTTGGATTATAATATATATTTAATTTCATTTCACTAACGGCACCTCAAATAGTAATAAGATAGTTGTTGGTAATTTGCCACCTAGGACATTTGATGACGTGGTAAGAAATAAATGAGAAGAGAGAGCAAACCAACAGCCCTTACACATAGTCTACGGTGAAATATCGTAAAACAAACAGAAATTTACATTGGCTCTAGGCTCACATGCGCCTATCCGATTAAAAATTCAAAAATAAAAAATTGTAAACTATTTTAATGAATTCTGTAAAAAAATCCCAATAAACATATATATATATATATGTTTACTAGATTTTCTTGATGAAATAACATGTTTTGTGTCCTCTGCAAAACAAAACAAAAAAAAAACTCACTCACCAAAATGAGATTTGAAAATATAGTTTTCAGAGAAGTGATTTTTCTTACACAGGGCACTACAAATATCATTTCATTACAAAAATTAAAACGAATGCAGTAAACTTGTATATGTTGGTTGATTTTTTTTTCAGGTTTTCTGAAATGTTTTACTATTTTTTTCCAATTTTTTAATTAGGAAGGAGGACGTGAGCTCCGAATGCCTCTCCCTTCCGAAACAAACTCTAATGTGAAAATTTAGATACTACAACCCATTCGATTAGTTGTATGATAATTTTTTAGTTGATAACATGGGAATTTTTACAAGCGAGACTAGATACAACCTACTCCATCTGTTCCTCAAAGTATGACGTATATTTACACTCCCTCGTTAAAGAAAAAAAGGCTCTAACATTAGCGTTCGCGTCAGGGTTTCGTACGTCGTTGTTTCCGCCGCTGGCCACGAAGAAAATCTCCGTCTCCATTTCCTCCTCCTCCATAGTCGGTTCCCCTCTCCTATGGCCGGCCTCGTCGGCGTCAGGAGGGACGGGGAACCCGATATAGGAGTCGAGTTTTTTTCCGTTAAATTAGGGTTTTTAATAGACTAGATTAGGGTTTTGTTAGGCGTCTTTTTCGTCAATGGAGATGACATCGTCTGTAATAAGAGATGTTTCGCCAACTGTTCAACGACGAGATCTCCTTCCCGACGGTAATGATGATGTTGGAAGTTTCAGTTTGTCTAGGTATGATCCTTCAGATCTTGATTTGCCATGTCGGTTTTGGATATTTTCTCATGGTTGCCGCGAGGTGAATTGGCCTCGCAATATTTGTCCCGACTGCTACGTCCCCGACAATGGTGGTTCGTATTCTCGGCTTCCTGTGACGTCGATCAGCCTGTTCGGTTACTTTTTCCTGCAATAATGGTGTTGATACTCCTGCCGATGTTGGTTGATTATTTTAATGGTTGAAAGATCTCAAAGATTTTCTAGTTTCTTTTAGGCTTTATTTTGTAGTCGTTGTAGTCAGTTTATGCCTATGTATCTCTGCCATGTATAATATGCTACAATAGTATATCATGGTATTTATTGTCGAAAAAAAGTATGACGTATATCTTTTTTTTCAAAAGTCAAACAACGTAAAGTTTGACCAAGCTTTTAGCAAAAATATTGGCTTCTACAATACTAAATTGATACATTAGATACATCACGAAGTATATTTCCTATGATATCTATATATTATTATATTTGTTGATCATTTTTTTCCTAAAAACTTAGTTAAATTTTATATTGTCTGATTTTTGTAAAAAAAATGTATGACTTAGTTTCAGGAGTGGAGGGACTATTGGAAATGTCCTAATGAACTTAGTCTTAATACTAATCCAGTTTAAAAGACAAGGCCGCATAAATATACAATTTGTATTTCTATAAGGCCACTATGCTTACAATGCAAATGTTGTATGCAGCCTTAAAGAAAGCGGCACCATAAACATGTTTAATTAGCCCATACAAAAGTAAAGTCATTATCCACGTAAAGTCTCTCTTCAAGCAAAAAAAAAAGGAAAAAAAAAAATCACCACGTACTCTGCGTCTCTCGATCAGGTAAGTTCTCATTGTGTGGAAACACAGTGCTGAGTCTACTAGCTACTGTCTTAAAATCTGATAGGGTGACGAACCTGCAGGTATGTGAGGCTGTCGACGAGGGTGCCGACCATGGGGCTGAAGACGACGACGGAGGCGGACTCGACGACGCCGTAGATGGCCGCGAAGAGCAGCGAGTCCGGCCAGATGCGGATCATGTACAGGGCCACCGAGAACTCCCACATACTGAAACAAACACATGCAAGGAAAACATGGTCGATCGATCAGTAGCTAGAAGAGAGCAGCACGCAACTAGCTAGACAATAAGACGATCGAGGGAGCTGCACCGTGCGCCCCATCTGGCGAGGAAGTGGCCGACGTAGAGGCGGCGGAGGAGCCGCGCGTCCAAGCCGCCGCTGCCATGCCCGTCGAGCAGAGGCACGCCGCTCCCGACCGCCACCATATCTATGTCAGCTATGCCTAGGCGAGTGGTGGGATCGGGGTGTATAGCTATAGGGAGGAGAAGACCCTCGCTAGCTAGCTGGGCGCAGAGGAGGCGCGAAGCATGCAGACATGGTTCCTGCCTGGCGCAAATAGAGTAGTGTATTTGTTACCATCGATCGTGCAGAGGACGCTGCTCTCTCGCCTGTGGGCGTAACGTAACGTGAGTTTTATAAGTAGTTGACGATCATCCTAACGTGAGTTTTGTACGAGTACTTGGCACGCAGGTCATGTGAATAAACTTTTCAGTGTCACCTCTTCAACTGAGCCCATTTATTTAGGTCTCTAGGCTTTCATTCATGCCTCTCGTCGATTAATTGCACCACAGCATTTACCCTTTTGGAAGGGTATAATGAAGGTAAAAAGGGAGTTTTTTTCATCATATTACTTGCACTCTAGGTGATGTCCAAGGTGTTAGGTTTGGGAGGACACTTGGTTAGGCGAGTATTCGTTCTTCATCATGATCGACCATCCGAATATTTCTTTTAGAAGAGCTTTGATAGGTGATAAATGGGAGGCTTGGTTACATCTTCTTGAGAGATTGATGACCATCACATTATCGAATGTATCAGACTCGTTTAATTGGAAGTTAACAACATCAGGGTTTTTTCCGTGAAGTCATTTTATGAGGAGCAAATGAATGGAAACACTGGTTTCCTGCGCAAATATATATGGAGATTAAAAGTACCACTGAAGATTGGAATTTTTATGTGGTTTCATTATCGTAAAGAGTTGCTCACCAAGGATAATTTAGCCAAGACGTTGAACGGGATGCACTAAATGTGTCTTTTGTGGGGATGAGACCATCTATTCGTTTCTTGTAGTTTTGCGTGCAAAATTTGGCGACTCGTTCACTTTACGTTTAGTATAACTCCCCTAGTTCCATAACTAATTTGTTTGGTTGTTGGTTGGATGGGGTAGATAAGGTCACGGAAGCAAGTATTCGTATTGGCGCTTGTGCTTTCCTTTGGGCCATTTGGAACTATAGAAATAATGTTATTTTTAACAATTTGGGAGCCAGTCATTTTTTGCGGGTCGAGCCGGTCATTTTTTGCGGGTCGTTCACAGAGCTACACACTAGATACACGTGTGGTCTCTCCTCTCTTCAGAAGGCCAATGAGGACATTTGGATTCTGGATGTACCCGGCTGATGGCGGTCGTCCGGGCTATCTTCAACCAGGGTGGCTGGTTGCACACTAGAAGATTGCATGCTTAGTGGCTGTATTCTAGTGATGTTTCGGTGGCTAATCTTTGTGGCTACTATTCGATATTGTTGAGTTGTAATAATTATACTTTTCATGCTGCACTTTGGATATTTTAATAAAAATCTAACTGTGTGCATCGTCTAGATGCAGAGGCTAGGGCTTCCCATTTCAAAAAAAAAAAATTTGCACCACAGCAGGGATGGGACGGTAGTCAAGGACAGGAGAGAGATGAGCGGCACACACGCTAGCACCACCGACCACCGTCATTCTGACTCTGCCGGCGGTATTCCCTCCCCATCTACGACCTCGATTGAGGGTGCACCCACGTGGCCCTCCTCTTTGACGTCGCTTAGATGGAGATAGGTGTACCATGCCTCGTGTGAGACGTGTGCTAGGGTTGGCACCATTATACTTAGATGTGCAAAGCGGAGGCTAGTTCTCGTGGATGTCGGCGGGATCACCGTCGATGTTTGATGGTGCAGGACTTGCACTCGTTGGGAGACCCCAAGAGGAAGGTTTGATGAGCACAGCAGAAAGTTTTCCTCCAAAAGAAACCAAGGTTGAATCGACCAGTAGGAGGAAGAAGTAACTTCAGAAGGTTGATGCAGCTGAGATGGTAGGGCGCACTACCGGTTCAGCAGCAATGTGGAACCTACACAACACAAAAAATTTAATTTGCCCCAACGAAGCAGTGAGGTTGTCAATCTCTTTGTTTTGTTGATAACAAAGAGGTTAAATGTATGGTGTGGAAAACAATATGAGAACACTATGCAAACAATGGTAGCAGTGTGAAAACAGTGGAAGCACTGGTTGTATTATCAGTATGAGAAAATGGACCGGGGTCCATTGTCGTGGGATTATCACGGCAGACGTTACCGGGGGTAACTGATCTTGGGGCAAGACGACACAGGTGTTTGGGAGAGGGTTTAGCTCAGAGGAAAACATGATGCGATTCAATCTGGTAGCCGGCAAGCAAAGTCGCCGAGTCTCCAATCTCGATATAACAACTCAACTCTAGGATTACACTGGATGCTCGATACCAAGCGCTATATCTAGGATTCTTAGATCTCTGTCTAAATTAGACCTGGGGGTCGGTTTATAAAGCACCCGCACCCCCTGGCTTATTCCCCAAGGCGCACCCTGGATCCTACCCGGACACGGCGCACAAACCCTAACTTTCCTTTACAATAATCCACAATCCGGGTTGCTGGGCCTACAAACTTGGGCCTCCACAAGCTTCCCTATCCTTAGCCGGATCCTGCGCACCGTTCTTTGGGCCGGGTTACTCCTTGGAGTTTGGCCTACCGGGTTATCATCCCTCCATCAGTAGTCCCCAGAATAGCCTGGGTTTCATGGATCCTCCTTGAAGCGCTCGCTATTCCCTGCAAAGATATCAAACACATAGGCACGTGGAGGCCGGGTTAAGATGCTTTGATAAGTGGTTAGGCCTAACTCCATGGTGGCCATATAGTAACCCGGCCTTTCCCCAAACTCTTTGGTTTAATTTTCCAGGTCCAAACCTTGATAAAAATGTCAAGATCTCATACTTGATAATCGATCCCGATATCACGGGGTTGATCCCCTTCTTTCCTTCATCCCAATGCCTTGCTCAATATTTGACGCATATCTCGCAAAATCCACGGGGATAACCGTCACCCCACGATTTCCGGCCTCGGGCCGTTGAGGTAGACTCACCCTTGCTTTATAAATAGCACATAGTGGGTAACCCTAAACTCATCACTGCGCCTCGGCTTCCCCTTTCCCCCTTTGCTCCTTACACCCTCACGGCACCACCGCAAGAAGTTCGTGCTTGTCGTCGAAGCAAGATCACCGCCGGCCGCGCCCTCGAGCCATCTCGCACCGCCGCCAAGTGCCACCGCCGTGCCTTTGCTCCTCTCGCCAGGAATCGCGAAGGGGCATTCGATCCACACCGCTCGCCGCTGTCGCGCCGGACTCCAATCTTTCCACTAAGCCTCTCACATCCGTTTGATTTAGCACCATAATTTTTCAATTCATCCAAGATCGGATCTAGGTCAACCCGTGGATCACTTTCCCAATTTCATCAAATTAGACCGATTTGATGCTCGCCAACTCCTCTAACCAGCTGCAGAATAGTTACAACTCATCCTCCTACCATTGCTAATCACCAAATCTCCCGCAAAACCGCTCGCAAGCTTTCCCATCTAGATCCATTCCCCCTTGATTTTCCGCCCATTGCGTTAACACCCGGAAAATCTTCCTTTTCCAGCTATTTTGCTTGCAGTAGACGCATGGGCAACCATCCGTCTTCCCCAAATGCCTTTCCATACGTAAGTGACCAATAATTTCCATGATTGTACTTAAAACCCGGATACCTTGTAATCCCCATCTCATAGCGTGATACCCGGATAATTTTTAGCTTCATACTTTCTTGATACCTTATACTCGGATAATCCAACACTCCCGGATCTTATTTCATATGCCTCCTTTTCTTGTGCTTTGCAGATTGACCCCATGGCTCCCAAACGACAAGGAAAACAGCCGGCTCAGGCGAGAGCTACCCAAACCATATCCGCTAACTGGGGGCGTTCCACAGCTACGAATGCCAAATTGGACGAGCTAACCGAATTAGGAATTCTCCCTTCTCAGAAGGACATTCACTGGAGGGCTCCGGGCAACGAGACCCGGCCCACACCTGCTGATAACGAGGTAATCTGCTTCGTAGAGCATGTGACCCGGGGATTCCGTCCTCCGGGTCACCCTTTCTTCCGGGAGGTCTTAAGCCATTATGGCCTCCGGGTATTCGACATAGGGCCTAACTCTATGTTGAATATTACCCACTTCATCGTTCTATCTGAGTCGTACTTGTGCATGCCGCCAAGTTTGACTCTCTTCATCGAACTATTCCAGTGTAAGCCGTGCCGCGAAAGCGGCGACGGAGCACTTCTTACCTGCGGCGGGGTATCCATCCAACGCCGCAAGAACTCACCGATGCCAACCCTCAACTTGAACTCCCACGTCAAACACTGCAGCTGTCTTTCTTTTATTGCCACGATACCTCCCCCGACGGCGAAAAGAAACTGCCGGGTTACTCGGAAAATCTCCTGGAGCCTTCCGAGTCTTTCAACGCCTTTGCACCAGACTCGGATAGAGAGGCAATCCTTCCCTCGTTAGCCAAGATAGCCATCCTTTCAGCCCAAGGCCTCCTCGGGCTAAATTTAGTAAAAACATGGGTTGATTTCCGGATCCAACCCAACTCCATCCGCACCAAACTGATGTGCGAGTATTCGGGGCACACCACAGATGCACTCCGCTACTCCACCAAGAACTTTGCGACCGGCGATACTAACAAGACCATCAAGGGCTTCTTAACAGAGAAACTGGAGGTGATAAAGGGCATCACCGGGTTACCCCCGTTTACTCGGGAAAACCCGGCTCCAGCGGTAATACCCGACATTCATAACTTATTTCCACATTTTGACTTGATACAACTTCTAACCCTTGATCTCATTCTTTTGTCTTAGGCTGATGACCCTTTCTGGAGAATTGAACCCTTCCCCCCTTCCAGAGACCCGGAAGAAGAGGACGAGCCGGCTGATGAGAGTGAAGGTATTTGCATAAAATTTGTATATCTTTACTTGTATTATTTTCCTCCCGTTTACCTTTTTTCCAACGAACACACACCCGATTCACAGGACTGGAGGACGAAGGTGAGACCCACGAGGATGACCCGGAGGCAACCGAGTCTGACCAAGAGGCAACAGTCGGAGCCAAGAGGAAGACCAGGGGAGCAATGTCCAAGGTTCCTTTTTCCTCATTATCCTCTGAACCCTACTCCTTTGACGCCATGCGACGACTTAACCATCAATTATCAAATTCATCGTGCTTGAAGGATTCTTTTCCAGCCAACCGCAGAGTAACTCGGAGCTCCCCGGGTGAAGATCCCCTTAACCCGGGTATCTCTACCCCCTCGGTCCCTCGTGCCAGTGCTCCTCCATCTCGTCCTTCCGACTCTCCTCAACGCCAACCTTCTCCTAACCACCCTCGCGCCGGGCAATTCCGGGTTCCGCTAGTGGTCCCTGTGACAACCTCATCTGCTTCCAGCGGCGAGCTCCCGCCGGATTACATCGTGAATGCTGGGTAAGTTTTTGTTACATGATTTCCTTTTACGTCTGACCAATTTCCACTCAAGCCATCGTCATAACTAATAACTGCCTTTTCTCATCTTTCTTTCAGCACTAAAGTCACCGTCAGTGACCCGGAAAACGTAGAAACAGATGGCCGCCGGGTGGAGAAACCGACTGACAGCGCCGACGCCGCGACTGGTGGTGATACGGCGAATAACCAAGAACAAGGCCCTCCGAGCAATCCACCTCCCCGAGCCGCCGGATCTCCTTCCTCATCGGAACCGGTAGACGAGGAAATCGAGGTTCTAGATACAAGGATGGGTTCTCCCAACCCGGGTACTCAAACTGTCCGGGTCTCAACTCCAAGGGCGGGGAGAGCCCCCCCGCCGGGTGACCAAGCTGCCGGTCCTTCCGGTACTCGATCCGAAGAACTGACGTTTGCCCAGATGCTGGAAACCCTGCGCACTTTAAGGGCTAACGAAGAAAACATCTTGGGGGCCTTAATAGCCAAGCACGAGGTAAATCCGATTAATGTTGCTTGTGCCCTTGTCCAGTCCCCAAGTTCCGAGTGAATTGACTCATAATTCGCTTGGGACTTTAATATACAAGCGCCTGATAACTTGCTCCTCTACCCGACTGATCCTCGTTTGCATACATGCAGTCTTTCGTGACTCAATCTGAGGAGAAACTGGCGGACGCCACCAAGCTTATCGAAAAGGAGGTAGCTTTGCGTGAAGCAGCCGAAGCTGAGGCCAGGAGGAATAGGCTGATAATGAGGAAATATAGGAAAAGGGCTCACCAAGCAGAAGATGACCTAACAAGCCTTTCCGTCCAAATATCGGACACATATCGTGCTTTACTTGGTACGTTTCCTCCTCTGGGTTTATCTTTTTGATAAATGACAACGGTTTTCCCGACTTACGTTTCCATTCCTTCAGGCCCGGATGAAACCATGCCGGAAGAGGATGACATCGCCAAGCTGAAAACCATGAAGAGTGTTCTCCGGCAGCTATGTGCCGGAACCAAATGGATCCTGGAGGAATTACGGTGGCCGGGTAGAGGGCATGTTGATCTGAAGAGGATGCTGGATGCCTTCTCCACTATTCCTGAGTGGATTTGGCACTGGAAACGCTCGTCTTGCCGGGTTGGAATGACCCGGGGGCTTGCACTCGCCAAGGCTTATTTCCCCAAGCTCGAACTAGCGAAGCTCATGGGCGGCTTCCCAGAGTTCAAGCTTGATGGGTCCAAGTTCTCAGTGAAGGATTTCCAGGCCGTCCAGAAGGAGGTCCGTTACCCGGCCAGCGTGATCGCTGATGAACTGGACGTTAATATCCTTGTTCCAGCGTATGATGCTACTGGTGTAGCAATTAAGTCGGATCTTCCCGAGCCGTATGATATGCTAGCTCGGTGGAAGGAGGAAGCTGCTGCGATAAGGGCGGAGGCTGCCAAGAAGCAAGCTGAAGCCGGCTCTGCCCCTGCTACCTCAACACCAGTCGTTCCACCTCCCGCAGGGGCTGGTACCGCTGATCCGGGTGCTGCTGCTACCACCAATGACGGCAAGGACAAGGCCAAGATGAACGCCGAGTGATATATAATTTCTGATGCCTCTTCTTATGCGCCGGTCGGTCAACAGACTCTTTAAAACAGTTATATTTTGGGTGGTGCGCCTGTGCACCTTTGATATCTTTTCACCAGGATTTTGTAATGCACGCTAAGGTCTTGATATACTCGATGCCTGTTCCGGCCTTTTTAAGTTTATCCATTATTCATCTGTTCTCGATATCTGGCTTTCTTTATTGTTCCTTTTGTGAAAACTCAATTTCCGGGTCTCATGGGTATTGACAAGCGGATTTTGCTTCTAAGTCCCCAAGTCCCCAAGACTCGGATATTTGGGTTTTTGGAATTATACAAGTAAGCCATTTTTTCTCTTTTCAAGGTTTCAAGACACCCGGACCCAGATCGCCGAGTCTAGGACACTTGATCTTGAAAGGGGAACGAACTGCCTACTGCTAATTACACAAAGATCCCTGAGTTGTTTCACATAGGTTTTGAAGTTACGCTTAATAGTCGTTGAGTTTCCAGCTGTTCAGCCTTGTACTCTGCATAACTTGTGGTTTAAATGACCCTTTTGACTATCTTGTACTGTAAGCCGGCTTTCGCGTGGATACCATGTTGTTACATCCATACGAAAACGTAGCCAGCCAAGCCCCGTCGGGTTTCATGACTGACTGCGATCGTAAGCGAACAAATCATGCCACTTTAATGCGAGTCACATCGAGCTTAAGTAAGAATAGCCAAGGAATTTGGACTTCTTTGTCCGGTTATAAGATTGTAGCCGTACTCGTTTGCAAGTAATCGGCCCTTATAACTCATAGGCATCATGGCCGGGTCTTTGAGTTTGTAACTGTGCTATTCAAGCGACCAGCCCCCAAGACCTAGATATACGCATCATACTGAGAGTACATAACCTGATAATAACCATCTCTTTTCTTGATAACTATCTCTTTACTTGATATGAAAAATCTAGGTCAGCAAGCCGCCTCATTCAAAACCCGTCCAGTCCCCAAAGGTACCCTGGATAGGAAAAGAGTACGTCTGAAAACCTGCTGCCTATTACATCGTGCAATTCCACTTGCCAATATAATCTTTTTAAGTATAATATGGACGTAGCTGAGCCACGTTCCATGGTCTATCTCTTTCTTGCATAGATGAAGTGGTATGTGCGGTGTCGTTAACTGTAGCCGACTCTTCCCTTGCATCTATCAAGTAATATGATCCATTATGCAGATTCCGGCTTATGATAAATGGTCCTTCCCATGGTGGTGATAATTTGTGCTTTCCTTCATTTGACTGTACCAGGCGCAAAACCAAGTATCCTTCCTGGAATACCCGGGTTTTCACGCGCCGGCTATGATACCTCCGTAGATCTTGCTGATATATGGCTGATCTTTCCAGGGCTTGTTCTCTTTGCTCTTCTAACATGTCTACGGCGTCCTGCCGGGTTTTTTCGTTCTCCACTTCGACGTAAGCTGATACTCGCGGTGAGTCGTGAATAATGTCACTCGGTAACACTGCCTCCGCACCATAGACCATGAAGAAGGGCGTCATCTGAGTGGATCTGTTAGGTGTAGTGTTGATACCCCAAACCACAGAAGGAAGTTCTTCGACCCATGCACCAGCAGCCCTGATACAGGGAACTCGCAATCGTGGTTTTAACCCGCGAAGCAATTCTTGGTTTGCTCTCTCCACTTGTCCATTGGCCTGTGGGTGAGCCACCGATGCAACATCAAGCCGGATTCCATTATTGCCGCAGAACTTCTCCATCTCACCAAGGGACATGTTGGTTCCATTGTCGGTAATTATGCTGTGGGGATACCCGAACCGGTAGATAATCCTTTTCAGGAACTTGACTGCTGTAGCTGCTTCGCAATTAGTAACTGGCATAACCTCAACCCACTTGGTAAACTTATCAATAGCCACCAAAAGATGTGTCTTCTTGCATGGTGACATATGAAAGGGGCCAACCATGTCCATACCCCAGACAGCGAACGGCCAAGTTAACGGGATGGTCCGTAACTCCATAGCCGGCACATGGGTTTGGCGAGCGTACCTTTGACATCCGTCACACCTTGCTACCAATCGTTCCGCATCCGCTAGAGCCGTGAGCCAGAAAAATCCGTGCCGATAAGCTTTAGCCACAAGGCACCTTGTGGATGCATGATGTCCACAGTCGCCTTCATGGATTTCCTTGAGAATCTGTCGGCCTTCTTCTGGCGCTACTCAGCGCAAAAAGACTCCTGCTGCGCTTCTCTTGTATAACTCTCCATTGATGATAGAATATCCCTTGGCTCGCCTCAATATTTGCCTTGCTAACACCTCCTGCTGTGGTAACTCGCCCCGCGACAGGTAGGCCAAAAACGGTTCTGTCCATTCGGGAACAGTACGTACTGTAGCCACAAGTCCTGAATCCGGGTCTTGGTTTGCCAATTCCTCCTCTGACTCGGTTTTAACCGATGGTTGCCATAATTCATCCAGGAAGACGTTAGGTGGAACCGGCTCTCTGCGCAAGCCGAGTCTAGCGAGCGCGTCGGCTGCCTCGTTCTTTCTTCTGTCTATATGCTCCACCTCATACCCGGAAAAACATCCTGCAACCCTATCAACTTCCCTGCGGTATGCTGCCATAGTTGCGTCCTTTCTATCCCAAGTTCCTGACACCTGCTGTACCACAAGATCCGAATCTCCGAAACACCGTATCCTTTTGATGTTCATCTCCTTAGCTGCCCTTAGGCCGTGCAATAGGGCCTCATACTCGGCCACGTTGTTAGAACAGTCAAAGTGGATTTGTAGTACGTAACTTAGTTTATCTCCTTTGGGTGACGTCAACACCACCCCAGCTCCTGATCCCTCGTATTGCTTAGACCCATCGAAGTGCATGATCCATGACTCGGAATTTGTAACCGTTGTAGTCATGCCTGTATGTGTCCAGTCGTTAACGAAATCAATTAAAGCTTGAGATTTGATTGCTGACCTGGGTTCGTAGTTGATGTGATAATCCCCCATCTCTATCGCCCATTTGGCTATTCTTCCCGTCGCGTCTGAGTTCCTGATGATATCCGACATTGGTATTGAACTAACCACTGTTATGGGGTGTTCTTGGAAGTACGGCTTCAATTTCCGGCTAGCCATAAAGACCCCAAACACCAGCTTTTGCCAATGTGGATAGCGCTGCTTTGCTTCTGATAATACCTCGCTGACATAATAAACCGGCCTCTGAACCGGGTAACCTTTCCCATCCTCTTTACGCTCCACAACGACTACTGCGCTGACGGCTCGGGGGCCAGCTGCCACGTACAGCAACATAGGCTCTTTAGGACCCGGCGCCGCTAGTACTGGTGCTTCAGATAACTGCTTCTTTAGTGCCTCGAATGCCTCATCCGCCTCTTGATCCCACACGAATTTGTCTGATTTCCGCAAGAGCCGGTACAAGGGTATTGCCTTTTCTCCGAGTCTGGATATGAATCGGCTCAAGGCTGCTACGCAGCCCGTGAGCTTTTGAACATGCTTCAAATTTTCTGGTTTTTTCAGACCTTGGATGGCCTTGATTTTATCCGGGTTTGCCTCGATTCCTCTCTCGGAAACTATAAAGCCGAGTAATTTCCCGGCTGGAACTCCGAACACGCACTTTGTCGGGTTAAGCTTCATCTGGTACCTCCTCAAGTTTTTGAACGTCTCCTTTAGATCATCGATAAACGTCTCCGCCTTCCTGGTCTTGATGACCACATCATCCACATAGGCATGGACGTTGCGTCCGATTTGGTCTTCGAAGCACCTTTGAATACACCGTTGGTAAGTTGCACCGGCGTTCTTCAATCCAAACGTCATGGTTTTATAACAGAAGGCCCCAAAAGGGGTTATGAATGATGTTTTCTCCCAATCCTCCCTCTTGAGCTTAATCTGATGATACCCGGAATATGCGTCCAGGAAGCATAATAAATCGCTTCCAGCTACTGCATCTATAATCTGATCTATCCTGGGTAGTGCGAACGGATCCTTTGGGCAGTGTTTGTTGAGACTCGTAAAATCAATGCACATCCTCCACTCATTGGTCTTTTTCATCACTAGAACCGGGTTTGCCAGCCAATCCGGGTGAAATACTTCCATGATAAAGCCGGCTGCCAATAGCCGAGCGATCTCTTCGCCTATAGCCTTCCTTCTTTCCTCATTCATTTTCCTCAAGCCCTGCTTCATGGGCCTGGACTTGGGATCCACATGCAAACTGTGCTCGGCCAACTCCGTGGGGATACCCGGCATATCGCTAGGTGTCCAGGCGAACACATCTGCATTTGAACGAATAAACTCCACAAGTGCTTCCTCCTGCTCTTTTCCCAAGTTAGATCCTATGGTAAACTGCTTAGTGGAATCGCCTTCAACAAAATCTATCTTCTTGGTGTCTTGTGCTGCCTTGAATTTTGCTCTCTCATCCTCGGTATTCGGCTTGTTCAAGGCTGTTCTATCATCCGGGTTCACTTGAGACCGGTAATATTCGAGTTCTTCCTTTCTGCATGCTTGCTCAGCCATAACCGAATCTCCTTCGTCACACTCGGCCGCTATATCCCGGTTCCCATGTATGGTGATGGTCCGTTTAGGACCCGGAATCTTTAGCTGCAAATACACGTAGCACGGCCTAGCCATGAATTTGGCGTAAGCCGGTCTTCCAAACAGCGCGTGATAAGGACTGCGCAATTTGACCACCTCGAACGTGAGGCACTCAACTCGATAATTATCCGTCGATTGTCCAAAAGCAACCTCCAAGGTGATCTTTCCCTCGGGGCTCGCCGAGTGACCCGGTACGATCCCATGAAAGATTGTCGAACTTTTCTGCAACTGGGACTCTTTGAGACTCATCCGTAAGAAGGTCTCCCAATAAAGGATGTTGATGCTACTTCCACCGTCCATCAGGACCCTCTTCAGTTCGTAACCATTAACCTGTGGGGCAACCACCAACGCCAAGACTCCCGGACGCTCTACTTTTTCCGGATGATCTCTTCTACTCCACGTTATCTCTTGTTCTGCCCATCTAAGATATCCCGGCGCGGCCGATGAAATCGAGTTCGCCGCTTGCTTTGACGTCTTCTTGTTCCTGCTAGAAGTTCCTGTAGTATGCACGTGATATTGTCCTTTTAAATTAGTCGTTCGTACCGTACCGACGAAGATGTTGATCCGGCCGATCGTCACGACGGATCCGGATTCGAGGTGATCCGACTCTGGCCCCCAGCCGGAATCGTCCACCATCTTTTTTCCTCTGCGGTCGATGTAGATTTCGCCGACGACGAGATTCTCCATATTCTTCCGAGCTTCTCCCGTGATGTAAACACCTTTGGACGTAGGCCCCACGGTGGGCGCCAACTGTCGTGGGATTATCACGGCAGACGTTACCGGGGGTAACTGATCTTGGGGCAAGACGACACAGGTGTTTGGGAGAGGGTTTAGCTCAGAGGAAAACATGATGCGATTCAATCTGGTAGCCGGCAATCAAAGTCGCCGAGTCTCCAATCTCGATATAACAACTCAACTCTAGGATTACACTGGATGCTCGATACCAAGCGCTATATCTAGGATTCTTAGATCTCTGTCTAAATTAGACCTGGGGGTCGGTTTATAAAGCACCCGCACCCCCTGGCTTATTCCCCAAGGCGCACCCTGGATCCTACCCGGACACGGCGCACAAACCCTAACTTTCCTTTACAATAATCCACAATCCGGGTTGCTGGGCCTACAAACTTGGGCCTCCACAAGCTTCCCTATCCTTAGCCGGATCCTGCGCACCGTTCTTTGGGCCGGGTTACTCCTTGGAGTTTGGCCTACCGGGTTATCATCCCTCCATCATCCATAGTTCACTAGAGTTGTCTCTCCATAAAACATATCAACATCCGTGGTGAACAAATTACAGTTGGGCAATTGATAGATAAAGAACATGCATGCCATAAAGATTACTATGAGATTCATGCGGGCATTGCAACAAAATAAATAGATCGTCATCCAACTGCATCTATGACTAATAATACAACCTTCGAATATCATCCGAACAAACGTTGGGTATTAAGTCCCAAGCAACGGATAATCGCAGTAAGCAAAGTGTGTAATGTAAACAATGTAAACGTTGTTTTCTCCCTAATGGCAAAAACACATCCTCCATCCGTCACGATTCTGTCACTCGAGCACGGATGCAAAGGAGGCATGAACTCCCTATCGAGCATAAATACTCCCTCTTGGAGTCGCTAGCATCTACTTGGCCAGAGCATCTACAACAACAGAGAGCATGCAAGATCATAAATAACATACACATGAAGATAACATGATAGATTGATAATCATCAGACATAGCATTCAATAATCATCGGATCCCAGCAAACACAACATGTAGCATTACAAAAAGATGATCTCGGTCATGTGAGGCAGATCACGAAATCTAAACATGAGGCATAAAGTTTACAACCATCTAGCTACTGCTATGGACCCATAGTCCAGGGATGAACTACTCACGCATCACTAAGGAGGCGGGCATGGTGGTGTAGACCCCTCCGGTGATGAATTCCCCTCCCAGTAGGGTACCGAGGAGAGCTCCCGAACCCTCCTGATCTCGGGTTGACGATGACGGCGGCCTCGGGTGTTTCTCGGAACGAAGTGGTATATCTTTAGGGTAGATGTATCTGGGGAATAAATACGCGAAAGGGCGATTGTGGTGGATGCCAGAGGGGCCCACGCCACCCCCAGGCGCAGCCAGGGGGCGCGCCGCCCTATGGTGTGCCCCCCTCTGGGCCTCTTCGAGACTCCCTGGAACCTTCGGGAATTCTAAGACTTTCCGGGCTTCGGATTTTCCAATTTCGAGAATATTTCCAGAACAACTTTTCCGAAACTAAAAACAGCAGAAAACCGGGAACTGGCTCTATGGCATCTTGTCAATAGGTTAGTCACATAAGGTGTAACGAACATGTAGCATATGATATGAAAACAACATGTAACATCAGAAATTAAGGATACGTTTATGACGTATCAATGTTCGACTTCTCCGGCATGACGAGGAGGTTGTCACGGGTACACGGATAGTTTTTCCGTGCTACACAACAGAAGTTGGTGACCAAATCCCATCGCCGCGCGTCCAGGGGCGTCCCTGAGCAACCGTGCCATCCCCTGGGCCCTCGTTCTCTGTTCCGCGGGCCACCGGTGGAGACACACGGCTCGCCGTCTACACTTCTCGCTGCGGGTCGGCCTCCAAGCGGGGCGCTGTCGTTGGTGACTTCTGAGGGTTTGGTGGAATTCCCTTATCTTTCCTACTCCCACTCGATCTAGATCTAAATCGCTCCTCATCTAGATTCGCTCTATCTAGGAAAATGGAATGCGGCGGGGAAACCTAGAGTGGTGTTCGTCGAAGTTGCGCCGCTCAAATCCATCCTACATCCTTCTTCCCTCATTTCGAGCTGGGAAGGTATTATGAGAGGAGATAATCGGAGCTTTGCTGCAGTGCTTTCGTCTACATCACCGGCAATGGCTTTCAACTACGACATGCGGGGGGGGGGGGGAGTGGGCCTCATCCTAGGGCCAACTTCCCACATCGTAGGTCGCCTGGAGGGTACACGCCTGGTGAGTTTGATTCAGATGCCGCTCGAGTAAATCAGACGAACCTCGGTTCGGCATCTGTGCTGTGTGGGAGAGGCGCGATCCGCCGTGATTACCGCAGAGATCGCGGTAATTCGTTTTCGCGCAGTCGCGACCATAGCCGGGGCCTACCCCGCGCTACGGGTAGGGGCGGCTTCAACAACAACAGGCTTGGCACCATTGGTTGTGCCCCATCCAGGAGCTCTCTGCTAATCAAGGTAACCGTGATTGCTGGAACCACAGAGCTGAGATGTTGGAGGAGGAATCTGATAACTCTAATGTGGATAGGAGAGACTCTTCTCGGTTCAATTCTAGGCAGGAATCTCTTGGCAGTTCCTTTGTAGTTGTCGGTACTATAAATGTAGGGTGTGATGGTGGCTTTGTCTCATTCCAAAATCAATATGGGACGCTTAGACTGGGCTAGGACACTGGTTTTGTCACCTTCCATGATCAACCTAATGTAGATGCTGCCGAGGAGGTCGATGCTTAGATCCCTCCTCGTAATGTTCACTTCCAGGAGCGTGAGAACCAATCTGCTTGCGTAGACATTTCTGTATTATGTGTGGTGATGACCATGTTAATAAATTCATTTTCAATTATATTAAGCCTTGGGAAGTTGCAGCCCCTTTGTGGGTGCAGCTATTCTAGGAGATGGATTCTTTGTGATCCCAGATATCAGAAATGCTGCTCCTCCTAAAGAGATGCATCAAGCTGTGATCGAGGGCTGGAAGGTAACCCCTCTGGTAGAGAAATTGAATAATAATTTTCTCAGTGGGTTGGTAGGATGTGTACCTGGAGGTGGTATGCAAAGCCTATGGCTGCTAAGAACTTCCTGGTGAGATTTCCAAGCTCCAGAGACAATGATGCTTGGGTTCATTTCAGTAATGCCCACCTTAGGACCATCTCTGGAGTGGTGATCAAGGTGGAGCATTGGACACCAGAATATGGGGCCACAGGGGAGTTGGATATTGCTTGATTTCAAGTTAAGGGGATCCCCCTGGATAATAGGAATTTCCCTACTGTTGTCTTTATTGGTAGCCTGGTGGGGAGGACAATTCTTGTGGACAGGCATAGCCTCAATAATTTGGATTATGTTAGGATCAAGATTGGTAACTCTAATGTCTCCATGGTGCCTCCTGTGGTATCTAATGTCAATATTGCAAGCATATTTTATGACATTGAGTTCACCAGGGAGATTCCAGTAAGCAAGAAAGGGAAAAATTCTGCTGCAGAGTCTGAGTCTTGGTCCAAAGATGGAAGAAAGCATGGGGATGGCAAATGCCAGCACACTCCTAAGAGAGCCAGACTTGATTCTTCTGGTCTTGATAGAGCACCATCCAATCCTGCTGCTGGGGGGTTCATGAGGGATGCAGGAAGTCCTATAGTGGATCCTCTAGTGCTCAATTTAAAGATAAGCATGACAAGGGTCAGGGGCCAATGAGAAGGGTAAGAGGAAGGCCCCTGAGCCCTCTGACAGCACTAATGGTGACAGTTATGATGAGTCCTCCAGTGCTCATGTTCATGGGCTTGGGTATAATCCTAATCATGATCATATGCAGATGATTCCATTACCTGGGAAGGGTTCCAGTTCTAATGCTCAGGCTTCTCTAGCCAAACATTACTATGCACAGTATTTGAAATATCTGGCCAGTCCGAAACTCTTAACTGATGTGGTTGTTGAAAATCCTGAGGAGTCTATGCAGAATTAACTAACTTATGAGGAATTCCTCAAACAAATGCTTCAATCCAGGAGTGACAAAGAACATATGTGGAAGGGAATGCTGGATGAGCTACCTGGTGTAGGCCATCAGCCTGTCATTGAGTCTCCTGGCACATCTCTGAGCTAAGAGAAATCCATTAAGTCTATGTCTGACATGTTTGTTAATGATGGTAATCTTCACCAAGTGCACTCCTCTGTGGTGCAGATAACTGAGTTGGTTCCTAGTTCTTCTATGGCTGAAGGTTCTTTGCATCCAAATGCTCCTGCTGCCCCATCTTCTATCACTCCTACTCAACATGTCCCTTCCAGGACCAGTGTCAGGACCAATGCCTCTAGGAGAGCTAATGAATCGACTCTTCAAAGGGCATCTCAGTTTATTGCTAGGAGGGATGGAGGTATACATGTGTGTTCTAACTCTTTTTCAGTATTAGCTGATAATGATGTTATGGATAAGGCTATTGAATTAGGTATTGATCCATCTTCAATCTCTTTGAAAACTGTTAATTTTCTTCTTGATTGGGAAATAGCTAGGGCTAATCTATTAAATAAAAAGGAAACTCTGTCTTGTCCACATCCTGGGGGCTCTGGAGTTCCATTGAGTAGTAATTTGGATACCTCTTTATGCCTGCCTCCTATTGAGGAACATGACAGGGAGTCCTCTTCTGATAGTGATATCAATCATTTCACTCATGTTGTGTCTAGGAGGACTATAAAGAAATTGAAAAAGAAATCTACTTCCAAAGACAAATCTTCTCAAGGGGTGTCCCTTGGTGGCACGGTTTCCCTTAGTAGGACCCAGGCAAACCAACCTCAGAGTCGTATTGTAGCTGGGCCCAGGGTGAGATCTAAACCTAAGAAATTCATATCATAGGTGTTTTTCTGAATTGTAGAGGGGTGGGTAAGAAAGGTTTTTCTACCAACCTTAGTGTCATTATGACAGGGCATGATTTTGATTTTATTGGGCTTAAGGAAACTATGAAGTCTTTTATTGGCCCTGTTGTTTGGAGGAAGTTTGATCCTGATGGAATTTATGTGTGGCATTGGTCCCCTTCTGTTGGCAAATCGATCTGGGGGCATACTTTGTGGTGTCAAATCCTCTAGATTTGACATTATCAATGCATCAGTGGATAGATTCTTTGTGAAGGCTCATGTGTTGGACAAAAAAATTAACAAATAAATCATTCTTATGGTGGTGTATGGGGCAGCTCAAGATAGTGACAAGACTAATTTTCTCTCTTCTTTTGCTAATACTCGTTGAGGAAAGTGAACATGTCTAGTGGTGTGTGCACTTGGTGTAATAACCAGAAAAATTCCACACTTGAGAAACTGGACAGGATCTTGATGAATATTGATTGGGAAAGTCTTTTTCCCCTCACTAACGTTAGAAAAGTCCCTAGAATCATTTCAGAACACAATCCTTTGATTGCTGATACTGGTGAAGTGTATATTCCTAAGAAAAAAGAGTTCAGATTCGAAAAATCTTGGATTTCTCACCCTGATTTTGCTGGTAGAGTGGAGAGATCTTGGGAGCACACTATCCCCTCTATGGATAGTGTCTCTTCCATTCAGTTGAAGTTGAGAAAAGTTAAGAACGGCTTGAAAGGCTAGGGAGCCAATGTAAGAGGTGACTCCATCAAGCTTAGGAAATAACTCAATCTGGAGTTAGAGGTACTAGAATAATTGGAAGAACAAGGGGTGATGTCTGGTGTGCATCATAAGAGGAAAGGTTTCATTCATAGCGATGTCGCACCCGGACTTCTAGGGGATACTCACAGTCCGCTAAACAGTAGATAGAATGGCTTACGGGGCATACCGGCACCCGCATCTCAATATGAGCAGGCCAACACGTAAACGTGTGACAACCATTCCCTACTATTCATCGTCTGCGCAAACCATCCCATAGAAATCCAGACACTTCCGTTGACGTAATTCAAAACATACACACATGGTACGTCAACGGCATTTTAACAAGTGGTATCACAACAGATCTCTACGACACAAAAGATGGAAATAAGTTGCAAATAGCTCTCATTAGAGCAGAGATAGCAAATACAATCATCCAGAGGACACATGTCCCAACATAACATCATTACATCATAGCGGAAGCATCCAAAATGTCTGAGTACAGACAAGGTCCAAATAGGCCTAAGAGGCCGGAAACGAAAAGACGGAGCCCATCCACGAAGTCTCGGATCCTGCCCGGGTCCGCTATCTACTCGTCAGGAGTCTCGTCATACTCCACGTAGTAGCCACCATGGGGATCTTCGGAGCGTTGTCTACGGAAACCACAGCCCCAAAGGGGTCAGTACATAAACGTACTGGCAAGCAAGACTCACAGTTCACCAAAGTGCAACCCGTCAACACCTAAGCACAGATGCTTTGGGTTCAACGGAAGAAAGGGGATATAAAAAGATGCTGCAACTGGCTGCTCTAACCAACTACAGAGTTACTACCACTTCCGGCAACAGAAAAGAGATAAGATCGCGTATCGTAACAAACTATAGCTAACTCCAAACAAACCCATCCTGGATCTCGCCCCTTATCCAAAGAAGCAATCCAAGGATAACTCACACAGTTGGATTAATGATGGTTCAAATTATTGTGTCAATAAGCCTATTACTAGTCAAGTTGTTAATCATTGGGTGTAACGTTGTTAATCATTAGGTTTAAGTTGTCCTGAGTATTTGTTAGCCAGTATTTTCACCAAGTAGTCCATAACCGCGGAAAACACGGCTTCTCGAGAAGATTTAACCCTGCAGGGGTGCACCAATTTGGCCGTACACGTATGAATAACCCGCCAGATGGAATGCCTCCCACCAAGCGGGGCACTCAACACAACTCAACTCTTCTTCGCATCAAGCCCAAAGAACCTTGGGCGCACGGCTAATCGAGCCCCGAAGAAAGGGGACCCTCATAGCACTCTAAGAACGTGTCCCCCTATATGCCGACTACAAAAGTTCCACCCTGGCCTGGGCTCGCAAAAACATGCATGCGGCAAATGGAAAACACGAACTAAATGAGGCGATTTGGACGAGATGCGAATCGAATCAAATTGAGGGGGGCGCCCATACTCGCTTCCCACATGCGGTTAGTGCGCTCATCATGGATCAGTAGACAAGACCCTTTTCCTAATTAGGGTCGACACTAGCAGGCCTCAAAACCACGCAGGGCCTCCTGCCGGTGCCTTATCATCAAATTATTATTAATAACAACATTAGCATGATTGATTGATTAAACATCGAGCCCCCAGAACGTAATAGAAATGGTAACAGAAAGTAACGGGTAACAAACTCGAGCAAAACAACCCTAAGCATGCTAGTAATACACGGGCTCAAACAATGGGGTTGTAGGAGTGGAGGTGAGGCAATATCAGGGTTAAAGGATACAGGTGATAGGTTCGTAACAGATGCAACTAATCATAGGGCTAGCAGAATAGACAACGGAAAGTATCGGTAACCAATGTTGAAAGGAACACGATGGTTCATGTGAGTGAATACTTGCCTGCAAACCCAGTAGCCTGGTACTGAGCTAAATCCTTAGAAGGGGTGTCGTATGGATCGTCGGTCTCAACGTCGTCGTATATCCGAGAAGAGGCAAACAAACAACGCAGAGGCAAACAATCAATAACATGGCATAGTGCACAATCATGGGATGATGCATGACCATTTAATTGATGCAACAAAATAAACTAGTTGACAAGATAACAACATGATTAAATGGACCCACATGCAATTGGATTGCATATAGAAAGCCCACGAATTATGGTTGAATTAATTGTTTTACAACTAAGCAACATGTGAAAGTGGATTAGCATGATGCATGGATGAGGAAAATAGCAAAATAACAACAATAGAAACAATTTGAAATAAGGTTTACCAAGTTTTGGAATTCATTTATTAAGTTTTGGAATTTTGGTTACTTAAAGGTGTCACACAAGAATTTGTTGTTTTCATCAAGTTTAATTGTTCAAAATAGATAACAAAGTTTATATTTGAAAAGAAAACAATATTTTAGTTGGAATACATGTTTCACTTGTTGAAAAAGGATTTCAAATAAATTATTTATGAATTAAACAAGTTTAAGCAAGAATTAAATGAATTTAATTCAAACATGAACTTATTTGAATTTTTATTTGTTCAAAACATTAAACCAAATTCATATTTGAAAAGTTTATACTTTTATGGTTGGAAAACATATTTTATATGTCCCAAAAGAATTTAACAATTTTAAATGATTTAAACAAGGTTTAAATAATTTAACCAATTTTAATTATTCAAAACATGAAAAAAAAATTATATTTGAAAAGGTGGTTTAATTTTGCATGGAAAACATATTTCATTTGTTGAAATTGGATTTAAAATGAGCAAGTTATTATTTTGGCAATTTTAAATGCATTAATTAAGAAACAGTTGTTTTCAGCAATTTAAATTATTCAAAACAGCAAATAAAATTTATATTTGGAAAGTACATGAAAAGTTGATTGGAAAACATATTTAGTTTGTGGAATTTGGAATTTGTATGCCCAAGTTATGAATTTTGCAAGTTTAAGTGAATTAAACAAGTTTTTAAATATTTCACCAATTTAAAATATTCAAAACAGTAAACAAATTTTATATTTGGATAGAGCATTCAATTTGGGACAGAAAACATATTTAAAAAGTTAAAATTGGAGTTAAGATGAATTAATTATGCATTTTACAAGATTTGGTGCAAATCTGCCATTTTTAATTCATTAGGGACTTGGAAAATATTTTACAGGGGCTAGAAATAATTTACAAGGACCTATCGGTGATTCTGTGAAGTTGCTGTGACAAAAAAAAAAATGTGTGGTTTTATTGCGCAGGGGAGGGATCGAACCCCTGCGCTCTGCTGCGCGCAAAGGGGTGGCTACCACTGCGGTGGGATTGGTTTCGTGACAGAAGGGGGCAGCGGGGAAGGATAAGATGCAGTTTCAGTTAACTGAATCTTTGTGTTAACTGAACCTGCACCTCGATAGAGAGATGGCCGCCGGTGGTTCGCTGCCCGCTCGCCGCGGTGGCCGGGGGCAGGAGGGGCGTGGTGCTGCCAAGGGAGAGGGGAGGAGGCGATAGGAGGGAGGAGCGAGTGGGAGACGAGGTGGCTCACCTCGAGGGCTCGAAGCAGGAGGAGGTCGGGGCGGACAGAGGTGCAGCAGCAGAGGTTGGCCGGCGACAGGCATGGACGGCGGTAGAGCTCCGACGCCTCCCCGGCCTGGCCGAGGGCACGGAGGCGCGGAGGACATCCCCCCGGTTCCATTCCCGGGCACGGATGGCGCCGGCGGGGGCTAGGGCGACGGCGGCGAGCCCGCAAAACGACGCCCACCGCAGCTCTCCCTCAAGTTCAGAAGTTTCAGAAGATGGCAGGGGTTTTTGGAGAGGAGATCGAGGGGGAGAGGAAGGATGGCGAAAATGGGAGAAGGAGGGGCTCTAGGGTTAGCGAGAGGAGGTGGTCTAGGTTTTATGGCGGCCTTCGAGCTCGTACGGCAAGAAATCGGGTGGAGGAGGGATGATCCTGTGGTGGTGGAGGTGATCGTACAAAGGGGATGACGTCAAGGAGGAAGACGACTAGAACGGTATCGGGCCAAAAGGAAAGAAATGGGCTTGAGTGGTGCTGGGAAGAAAATAAAAAGGCTGTGGGCTGGGAAGAGGGAAAGAGGGGGAGAGTGGGCTGGCTGCCTCTCCCCTGTGCTCTGCTTTTAGTATTTTTTTTCTTTCTTTATTTTTTTGCAGATTTGGAAAATGGAAGAAAAAGAGAGTTTTGGGGTTAGTAAAAATTCTAGAAAAAAATTGTGTTAACTCCTTAATGGATTGGTAACCAAATGCAAGTTTGGACTTTCAAAATTATTTGAATTATAGTGCTGTTTGAATTTGGAGTGAATTTAATTGAATTTTGTGGTTAAGTGGTTATTGAAAACAATGTTTTAACTAGGGTGACCACATGATTTTAATTGGAAACAAATGATTAATAATTGTGTTGCAATTTTTATAAAATCAACATGGTTGCTGTTTTGGACAATGTGATTTGGATTTGAATGTGAATTGATTCAAATGAGTTATTAAATAGAAATAACAAGTTAATGGTTCTATTTAAATAGAAACAACTAGTTGTTTTAATTGAAACTTTTATTTGGAAAATGTAACATAACAAGTATGAACAATTATTTGGATGTTGGTTTGGAGTTTCAAATGGAAAACAAATTGAATTTGAAAAGGGTTTGATATTAAATGAATTTTTGATAGAAACAAAACAATAGTTTTTGGAATCACACTTTAATGAGAACAATTGATTGTTTTGATTTGAAATATCATTTTGGAAATTGTAACATCACAAGGATGAAACAAAAGGTTTGAATTTTGGTTTGAAATTCAAATAGAAAACAAAGGAAAACAAATGAAAACAGTTGGAAAACAAATGAAAACAGAGGAAAACAAACAAAACAAATGCAATGAACATGATGTCATGATGCAAAACATAAAATAACAGAGAGCAAACATTCTAATGGCTATTTTTCATACTTGGGATGTTACAAAACGCCCCCCTTTAAGGAATCGCGCCCCGAGATTCCTATTGAGAAGAGAAAAGGTCCGGATACTTCTTGGGAAGATCCTCTTGAACTGTGACACGTGAAACACATCGTGCACCTTGGATAGTTTTTCTGAAAGTTCAAGATGATAGGCATTCCTGGCAACTCTTCTGGAAAGATGTCAGGGAATTTGGAAAACCACCGGAACATTTTCAAGTAAAGGGAGAGGTTTTGTATCGAGGGTGTATAGCTGAATAGAACTTGATTCATTTGGAGAATAGATTATCTGGAATGTGGTGATTCAGGAATGCTTCATCGAAACAACCCCATGTGATAGGAATGCCAGCTCTCATAGCCTGGTAGTTTTCGAAACAACAACAACCTTTCTGGCCAGATAGACTTGATATTTGGGAAGTTTTGATTAGACGCCGGTAGAAGAATTGAAGTGGAAAACAACAACAAGATTTCAACGGACGAAAAGGATGTTGAGAAGAACAGGATATCAACATCGGGAAAACACGAGATCAAAACACTCCTGAGGTACTATGGAAAACCCATCCGGGCTTCTAAAGGATCAATATCTACTGCTTAAGGAATAGAGGATTTGCTTCCGGGGCTTACACGCCTCCGTTCTCAATCATGAGTAGGCAACATGATATATCATGTCACAACCACCTCCATTCCTATGGTCTAGTAGATATAACCATCCTAGAGAAACCAGAATTCGTGAAATCCTAACTTGAAAGTTTAGATGAGAAGGGAAAACAACGTTGCACTTCCTTACCAGAAAAGGGAGGGTGGGTGGGGAAAGAAATAAAATGGCAGAATTCCTACTCTCACGATTCATTTTTCCTATATAGCTACAAAATAGTTTCTAGACTCAACTGCGACCAGTAAAAAGGGATCCTACAGGCAGACAGGCTCTGATACCATTTGTCGCACCCGGACTTCTAGGGGATACTCACAGTCCGCTAAACAGTAGATAGAATGGCTTACGGGGCATACCGGCACCCGCATCTCAATATGAGCAGGCCAACACGTAAACGTGTGACAACCATTCCCTACTATTCATCGTCTGCGCAAACCATCCCATAGAAATCCAGACACTTCCGTTGACGTACTTAAAAACATACACACATGGTACGTCAACGGCATTTGAACAAGTGGTATCACAACAGATCTCTACGACACAAAAGATGGAAATAAGTTGCAAATAGCTCTCATTATAGCAGAGATAGAAAATACAATCATCCAGAGGACACATGTCCCAACATAACATCATTACATCACAGCGGAAGCATCCAAAATGTCTGAGTACAGACAAGATCCAAATAGGCCTAAGAGGCCGGAAACGAAAAGACGGAGCCCATCCACGAAGTCTCGGATCCTGCCCGGGTCCGCTATCTACTCGTCAACAGTCTCGTCATACTCCACGTAGTAGCCACCATGGGGATCTTCGGAGCGTCGTCTGCGGAAACCACAGCCCCAAAGGGGTCAGTACATAAACGTACTGGCAAGCAAGACTCACAGTTCACCAAAGTGCAACCCGTCAACACCTAAGCACAGATGCTTTGGGTTCAACGGAAGAAAGGGGATATAAAGATGCTGCAACTGGCTGCTCTAACCAGCTACAGAGTTACTACCACTTCCGGCAACAGAAAAGAGATAAGATCGCGTATCGTAACCAACTATAGCTAACTCCAAACAAACCCATCCTGGATCTCGCCCCTTATCCAAAGAAGCAATCCAAGGATAACTCACACAGTTGGATTAATGATGGTTCAAATTATTGTGTCAATAAGCCTATTACTAGTCAAGTTGTTAATCATTGGGTGTAAGGTTGTTAATCATTAGGTTTAAGTTGTCATGAGTACTTGTTAGCCAGTACTTTCACCGAGTAGTCCATAACCGCGGAAAACACGGCTTCTCGAGAAGATTTAACCCTGCAGGGGTGCACCAATTTGGCCGTACACGTATGAATAACCCGCCAGATGGAATGCCTCCCACCAAGCGGGGCACTCAACACAACTCAACTCTTCTTCGCATCAAGCCCAAAGAACCTTGGGCGCACGGCTAATCGAGCCCCGAAGAAAGGGGACCCTCATAGCACTCTAAGAACGTGTCCCCCTATATGCCGACTACAAAAGTTCCACCCTGGCCTGGGCTCGCAAAAACATGCATGCGGCAAATGGAAAACACGAACTAAATGAGGCGATTTAGACGAGATGCGAATCGAATCAAATTGAGGGGGGCGCCCATACTCGCTTCCCACATGCGGTTAGTGCGCTCATCATGGATCAGTAGACAAGACCCTTTTCCTAATTAGGGTCGACACTAGCAGGCCTCAAAACCACGCAGGGCCTCCTGCCGGTGCCTTATCATCAAATTATTATTAATAACAACATTAGCATGATTGATTGATTAAACATCGAGCCCCCAGAACGTAATAGAAATGGTAACAAAAAGTAACGGGTAACAGACTCGAGCAAAACAACCCTAAGCATGCTAGTAAGACACGGGCTCAAACAATGGGGTTGTAGGAGTGGAGGTGAGGCAATATCAGGGTTAAAGGATACAGGTGATAGGTTCGTAACAGAAGCAACTAATCATAGGGCTAGCAGAATAGACAACGGAAAGTATCGGTAACCAATGTTGAAAGGAACACGATGGTTCATGTGAGTGAATACTTGCCTGCAAACCCAGTAGCCTGGTACTGAGCTAAATCCTTAGAAGGGGTGTCGTAAGGATCGTCGGTCTCAACGTCGTCGTATATCCGAGAAGAGGCAAACAAACAACGCAGAGGCAAACAATCAATAACATGGCATAGTGCACAATCATGGGATGATGCATGACCATTTAATTGATGCAACAAAATAAACTAGTTGACAAGATAACAACATGATTAAATGGACCCACATGCAATTGGATTGCATATAGAAAGCCCACGAATTATGGTTGAATTAATTGTTTTACAACTAAGAAACATGTGAAAGTGGATTAGCATGATGCATGGATGAGGAAAACAGCAAAATAACAACAATAGAAACAATTTGAAATAAGGTTTACCAAGTTTTGGAATTCATTTATTAAGTTTTGGAATTTTGGTTACTTAAAGGTGTCACACAAGCATTTGTTGTTTTCATCAAGTTTAATTGTTCAAAATAGATAACAAAATTTATATTTGAAAAGAAAACAAGATTTTAGTTGGAATACATGTTTCACTTGTTGAAAAAGGATTTCAAATAAATTATTTATGAATTAAACAAATTTAAGCAAGAATTAAATGAATTTAATTCAAACATGAACTTATTTGAATTTTTTTTTGTTCAAAACATTAAACCAAATTCATATTTGAAAAGTTTATACTTTTATGGTTGGAAAACATATTTTATATGTCCCAAAAGAAATTAATTTGACCAAGTTATGAATTTAACAATTTTGAATGATTTAAACAAGGTTTAAATCATTTAACCAATTTTAATTATTCAAAACATGAAACAAATTTTATATTTGAAAAGGTGGTTTAATTTTGCATGGAAAACATATTTCATTTGTTGAAATTGGATTTAAAATGAGCAAGTTATTATTTTGGCAATTTTAAATGCATTAATTAAGAAGCAGTTGTTTTCAGCAATTTAAATTATTCAAAACAGCAAACTAAATTTATATTTGGAAAGTACATGAAAAGTTGATTGGAAAACATATTTAGTTTGTGGAATTTGGAATTTTTATGCCCAAGTTATGAATTTTGCAAGTTTAAGTGAATTAAACAAGTTTTTAAATATTTCACAAATTTAAAATATTCAAAACAGTAAACAAATTTTATATTTGGATAGAGCATTCAATTTGGGACAGAAAACATATTTAAAAAGTTAAAATTGGAGTTAAGATGAATTAATTATGCATTTTACAAGATTTGGTGCAAATCTGCCATTTTTAATTCATTAGGGACTTGGAAAATATTTTACAGGGGCTAGAAATAATTTACAAGGACCTATCGGTGATTCTGTGAAGTTGCTGTGACCAAACAAAATAAAATAAAAATGTGTGGTTTTATTGCGCAGGGGAGGGATCGAACCCCTGCGCTCTGCTGCGCGCAAAGGGGTGGCTACCACTGCGGTGGGATTGGTTTCGTGACAGAAGGGGGCAGCGGGGAAGGATAAGATGCAATTTCGGTTAACTGAATCTTTGTGTTAACCGAACCTGCACCTCGACAGAGAGATGGCCGCCGGTGGTTCGCTGCCCGCTCGCCGCGGTGGCCGGGGGCAGGAGGGGCGTGGTGCTGCCAAGGGAGAGGGGAGGAGGCGATAGGAGGGAGGAGTGAGTGGGAGACGAGGTGGCTCACCTCGAGGGCTCGAAGCAGGAGGAGGTCGGGGCGGACAGAGGTGCAGCGGCAGAGGTTGGCCGGCGACAGGCATGGACGGCGGCGGAGCTCCGACGCCTCCCCGGCCTGGCCGAGGGCACGGAGGCGCCGAGGACGTCCCCCCGGTTCCATTCCCGGGCACGGATGGCGCCGGCGGGGGCTAGGGCGACGGCGGCGAGCCCGCAAAACGATGGCCACCGCAGCTCTCCCTCAAGTTCAGAAGTTTCAGAAGATGGCAGGGGTTTTTGGAGAGGAGATCGAGGGGGAGAGGAAGGATGGCGTCGATGGGAGAAGGAGGGGCTCTAGGGTTAGCGAGAGGAGGTGGTCTAGGTTTTATGGCGGCCTTCGAGCTCGTACGGCAAGAAATCGGGTGGAGGAGGGATGATCCTGTGGTGGTGGAGGTGATCGTACAGAGGGGATGACGTCAAGGAGGAAGACGACTGGAACAGTATTGGGCCAAAAGGAAAGAAATGGGCTTGAGTGGTGCTGGGAAGAAAATAAAAAGGTTGTGGGCTGGGAAGAGGGAAAGAGGGGGAGAGTGGGCTGGCTGCCTCTCCCCTGTGCTCTGCTTTTAGTATTTTTTTCTTTCTTTATTTTTTTGTAGATTTGGAAAATGGAAGAAAAAGAGAGTTTTGGGGTTAGTAAAAATTCTAGAAAAAAATTGTGTTAACTCCTTAATGGATTGGTAACCAAATGCAAGTTTGGACTTTCAAAATTATTTGAATTATAGTGCTGTTTGAATTTGGAGTGAATTTAATTGAATTTTGTGGTTAAGTGGTTATTGAAAACAATGTTTTAACTAGGGTGACCACATGATTTTAATTGGAAACAAATGATTAATAATTGTGTTGCAATTTTTATAAAATCAACATGGTTGCTGTTTTGGACAATGTGATTTGGATTTGAATGTGAATTGATTATTAAATAGAAATAACAAGTTAATGGTTCTATTTGAATAGAAACAACTAGTTGTTTTAATTGAAACTTTTATTTGCAAAATGTAACATAACAAGTATGAACAATTATTTGGATGTTGGTTTGGAGTTTCAAATGGAAAACAAATTGAATTTGAAAAGGGTTTGATATTAAATGAATTTTTGATAGAAACAAAACAATAGTTTTTGGAATCACACTTTAATGAGAACAATTGATTGTTTTGATTTGAAATATCATTTTGGAAATTGTAACATCACAAGGATGAAACAAAAGGTTTGAATTTTGGTTTGAAATTCAAATAGAAAACAAAGGAAAACAAATGAAAACAGTTGGAAAACAAATGAAAACAGAGGAAAACAAATGGAAAACAAACAAAACAAATGCAATGAACATGATGTCATGATGCAAAACATAAAATAACAGAGAGCAAACATTCTAATGGCTATTTTTCA
The DNA here is from genome assembly GCA_028641055.1 of Alopecurus myosuroides. Taxonomy (NCBI): domain Eukaryota; kingdom Viridiplantae; phylum Streptophyta; class Magnoliopsida; order Poales; family Poaceae; genus Alopecurus; species Alopecurus myosuroides. The sequence goes on from CM054057.1 coordinate 609,077,744, forward strand.
TACTTGGGATGTTACAAGCGAGTTGTTGAGGCTTAATGTTGAAGAAGAGTGATTTTGGCAAGAAAGATCTAGTGAAAAGTGGCTCCTGTAGGGGGATTCAAATTCTGCCTTTTTCCATAGAATTGCAAATGGTAGAAAAAGAAAAAACACCATGTACTCCTTGGTTAATGGTGGTGTCTGTGTTCAAGGGACTGATGATCTCATGTCCCATGCCACTGAGTACTACAGAACCCTCTTTGGTCCTGGGGAAGCCAACATGATGAGTTTTGCTTCTGGTGTTTGGGGGAGGTTTGAGTTGTTGTCTGATTCTGACAATTCTGTGTTGGATAAACCTTTCTCGATGAGGAAGTTAAACTTGCCATTGATTCTACGGTAAAAATTAAAGCACCTGGCCCGGATGGTGTCCCTATTGAATTCTTCGAGGCTTGCTTGGGCATTGTAAAGAGAGATATAATGAGGTTGTTTAATGATTGGTACTTGGGGAAGCTGGGACTTTATAGACTTAATTTTGGGATGATCATCCTTCTTCATAAATATCCTAATGTAGATTTCCTGCAGAAGTACAGACCAATTTTCCTGTTACATGTGCTTTACAAAATTATTACAAAGGTGGCCACCCTGAGAGTGGAACCTTTCATGGATAAACTAATTACTAAGTGCCAAACTGCTTTCATCAAGGGGAGAAATATCATGGATGGTCTTATGTCACTGCATGAAATACTCCATGAATCCAAAAGAAAAAGCAACAGGGGGTTGTTTTCAAGATATACTTTGAGAAAGCCTATGATCAGGTTGATTGGGCTTACCTGCTACACTGTGTGTTGCTGAAAGGGTTTAGTCCACTTTGGAGGAAGCTTATTGAGGACATAGTGAAAGATGGGAACTTTTGTATTAAAATCAATAACACTAGAGGCAAGGACTTTGGCAGCCCTAGCGGTGTGAGGCATGGGATCCCTTCTCCCCTTTCTTGTTTAATCTTGTTGCAGAAGGGCTAGCAAAGTTGATCCAGCAGGCTCAAGATAATGGTCACATCACTGGTCTGGTCCCCCATCTGGTGGATAGGGGAGTGGTGATCTTCCAATATGCAGATGATACTTTGTTGTTGATCCAGGATGATGTGGACCAGATTAGGCACTTGAAGTTTATTTCGTACCGCTTTGAAGCCATGTCAGGGCTGAGAATCAACTTCCTCAAGAGTGAATTGTTCTTTCTATTGGAGGACTCTGAGAAAAGTGTTCTTTACTCTGATTTGCTGGATTGTCAGCTGTGGCATTGGCCTATGAAGTATCTGGGGGTACCTGTTAGTGGGTCTAGGGTTTTGGTTTCTGACATAAAAAGCCTTGTGGAAAAGCATGGGAAAAAACTAGATGGATGGGCTAGGACAAACTCCTCTATTGGTGGCAGAGATAACTGTTCACCGCCGCCTCGTTTCCACTTCACGCGTGGCGGCCGCGATGAGCGCCACGTCACCAGATATACGGTTCAGATCATCCCGGCATGTGTATAAGTTGCCGTCCTTAGGCGATGGGTAAATTTCCCTGCCCTTTGCTCCCTTTCTTCCTCCTCGCGCACACCCCTCACTCTGCAAGCATCGAAGAGCTCTCATGGCTGGAGGGAAGAAGCGCAGCGCTGCTGCATCCTCGTCGAAGGAGGTCGCAGACGCTTCCACGCCGTCCGCCGTGAAATCAGGTGATTGGTGCTCCGCCAACACCATGCGGAAGAGCCTCAATGAGATGCAGCGAGAGGGGCTGCTGCCTGCCGACGGCGAGAAGCGCGTGCGCCTCCCCAAGAAGGAAGAGGTACCAAATTCTCGCGCAAACGAGCGTGTGATCTTCTCAGAGCACGTCTCGCATGGTCTCTCTCTACCTCTCCATCCCTTCCTCCTTGGATTGTTGTATGTGTATGGCATACAACTCCATGACTTGCATCCAAACGCGATTCAGCGTATCTTGTGCTTTGCGAGTGCTATTTAGGCATCCGCCCGCATTGGGGCCTCTGGAAGGCCCTGTTGAAGGTGCATATCTTCTGAGAGAAGTCGCGACTGGGCGAGCAGGGGGAGCCACTGCGCACTCGCGGGTTCGGGATCCAGGCGAAGACGGATATCCCCTACCCGGAGATGTACTTCGTCGACTCCGCGCAAGGATGGCAGAAGAAGTGGTTCTACGTCATCGACAACAGCACGGGTGGAGCTCCCGAGTTTCATCCATTCGCGATTCTGAAGCGCCGGAAATCCTGGGCGCACAAGCTTACCGTCGAAGACAACAAGGTCGTCTCCCCTCTGCCCGCGAAGGTGGGGAGCTTTCGCGACAAGGCGATGGTGGTCCCGCTGAATGGATGGCACTTGGCGATTGTCTTTCTTCGGCGGAGGATCCAGCCTCTTCAAGAGAGGCCTTCGACCATGTGGGAGTATCAAGGTACGCAGGACCCAAGCCGCGTCTGCGAAGACCTTCTCTCGAACGCCGAGTTCGAGAAAAAGATTGCGGCCATCACCAAGCTGAAGATAGGAGAGGCCTTCTCGGCCTGTTCTCTCGAGCCATTCGAGGCAGCAAAGCCTCCTCCAGCCGATGTAAGTTTTTATCTGTTCTTGTTTGTTCTCTTTGTAGTCTGAAATTTTATGGACTGAAGTTCTTCTCTCTTTTCCTTCTTCTCTCGTAGAGCTTGAAGGTAGCAACATGCTACCCGCCAGTTTCGGCTGAAGACGCCTCGGATCTCCTGGCGAGCAACATCGAGGCCCCTCTCGAAACCAGCGTTGCTGAAGCTGACTCGAGCTCCGAGCACGACTTTTCGGACGACGTGGAAGACTCGGGTAGCGATCGGCTCCTTCACCGCAAGCGCTGCAGGCACGGGGATGACGAAGCCACTTCCAAGGACAGTTCCTTGGGTGACGGGTATGGTAAGGCGACTCAGCCTCTCCAGGTAGCGCCTCTGAATGTGCTTCCTCCCCCGGGCCGCAAGTCAAAGGTTCCCACCGCCTGGAATGTGGACATTCTGGATGATGACAATGAGGATGAGTAAGTTTTTCTTGCGCGTTGCCTTTTAATCGAGAATCTTTTTCCCTTTTTTTTGTCTTTGTTTGACTCTCTCCAATAGCAGCCTTCAAACCATCAGCCCTGGGCAGTATGCTTCCTCGATTCCATCTGTGAAGAGGAAGGAAGTCGCCGAAGGAGATGTTGTAGCCACATAAGCCACCCGAAGGTCTCCGAGTCCTCCGAGGGCTGCCGTAATTCCAGAGTACGGTCTACCCGGTTTTGTGGGTGGAGCTTCTGCACACAAGGAGGTTTCGGGCAGCTCAGCGAATCCTGTGTCTACTGCCCAAGGCCAAGTAAGTTTATGTCTCCTTCCTGCATCTTTTGCTTCGTTTGGTTGGAATTTCTATCGGGTGCATGACAGTGCTCCCGATGGGAGTAGCCCCCGAGGCCGTGGTTAATTGCTTGCGGTTAGCCACAAACTCAAGTTGAATTCTTTTCTTCCTTGTCTTTCTTTATTCTATCGGGGGCACGACAGTGCTCCCGATGGGAGTAGCCCCCGAGGCTATATTCGACTGTGTACAGTTGTGTATAGGCTTAAGAGATTTTGTCCTTTAACTTGAACTTTTGTCTTGGGCTTTTGCAGATTCTCCTTGATCCCGTTGCTGCCATCGGTCGTCGAGTGATATCAGCTGAGGCGGATTGCGTTTCCCTTCGGGTGGATCGCGATCAACTCGTCGAGGACGGCCGGTCTCTTCAAGGTACGTTAATCCACTCCGTTTTACTGTTTCCGTTGATCACGAAAATTGCTTAAGCTGTATTCACTGTTCTGTAGATAAAGTTACCCGCCTGAAGGCTGAGAAAGCTGAAGCTGTCGCTCGGGTGAAAACCCTCGAAGCTGAGTTGGAGTCCTCCCGGAAGGAGCTGGAGTCCACTTGCAAGCATTCAGCTGATTTTGAGGGGAAAATCGCCGAGACTCAAGAGGCGCCGAAGCAGTTGGAGGAGGTAGGTGCCAAGCATGATAGTGATCTTGTTGACATCGTCCGCCCCTTGGCTCAGAAGTTTGCGGGTAAGATACACTTGACCATTCTTATGTCGCAATGTAACTTAATTTGCTATCTTAGAGATTTATGGTGTTATTTTTGTAGATGTCCTTGGGGTTGCACTAGAGCTGCCTCGGAGCCAGCGACTGGACGCCCTTATGGATTCTAGCGCCCAGCTCCAGGAGCATGCGAGTGGGATCTGCTCTCTTGTTGGTGAAGCCACCCGAGTGTTGACGCAGTTCCACGAGCGCCTGTTGGTGGATGCAGCGGTTCCGCCTATGCTGGGCGGCCTTCTGAAGGTGTTCTTGGACGATGAAAATCTCCTCCACGCTTATTCAGTCGCCCAGTCTGAGTGCGGAGCTAGGACGGCTATCCAATTTGCGCTGGTGCACGGAGTCTCGGATGACCTGGAGAAGGTGTACTCGAGCCTTCCCTACGACGCCTTAGGCAAAAAGGTAGCGCTCCGTCCCTTTGGCGCTCATGCTGAAGTCCTTGCGAAGAAGCTCTCTGAAGTGCTTGCTCGTGCTAGTCGCAAGGGGCAGCCTGCTGCGAGTGGCACTACTTCTACAGCCTCCTACGCTAGTTTATATTTGCTTTTGTTTGTCGATGTAATGAACCTTGGGATGTATTCCCGTATTTATGTTTCGTAATCGAAGTGTTTCTTGAGATCTTCAGTGTCTGATTGTCACGTCTTGCTGTTGTGTGCTCCAGATGGGAGTAGCCTCCGAGCACCTGATAAATAGGTGGTGTATTTCTCGAGTGGGGTCTTGTAGTGTTTCTGAACTTGCTTCATTTCTTTCCAGGTAGTGGATCCTAGCGTAGGGTCTTCGAGTGGGTCTGCTGCGCGGGTGAATCCCCTCGTTGCTGCTGCTAGTACATTCACCTCACTCCGTGACCGCGTTGCGGATGGCGAGCGCAAACTGAAAGCGCTGAGGGGCGTGGATGATGTTGCCAAGTCAATGGAGAAACTTGCGGCTGAGCGTGAAAAGTTTGTGATGGAAGAGCTGGCGGCCGTTGCGAAGGACATGCTTTGTATGCCTACAAGCCCCCGAGTATTTAGATGCTTGCATCTTTTTCTGTTTTGACGTGTTTTCTGAATTTGCAGTTGTTGAGCCCGACGGGCCTTGTGAGACTCACTGGGTGGATACTCACATTTCCTATGAGGCCGGTAGCTCCAGACCACATGCAACCAATTTTTGGTCAGACCGCAGTCAAGGCTTCGTTTTGGCCATCTTGAAGTATCGGGCGAGCCAGTCGAAGATTCTTCTTGAGTCTTGTCGCGAGGCTCTTTCGTCGAGTAGGAGAGGTTCGGGAGTGCGTTCGTCAACAACTTATCTATGGAGCTCAGGTAGCACTCGCCTTTGTTCGGGTGTGGAATCCTGAGATCAACTTTAACTCCGTGGCGCGGCTTCCCGACTCTCCAGTTGATATTTCTCCTCATTACGCGGTCGTCCAGCCCGCGGCGGAGCGAATTATTTGACTAACTTCCGAGGAGATAGATCAAATGTTGGCGGAGAGGACTGCTCACCGTCAGATGTAATCGTAGGATTTAGATATCCTGTATCCTTGTATAGCTCATTCGACAAGTTTTAAGGTGTTTATAAGGTGTGAACCTTGTTGTACCTTGTATTTGAAAGTTTGCATTTTATGCTAGTTAGGCGTAGCCCCCGTGTGTTTGGGGTGTATACCTGTTGTTTTAGCATGTAAAATAGAAGATGCGAATAGCTATGGGTTGAAGAACCATGTGTTTTATTGATATGGTTGAGAAGCCATGTATTTGATCGAGCTACAGAATGGCTGGTATAGCCTTATTTCTTGCGAGTAGGATAATCCTAAGAGTAGAACTTGCGGAGATGCGCAACGTTCCACGGGTTGGAGTAGATGCCACTGGTCTCCGGATTCTTCAATCGGTAAGCGCCACCTGAGATAACTTCGTGTATTATGAAGGGTCCTTCCCATGGTGGCTCGAACTTGTGTCCTTCCTTTTGCTTGAGCCGCAGCACCAGGTCTCCTACCACGAAAGATCTGTGGCGTATACGTCGACTGGGGTAGGTGTGCAGTGATTGCTGGTATACTGCGGATCTTGCGAGTGCAATGTCTCGAATTTTGTCTAGTGCGTCCACGTCTTCTGCGAGTGCCCTATTTGAGGATTCTTCGTTGTATGCGACGACGCGTGGAGCACTACATTTGACGTCTTCGGGTAGGACGGCCTCGGATCCGTAGACCATGAAGAATGGTGTATAGTTTGTTGACCGATTTGGCGTTGTGCGGAGGCTCCATAGTACTGATGGTAACTCCTCGGCCCAATGCCCTGCTGCTGGGTTTAGGCGATCGAGTAGCCGCTTCTTTAGGCCAGCTGAGACTAATCCGTTAGATCGCTCGACTTGACCGTTAGTTTGCGGGTGAGCTACCGAGGCGAAACTGAGAGTGATTCCCTTTTCCTCGCAGAATTCCTGTGTTTCCTTGGCCGTGAAGTTGCTGCCGTTGTCGGTGATGATGTTGTGTGGTATGCCAAATCTGTACACAATGGTGTCGAGGAATTTCACGGTGCACTAGGCGTGTGCGGAGGTGACTGGCATAGCCTCTATCCATTTCGTGAGTTTGTCAACTGCTACGAGTAGATGTGTATATCCTCCAGGTGTCGACTTGCGTAATGGCCCTACCATGTCTAGCCCCCATTGCGCAAAGGGCCCTGCGATTGGGATCATGTGTAGTCCCGTGGCAGGGGCGTGCGGCTTGGGTGCAAACCTCTGACAGGCGTTGCATCGGTTGACAAGATCTTTGGCGTCTCTGGCTGCTGTGAGCCAATAAAATCCTGCCCTGAAGGCTTTACCCACGATTGCTCCCTAGCTGGCGTGGTGGCCGCAGTCTCCTTGGTGTATATCCCGGAGCAATTCCTTGCCATCTTCGGGTGCAATGCATCTCTGCAATACCCCTGATATGCTTTGATTGTATAGTTTGCCGTTGATCACCCGAAAGGATTTGCTGGGATGTATGATTTGCCGAGCCTCGCAAATGTCTGCTGGGAGCTGTTTGTTTGACAAGTAGTCAAGGTATTTCTGGGTACAGACTGGCTTGACCAGAAAAACTTGCCTTGAAATATTGTGGATGAGCTCGATCATAGCGATCTGCGGGCTGGCTGTTGTCTCTGCTACTGCGGGTGTTCCCGCTAGCATCTTGACCTTGACTGAACGCTTGATCATTCTTTCGGAGTAGATTCCTGGTGGTATGGGTGTGTTTGTGAACCCCATGTTTGCCAGCTTGTCCGCTTCCTCATTGCTAGATCATGCAATGTGTTTCAGTTCGCACCCTTTGAAACTTCCTTCGAGTAGGTTGTACATGTCGCGGTAGGCGACCATGTTATCTGCGATGGCATCACACTCCTTCATCGTCTATTGTACGATGAGGTTGGAATCTCCATATATCATCAATCGGGTAGCTCCGCAAGCGATCGCCATTTTCATGCCGTGAAGGAGGGCTTCGTATTATGCGCCGTTGTTGGATGCTGGGTCCTCAGGTGGGAAGTCCAATCGCAAAACATACTGCATCTTATCTCCTTTGGGGGAGATGAGAATAACTCCGGCTCCGGCTCCTTCGTTCCTTTTCGATCCGTCGAAGTACATGATCTAGTTAATCGTGTACTCTGGGGGTCCCGGTGTCTGCAGCTCCGTCCACTCGCTCAGGAATTCTGCGACGACCTGAGATTTTACAGAGTTGCGTCCTGCGTATATGATGTCCCAGGCACCTAGCTCGATGCTCCACTTCGCGATTCTTCCAGATGCCATAGGGTTGTTCATGATGGTACCGAGTGATGCGTCGTTTAGCACCGTGATGGTATGTTCCTGGAAGTAATGCTTGAGCTTTCGGGCTATGAGTATGACCCCGTATGCGAGCTTCTAGTAGTCGGGGTATCGCTGTTTTCACGGCGAGAGCACCTCGCTGATGTAGTAAATTGGCCGTTGAACTCCATACGCCTTTCTATCCTCCGGCCGCTCGACCACGATCACTGTGCTGATGACTTGGTTTGTTGCGGCTAGTATAAGTATAGTGGCTCCCGTTCTTGTGGCATTGCCAGAACACGCCTACTCATTAGTGCTCGCTTTAGGTCTGCGAATGCCTTTTTTGCTTCGGGTGTGCACTCGAACTTGTCCGTCTTCTTCAGCAGTTTGTAGAAGGGCAATGATTGCTCGCCTAATCTGGCGATGAATCTGCTTAGAGCGGCTAGTCGTCCTACGAGCTGCTGTATGCCACGAAGATTGGTTGGCTCCTTGATCGTAAGGATTGCTTGAATTTTCTATGGGTTAGCTTCAATTCCTCGAGCGGAAACCAGATACCCGAGGAGTTGTCCCGCGGGGACACCAACGACGCATTTCGTCGGGTTAAGCTTGATCCTGTACGCGTTGAGGGCATCGAATGTCTCCCTGATATCCTCGAGGAGTGTGTCCTCCACTCGAGTTTTTATGACGATGTCGTCAACGTACACTTGTACGTTCTTGCCAATGAGCTTGGCGAGACATTTTTGCATGTAGCGCTGATATGTTGTGCCTGCGTTTTTTAGCCCGAAGGGCATCATTGTGTAGCAGTAGACACCATGAGGTGTGATAAACGCTGTCTTCTCCTCGTCCTCCTTTTTCATCCTGATCTGATTATAGCCCGAGTAGGCGTCCAAGAAGGAGAGGCGCTGGCAGCCTGCTGTAGATTCCACGATCTGGTCGATCCGTGGTAAGGGGAAGTTATCCTTGGGGCAGAGTTTGTTCAACGACGTGTAGTCGATGCACACGCGAAGGATGTCAGTGTTTTTCTTCGGGACCAGCACCGGGTTTGCTAGAAAGGTGGATATCTTTATCTCTCGGATGAATTTTGCGGCGAGCAGTCTGTTCACCTCTTCTCCGAGTACCTTTTGCTTTGGCTCTGAGAACCGTCGAGTTGTTTGCTTGATAGGTTTGGCGTCTTTGAAAACTTCGAGTGAGTGCTCGGCGTACTCCCTGGGTATCCCTGGCATATCTGAAGGCTGCCAGGCGAAGATTTCCCAGTACTCACGGAGGAGTTCGACGAGCACGCCTTCCTATGTGGGCGAGAGGGTGGTGGACACCATCGCCGTCTTCGCGGGCTTCGTCGGGTGCACTTGATGCTTTCGAGTGTTGCTATTTTCACTGAACTCGAGTTCTGGAGCATTCTTTTTGCTGAGAGGCCTCACGGAGTGGTCCGTGGTCTTTGCCAATTCTTCTAGTTCCTCCTGCATCCCGAAAGATTTCGCGATCTCGTTGAACTCGATGTCGCACTTGTCAGATTTTTAGAATTCGCCATCTATGGTGATGGGGCCGTATTCTCCAGGAAGTTTGAGCTTCATGTAGGCGTAGTGAGGTACTGCCATGAATCTCACGAATGATGTTTGGCCGAGAATGGCGTGGTACTGTGAGGGCCAGTCGCCTACTTCAAAGTCGAGGAATTCCCGTCTATAATTTCTCCGGTTACCGAGAACCACTTCCAAATTGATTGTTCTGAGTGGTCGGACTGCTTTTCCTGGTACTATCACGTGGAAGGATGTCTCTGATTCTGCAAGGCCGTCCAGGTTCTTGTTCATCCTACGGAGTGTGTCCGCGTAAATGATATTGATCCTGCTGCCCCTGTCCATGAACACTCGGGCGAGTTCGTAGTTGCCTATTTGCGCTTGGATGACGAGCGCGGCATGTCCTGGTCGATAGACTCGCGGTGGATGGTCCTCTTTGGAGAAGGTTATCGGTTGATCCACCATCTTCAGGTACTCGGGCTTGGACGGTGGAGCTTGGACTGCTATGCCTACTTGGCGGGTATTTGTTTTCTGGGCCCTGCGGGACGGGCAGACTTTTTGTATCATTCCGAGGAGTCCTGCTGGGTTTGGGTACACGTTTCCCCCTTGGTTTGCGGCGGATGGCGCTGGGAGCGCGGCCATCACCGCGTTTTGGTGTCCTGGTGGAGGTAGGGTTTGTGGCGGTTGGAATCCTTGATGTCCTCCTCCTGGGAGCTGTAGGTAGCCCTGATTGACCGCAGCTCTGTTTTTCTTCGAGAAGGCCTCATGGATGTCGAGGAACTTTCGGCAATCCTTGAGGAGGTGTGTTGCCTTAGTCTACCCTGTGCGCTTATATGTAAATAGATGTAGCGGGCAGTAACCGTCAAGGTCCTCCTCGGGAGTTTTGTCTTCTGACCTTGGCTTCCATTCCCGATTTCCACGATGTCCGATGTCGCGATTTCTCGTGAATTCTGTCGCCACCAGTTCTTCTCGGTCGTCGTGGTTGTAATTCTTTCTCCTTTTCTTTCGACCATGACGGTCGTCCTCGGGTGCTGGCGAGGATGCCTTTCGTTGCGCACTGAGTCCTCACTGTTGGCCAATCTGTCGGCTATAGCCATCAGTTCTCCGATGGTCTTGGGTGCGGCTTGCGCCAGTTCTTCCCTGAAGGCGGTTCGCCGAGCTCATTTGGTGAAAGCTTCGACTGCGACCTCTTCCGATATGTTTCCCGCCGTGTTTTTGAGCATGGTCCATCGCTAGTTGTACTCGCGAGTAGACTCACCACTCTTCTGCTTGCAAGCACGCAACTCCTCGATTGACACGGGTCTTTTATATGTTGCTTGGAAGTTCTTGGGGATGTCGAAGGTTAGATCGTCCCACGATCCGTAGCACGCGCTCGGTCTTCCTTCGAGCCAGCTACGTGCAGCGCCTACAAGATGCATGTTGAGGTACTGCATTGCTGTGGTTTTGTTCCCACGTTGGCATTTTACTGTCATGAGGTAATCCTACAACCAAGATTTGGGCTCCAGCGAACCGTCGTATTTTGGCACTTCTGTAGTGAGCTTAAATCTCCTAGGCATTGGTGCCTAGCGGATTTCGCGAGTAAAGCACAATGCACCACAGGCCTCTTCGTCAGAGGAGGTGGATGGGGAACGTGCGCGGTTCCTGGCCGCTCGGTCTTTGTTGATTTTGTTCCGCGCGATGTCTGATCGTGCGTTGTATCTAGGCTGGTCGCGATCAACCTCCTTCCGTGGCTCCTTGCTGCGGTGTCGCGACCGGATGCTATGATGCCGTGGACTGCGATCCCGATCCCTCGGGCTGTCGTCGCTGCTACTCGGGCTGTCGTCGTGTTGCCGGGCTTCTTTTCCTCGGGCGCGACGAGGTGACAAATCTCTTCTGGGCGATGTACTCCCGCGTCCGTGGTGTGTTTCTTTTTCTTTTCGAGGGGTTTTCTCAGCCTCCTGTGCAGTCGCGTTCTTGCGGTTTTGGGCTGCGAGTCTCGCGGATACCATGCCCAGCCCCTTCTGGACTTGCCTGTATTGCTCCGCGCGGGGATCGTTCTCCCCTGGCTGGTTCGCCTGCAGGTATGTGGCTGCAGCCAGGACTGCGGCGGCTGGAGTCATCGGGTGTACGTTGCCGTCGTCATCGACGTGCATAAGGGAGGTTTTGAGTGTTCTGCTGATCCCGCGGAGAGACCCGCCGTCCAGTGCCGCAGTCTTCGAGACGTATCTTTTCTTCGGGGGATTATTCCCTACCGAGCGTGTTTTTGAGAGAGCCTCGTGACGTAAACTTGACTCGTCCGCCAGCATTTTTCACTCGTCTAGATCCTTGCGAGCTTCTTTGATCAGCACTGCCGCTTTCACTAGATGGTAGTGGTATGCGGTTAGATCTTCCTGAGGGGCTCCTTCTTCAATCGTCTGGGCGGAGTGTACGGCCGCTTTTTCCTTGACCCAGGCTGCTCGCGATACTTTAATGAGCTCTCGCTCCGTCGCGCTCTCTTCCGTTTCTTCGGGTGGATCGTTTGATCGTGGCATGCAGACCTGATCCAGATATGGCCCATGAGTCCTAGGCATGGATCGATGAGTTTTTTCAACCCGAGAAGGCTCCTCTGAAGCGATGGTGTGGAAGTTGCGAATACTGGGGCACACGGATCCGCCGCTGGTTTCTAGGTCGCATCGAACGTTATTGGGCAGCGAGTCGAGAGTTTCCGATCTCGAGATCGACTCGGAGTCAGATCCTTCGAGATCGGTTTGCTCGGGGAAGTGCAGGATTCCTGCTTTGTTGGCGTGGAAGCGGAAGCTCCCGAACGTCAGGGTGACTCTTCTTTCCAATCCGCTGAACGCCTCGCGCGATTCCGGCGAGTGGGGCGCGACGATGATCGACCCGAATCGGATTGGATCTGCTGAAGTCGAAGCTCCGAGGCTCCAGCTGAAGGTTGGAGATGATGAGGCCGAAGATGTCGTGGATCCAGCGCCCGCCGTTCCCACAGACGGCGCCAATTGTCGAATATGCATCTCAACAAGTCCCTCGGGTGAACCGATAGGGTTTCAATTAGGAGAATGTTTAGGCGCTGGTGACAATCGTCGGCAAACAGGGGGGCACGATTTACCCAGGTTCGGGTCCCACGTAGAGGTAAAACCCTTACTTCTGCTTCTGTCGATCTGTATTAGCAATAGATCGGTTACAATGGGGGGTGCTCGAGTCGAGAGTCAGATCTCAATCTCAAGGCTTTGGTGGTGTTATATGGCTTGGTCCCCCTCCCGGTGGTTCTCCTGGCCTTATATAGGTGGCCAGGTCTCAAACCATACCCAGGGGATACATACCCTAACCTTAAGACGGTTACAAGTTTCCTTTCTTGACCATCAAGGCCTTGCGGGCGGGCCTTGATTGGGCCTTCTAGAATTGACTATGGCATCTCCCTTCGGGCATAATTCTTGGGCCTTGGACCAGGTAGCCTCACCCGATAGGTCCAGGATTCATCCCCTCGTCAGCTTGATACGTCATAAACGTATCCTTAATTTCTGATGTTCCATGTTGTTTCCCACATGTTTTCCTTACACTTTATGTCATTTTTATCGATTTCTCGAGACTAACTTATTGACAAGATGCCATAGAGCCAGTTCCTGTTTTATGTTGTTTTTAGTTTCAGAAAAGTTGTTCTTGAAATATTCTCGGGATTGGACGATTCAAAAGCCATAAGTCTTAGAAGTCCCGGAAGCATCCAGAAGTCCCGAAGAGCCCCGGAGGGGGGCCACGGGGTGGCCACACCATAGGATGGCGCCACCACCCCCTGGCCGCACCACCAGGTGGTGTGGGCCCCCTGGCCACCCCCGGCATCGCCCTTTCGCCTATATATACTCACCGACGCATAAACCCTAGAAGAATCGACCTTTTCCACAAAATACATCCGTAGCTCCGCCGCCGCCACCGACAAGTTTCGGGGGACAAATCTCTGTTCTGGCACCCTGCCGGGAAGCCATCTCCATCGACTCCACCGCCATCTCTATCGTTGTTGCTGTCTCCTATGATGAGGAGGAAGTAGTTCTCCCCCGAGGCTGAGGGCTCTACCGGTAGCTATGTGGTTCATCTCTCTCTCCCATATTGTGAACGATATGTGATCGTGAGCTTTGTAATCTAGTTGAATAAGTAGATGTTACTCTTCATCTTGTGATACTCAAGTGTTTTATTAACATGAACTTTGGAGTCACCTTGTCCCGCGGTGTGAAGGTGACAGTGTGCACATCGTGTGTGTCTCCTCTATGAATTGTGGTGTTTGTCTAGTACCTTCTAGGGCGCTCATAGTGACAGCGTGGGGTTAACTAGACATGGGAATGCTTACTTTAAGGAATGTTTTTTGCAGCCCTACGCAATGATTAGTGTTTGTTATCCAACCGGAGAGGGTTAAGAGTAGCATAGTGAAGAGAAGATATTTAGTTATTCAATTATATGATCATTATTGAGAGTATCCAGTAGTGAAAGTAGGATCCCTAGGCCTTGTTTCCAAGCATTGAAACACCGTTTTCCGCCTGTTCTGCTATATGTTTGCTTGCTGCCATATTTATTTCAGATTGCTATTATTACTTATAACCATCCATATTACTCGCATTTCACTATCTCTTCGCCGAACTAGTGCACCTATATACCTGACAAGTATATTGGGTGTGTTGGGGACACAAGAGCCTTCTTGTATCTTAATTGCAGGGTTGCTTGAGAGGGATATCTTTGACCTCAACCTCCCTGAGTTCGATAAACCTTGGGTGATCCACTTAAGGGAAACTTGTTGCTATTCTACAAACCTCTGCACTTGGAGGCCCAACAATGTCTACAAGAGTAGAAGCATGCGTAGAAATCAGCATCTTGTCAATAGGGTAGTCCCAGGAAATCGATAAAAATGGCATAAAGTGTAAAGGAAACATGTAGCAAATAGCAGGAAAACCACATGGAACATCAGAACTGGCTCCCAATTTTGGGTCGCACGCTCCCACTATCCTTTGAGCCGTTGAGAGCTAGGATATTAGGAGGCCATTGTAACGGTGCATGTGAAGAAAACCCAATGCCCCCACCCCCAAACGGCCCCTTTCGGTCCCCGCGACTGATTTGGGTAAACTATCCTTTCCAACGCCACCCCCCCCCCCCAAAAACGACTCGGGGGCACAGACCGTGTTTCCCCCAAATGTGGCCCAATTTTGGTCCACGTTTGAGATTTTCTGCGAACACGAGCCTCGTCCTAGCTGTTCTACCTGGCAGTGTGTCGTGCTGACGTGTCACTCTTGGTGTCCCACTAGGCAGTGCGCCGCGTTGACGCTTCGCCCTTGATGGCCCACCTAGAAGTGACAAGGCGCCCTCTCACCTACCTCCCCACATTCTCTTTAATGGGACCGAAGCGTGTCCCCATCTGCATCACCATCCTCAAACCCTAGAACACCCAAAACCCTACCGGAGCACCCTCCTCGGTGACCATGGCTCCCCCGGCGATGAGGATCTTGGTGGACATCGCTAACACGTTCTACCGCGCCCGCCAGCCAGTCCCGTGGCCACGGATGTGTCGGAGAAAGCTCGTATTGAAGGGAATATGCCCGAGAGGCAATAATAAAGTGGTTATTATATTATTCCTTGTTTATGATAAATGTTTATTTCTCATGCTAGAATTGTACTAACCGAAAACGTTGATACATGTGTGTCTGATAAACAAACAAGAGTACCTATGGCTCCCCTCCGGGTCCCCTCCGGACTCCGTGTGTGCGACAACTTTCTAAGACTTCCGAGCTTCGAATCTTCCAATTCCGAGAATATTTCCAGAACAACTTTTCTGGAACTAAAAATAGCAAAAAAACAGGAACTAGCTTTGTGGCATCTTGGCAATAGGGTAGTCTCAGGAAATCGATAAAAATGGCATAAAGTGTAAAGTAAACATGTAGCAAATAGCATGAAAACAACATGGGACATCAGAAATTATGGATATGTTTATGACGTATCGGTGTGCACTGTTAAGGAGATGAGTGACAGAAACTGGCAGTTTGTCTTTAGAAGATGGCTAAATGTTTAAATGCAACAACAAGCTTTTGACCCGAGAAGTTTGCTCATGACAGTGGCTCTGGGGTTGGGTCTGATAGGCCGAGATGGAAGTTCACTAAGTCTGGAAAGTTCACTGTCAAGTCCATGTACAATAGATGGTCCTCCTCTGCTGTGGGAAGATCCTTTGCACAGCTGTGAAAAGCTAGGCTACCTCTCAAAATCAAAGTGTGGTTGTGGCTAATCTAGCATAACTCTACTGCCAAAAAAGATAATATGAGAGAAACAAAGTGGAGAGGGGGCTTTTCTTGCAGTTTTTTCCCTGCCTTTGAAACCATTCATCACCTTTTCTTTTCCCGTCCTGCTGTGGGTTTCATGTGGGGGGTGATTTGTTCTATTCTTGGTGTTCCTGATAGACCGTCTAATTTCACACAATTCGTTTGGTGGATTGCAAAAATCGTTTCATCTAATGCGAATGTTCAGATCGTTGGGATTGCTGCCTTCTGCTAGTGCAATCTGGAAGGCTAGGAATAGGGCCTGCTTTGACAAGAAGTTCATTTACTCTCCGGTGGAACTTATTTGTTACATGTGCGCTGATACGTCTCCAACGTATCTATAATTTTTGATGTTCCATGTTGATATTATGCCAATTGCTACATGTTTTCTGTATACTTCATAGCATTTTTATGCATTTTCTCAGACTAACCTATTGAAAAGATGCCATAGTGTCAGTTCCTGTTTTCTGCTGTTTTTGTATTTCAGAAAAGTTGGTCTAGAAATATTATCGGAATTGGACGAAACAAAAACCGAAGTCCCTATTTTTCTGTCACGTACACGGAGTCTGGAGATGAATTGAAAGGGGCCAAGGAGGTGGCCACACCATATGGCGGCTTGCCCCCTAGCCGGGCCACCACGTGGTGTGGCCCCCTAGGCACCCACCGACGTTGCCCTTACACCTATAAAATTCCTTCCTCGGGAAAACCCTAAGTACCCGGGTCCTCCATCCACGAAAAGTTCCATAGCCGCCACCGTCATCAACCCTAGTTTGGGAGGGTTCTGAAGCTCTTCCCGGGACCCTTCGAGAGAGGGGAATCATCACCGCATGGCTCTTCATAACTATTCCTACCTTCAGAGTGATGCGTGAGTAGTTCATCCTTGGACTACGGGTCTAAAGCAGTAGCTAGATGATCGTCTTCTCCTATTTTGTGTCATCATGTTTAGATCTTGTGAACTGTCTAACATGATCAAGATCATCTTATTGTAATGCTACATGTTGTGTTTGCTGGGATCTGATGAATATTGAATACTATGTCAAGTTGATTATAGGTCTACCATATATGTTATTTGTGATCTTACATGTTCTCCATTGCTAGTAGATGCTCTGTCCAAGTAGATAATTTTGACTCCAAAAGGTAGTATTTATTCTAGATAGTGGGTTTATGCCTCCGGTAATCTGGGAGAGTGACAATAACTTCTAATGTTGTCGATGTGTTGTTGCCACTAGGGGTAAAACAACAATGCTTTGTCTAAGGATAATTGTGTTGTTTACATTACGCACTTTACTTAATGCCATAATTTGTTGCTTGCAACTTAATACCTAAAGTGTTCTCGGATGACGTCCGGAGGGTGGATTATTAGTCATAGGTGCAGTTGGATAACGGTCTATGTATCATGTTGTAATGCCCAAATGAATCTCATAGTAGTCATCATGTCATGTATATGCATTACGGTGCATTCTCTATTTTGTAAATTGCCTAGCTGTAATTTCTTCACCCATCATGTTATTTATCTATTATGGAAAGACACCACTAGTGAACTGTGGACCCCGGTCCATTCTTTTACACTAATAATACAACCTACTGCAATCACTGTTCTTTTTCACTTCAAACACTATTCTCATTTCATTCACTCCAAACAAACATTATTTAACACACTATACATCTAATCCGTTGTTTTTAGAAAGACCAGTAAGATTGACAACCTCACTGTTTCGTTGGGTAAAAGTATCTTGGTTGTGTTGTGTGCAGATTCCACGTTGCTAATGAGTCTGGTAGTGCGCCCTGCCAACATCAGCAGTCAATAACCTTAAGAAGTGATTTCTTTCTCCTACTGGTCTGATTAAACATTGGTTTCTTAATGAGAGAAAATCTTGCTATTGTACTCATCATACCTTCTTCTTGGGGTCTCCCAACGAACGTGTGTTCACACGCCATCAAGCTCTTTTCTGGCGCCGTTGCCGGGGAGGAAGAGGATTTCTGCAAAGTGAGTCTCTCACCTCCAATCTTTTTTACTTTGTTATTGTTTTGCTTAGTTTATTTTATTTTGTCTTGTTTGCTTCTTTATATCAAAAACACAAAAAATATAGTTCTTATTATAGTTGTTATTTTTGTTATCTTGTTTTAATTTTGCTAAAATGAGTATTCCCAAGGTTGAGGTTCGTTCTTTTAGGCAACAAGGGGGAGAAGGTTTGAAAGATGCTTGGTATAGAATAAATGATTCTCATCATATATGTACTAAAAAAAATTCTACCATGATCCTTCCTAGGATTTTTTATGTTGGTATTACTAGCTGGTATAGATATGTTCTAGACACTCTTACATGTGTTAATTTTCTGGGAACTCCTACTTTGGAAGCCTGTAATTTGATTGAAAGTTTAGTAGGAATACGACCTACTAAAGTTGTTAAAATTGAGATCACTTTAGAAGATGTTATAAAAAAGCTGAACTCTCTGGAGAAAAATTTGCCAAATTTCTTTGATAATGTTAGCAAAGTTAATGAATCAATAGTAAGTATCAACAAAGGAATCACTGTTTTAGAGGCTAGCAATACCCATGATAATCAAAACCTCAGGATTGGTAAACACGAGGAGGCTATGTAAACTTTAAGTTCAACTTTTTCTTCTCTTAAATTTAAGAGGGTGAAAGCTTTTGCGGGAAAAGAGCAAAAGTTCATGTATTTTCAGAAGGTGTCTAAACCGAAACCCCATAATGTGCTTAAAATTGATAAAACTTTTAGTGAAATTAAGAGTGATTTACATGTTGAATCATCTTCGGGGGTACCTAAAGTACCAATTCTTACAAGCTGTGTTTTAGAGGAAATTATTGATTTGGATGCTTCTTAACTTGAAAATACTTGATTCTTGCTTTCTGTGCCTAGCTGAAAGGCGTTAAAGAAAATCACTCTTGGGAGATAACCCATGTTTTATTTCTGTATTTTTTTTTTTACTTGAGTCAAGGTGTTGTTTAATTCTGTAACAAATCCGTTGTATCTTTACTTTTTCAGAATGTTGTGCCAAGTAAGTCTCTAGTGGAAAGTTGATGCTAGATTCGGATTTCTGCGCAGGAACAGATTTTTGCCGTCCACCGTTTAATTCGCCATGAATTTCAGAAAAATCGAAACATCGTGAAATTTTTTGTGCGTGATCCTTAGATATGTACGCAACTTTTCTTAGTTCTGAGTTTTCTGATATGAGCAACGTAAGTGCCTCGAAAATATTCGTCTTTATGGACTGTTCTGGTTTTGACAAATTCTGCCTTTTATTTTGCATTCTCTCTTTTACTATGTTGAGTGGATTTATTTGCTCGATAAAACATCAGTGCCTCTAGCTAATGTTTAGACAGTATTGTTAATTCTTATGTCCATGCAGAACATGTGAGTTTTTGATTATGCACTAACCCTCTAATAAGAATTACTTTGAGTTTTGTGTGAAGAAAGTTTTCAATGGTCAACAGAAGAGGATGATATAATGTGATCAAGAAGAGTGAACAGCCGAAGCTTGGGGATGCCCCCGGGATCATCGTAGCAAATTTCAAAAAGACTCAAGCGTATAATCTTGGGGATGACCAAGGCATCCCCTTCTTCATCAACAACTTACCAGGTCATTTCTAGTGAAACTATATTTTTATTCGTTCACATCTTATGTACTTTACTTGGAGAGTCTTGTTGCTTTATTTTCCGTAATAAACTTGGCTGGATCCTAGCATTCTTCTGTTGGAGAGAAAAATTCTCTGCTTTTTCATATGAATACTCGTATTCTTTATTTGTCGCGTAGCTGTTGCAATTCTTTTAGCTCCTATTTTTCATGCATCTCTTATTTAGAGTTGTTAGTTCTTGTAGAGTAGTACTATCTTGTTTCATTGATAAATTATTTGGATAGTTTGTATTGAAATAAATTGATTGGTGTTGGAGAAGAATAAAATATTTCATGCTTATAATGGTGCAATTGGAAGCTTGTTTAGACAATGGCTTAGACTTCAACATGTCATGTTAGATATTATTTTAATTATATGCTAAGTAGTTATTGATGTAGCATGACTTGTCTCAAACATCTGAGAGTGCTTAATGTGCCACTGGAAGAAATTATGAGTTGTTTTTACCATATCGAAGCATAATATTGTGGTATTCTCGTTTGACTGCTTTATTTCGGCTGAGTTGGCGCGTACTCACACCATGTTATGACTACAAACCAGTCACCTCTAGCCTCTATGATCATTTAGTTTTTGACTTGTAATATAATTAATGCTTTGATTAATAATGTTTTGTCATTATGCATGATTATGGCCGTTATTGCTCTCTTACTTAGTCGCTCCCAGTCTCTTGCTAGCCTTCACTTGTACTGAGTATGAGCTCTACTCGTGCATCCAACTCCCAAAAACCCAAAGTTTGCCAAATGTGTCCACCATACCTACCTATATGTGGTATTTCACCACCACTCCAAAGTAAATTGCTTGTGTGCTATCTTTAAAACCTTCAAATACCTGTGTTGTGCTCCTGTTTTAGCTCATGAGGAAGTAGTTTAAAGTTTATTGTGTCTTATATCAAGAAAAGTTCTTCTCCCTCTTTCACCCGATGAGTATGGAACCTGTGCTCATCTAAATTTGCAGAGAGATGGTGCCAAATAATAACAAAAAGCCACTTCCCCATGGTTTGACGAAAACTGGTGGGTACCCGTGAACACGGCTACCCTGGTTTGTGAAACAAAGGTGGGGGGAAGTGCCAAACAAATAAAACAATGGAAACCGCTCTCAAAAGTATAAAAACCTTTCTTGACATGAGTTATGATAAGTTTTTCATTACGATTCGTTGACATAGACATACACTTCTCTCAACATTATCTTCAATACCTCTGTTTTATTCAAATAAAAAGCTCTAGCACATGAGTAATCCCTGCTTCTCTCTGCGAAGGGTCTTTCTTTTACTTTTATGTTGAGTCGTCATCTTCCAATTTTATGCACTAATTAAGAGAGCATAATTGTCATTCCGAGTATAATGTGCATAGTCCCAAAATTTATTATTGATTGATTCATGATTATGTTATTACTTGTTCTCAAATTGTTTGTATGTAGTCACCATTTGAACTTTGAAGGTGTCCTGGCATTTGTGTTTTTCTATTCCATGAAGGACAAGCCGAATACCACTTTGCTATCTCTATGCTCGAAACAAACATGTCAATTTCAATGCATTATTATTCCTGGACTTTTGTTTGTGTTATTTTTCATGTTGCAACATAGTTGCTAAGCTACATTGTTGGAATTATATCTATCATGCCTATGTTAAGAGTACTTTGATCTCAGCTTGCAATAATTTTACAATAATGTTGATCAATATTATGTTGGTAGCATGTCACCTCAGAAATTATTTTGTTATTATCGTTTTACCTACTCGAGGACGAGTAGAACTAAGCTTGGGGATGCTTCATACATCTCCAATTTATCTATAATTTCCGGCGTTCCATGTCGATATTATGCCAAGTGCTACATGTTTTATATATGCTTCATAGCATTTTTATGCATTTTCTGGGACTAACCTATTGACAAGATGCCACGGTGCCAGTTCCTGTTTTATATATTTTTTATATTTCAAAAAAGTTGTTCTATAAATATTATCGGAATTGGACGAAACAAAAGCCGAAGTCCCTATGTTTCTGTCACGTACACGGAGTTCGGAGGAGACTCGAAGGGGGCTAGGGAGGTGGCCACACCATATGGCGGCGCACCCCCTGGCCACGCCACCATGTTGTGTGGGCCCTCTAGGGGCCCACGGACATCGCCCTTCCGCCTATATAATGCCTTCCTCGGGAAAACACTAAGTACCGCGATCCTCCATCCATGAAAAGTTCCGGAGCCGTCGCTGTCGTCAACCCTAGTTCGGTAGGGTTCTCAGTCTCTTCCCGGCAGCCTGCCGGAGAGGGGAATCATCACCAGGGGGCTCTTCATCACCATGTCTGCCTCTGGAGTGGCGTGAGTAGTTCATCCTTGGACTATGAGTTCAAAGCAGTAGCTAGATGGTTGTCTTCTCCTATTTTGTGCCATCATGTTTAGATCTAGTGAGCTGCCTAACATGATCAAGATCATATTATTGTAATGCTACATGTTGTGTTTACTAGGATCCTATGAATATTTAATACTATGCCAAGTTAATTATAGATCTATCATATATATTAGTTATGATCTTGCATGCTCTCCGTTGCTAGTAGATGCTCTGGCTAAGTAGATACTTGTGACTCCAAGAGGGAGTATTTATGCTAGATAGTGGGTTCATGCCTCCAGTAATCTGGGAGAGTGACAATAACTTCTAAGATTGTGGATGTGTTGTTTCCACTAGGGGTAAAACAATAATTATTTGTCGAAGGATAATTATTTTGTTTACATTACGCACTTTATTTAGTGCAATAATCTGCTGCTTGCAACTTAATACCCAAAGTTTGCTCGGATGACGTCCTGAGGGTGGATTATTAGTCATAGATGCAGTTGGATAACGGTCTATGTATCATATTGTAATGCCCAAATGAATCTCATGGTAGCCATCATGTCATGTATATGCATTACGGTGCATTCTCTATTTTGTCAATTTCCCAGGGGTAATTTGTTCACCCAGCATGTTATTTATCTGTTATGGAAAGACACCACTAGTAAACTGTGGACTCTGGTCCCTTTTTTTGCACTGATAATACAAACTACTGCAAACACTGTTCTTTTTCACTTCAAACACTATTCTCATTTCATTCACTGCAAACAAACATCATTTTCCACACTATACGTCTAATCCTTTGTTTTCAGCAAGACCGATGAGATTGACAACCTCGCTGTTTCGTTGCGGCAAAGTATCTTGGTTGTGTTGTGTGCAGATCCCACATTGTTGCTGAGCCTAATAGTGTTGCCTGCCAACATCAACTGTCAACAACCTTCAGAAGTGATTTCTTTCTCCTATTGGTCTGATTAAACCTTAATTTCTTACTGAGGGAAAATCTTGGAGCTGTACTAATCATACCATCCTCTTGGGGTCTCCCAACGAACTTGTGTTCACACGCCATCATGCGCTTTTCTCCGTTATTGGGCAGGTCTTCAGTCACCATGGGATAGGGAGAAAGTTGAACAAGGTGCCAGGATGATACATGATGCTGCACTGGTGGAACACGATCAAAACCAAGCCAGGTCCTCCTGGGCTGCCATTCCAGAAGCTAATGTCGATGAAGACATGGATGTTGTTGGTTGAAGTTTCTGCCTGTGTGCACTTTGCTGGTCGTCATGTTCTGTCGTTTAAAAACTATCATGTATGTGTTGATCTTGCTTCACGCTACTTTTGTGCCTTCGGGAACCTCCTGTAGTCGTGTTAAAAAATGTTCTCTTGGGGGCACTCCTCCCTCAGTTGGGGGGTGCCTTGCGTGTTTCCAAATACTTTTGCCTCTCTTTTTCTTCTTTATCTTTGGTTGGGTTTCTGTAAAAACAAGACCTTTGTTCTGTTATCTACCCCGATAGTGGAACCCGGCTCCGTTGGAGTCGTATGGAAAACAAAATTTAGGTCTTCACAATTTCCGTGCTTATACTTTTCGTGTTGACGATCATCCTAAATCTTTCTTAGCTACTTGTATGACGTTGCTTCGCGCCGTTGTCCACTCTGCCACCCATAGTTGCACTATGCCTCCTCCTTCAAACGGGTTTTTGTCCCGTTTTATAAATCAAACACACACGACACAACATATACAAAATGGTAAGGAACCCTCTTACACAACAGACCAAAGATAAGATACAAGCACCGAAGAAGACTGCCTATCATCTCGTTCTAGGCCGTGGAGCGCCAATCCTACCAGCAAATATCGAGTGCTAGAACTGGATACAAGTAAGTCAAGTGTAAAGGATAGGAGACCACCGAGAACTCCCCACGTGAGGGCCGAAGTGCATCAAGCTAGGATCCGAGCAAGTCTGTTTGATGTCAGGGCGGTCGACTGAAGCTCCACGGCGAGGCGGTAAACAATAGGAAACATTATGTGCCATTCAAGTTCAACCATCTTTTTTTAGCTAAGCTTGTAGTACCAAGACAAGCTATATATAGAATGAATATATCAAGGCTATCATCTATATGCTCACGCTTGTAATAAGAGATATCCTCGTGATAAATCTATGTAGGCCAAACAAGATTATTTACATTGAACATAGCAAATGAGTCTCTTGGTTCAAGACAAAAGAAGTACTGAATAATCTCTGAAAATGCCACACAAGAGCAATGAGAAAACTCGGTGGTAATATAGTCTATAGCAACATGGAAGAAACTAAAAAGAGAAAAAAAGAAGTAAACTCGGTGCTTTCTTCTTCTGCAATGTTGCACACTAACGAAAAAAGAAGAAACTAAACAAAAATAGTCCTGCTACAGAGTATGAAACCTTGCGGCAACATCACAACCACCAACAATACAACACCTGATGTCCAACTTCTCCAAAAGCGAAGCCTCAAAGAAAGAAATAGTGCACCATTATTGTCATCGCCTGATCGTAGATCTTGGGTTTTCACCTGGAGATAGTCTTCAAAACAATGTCTTCGACAAGACCATTGTCAAGCTCAACCAATTAAGCCCAGACCTTGAATTTTCACCTTGAAAGGTAGCTCTTTGAACATCACCTGTGTTGTCGCCCCCACTTATATACTGCTGATACATGACCCGAAACTCCAAACAAGTTCCTCGTCGCCACAGATTCCAATCACCTCTATTAGTCCTCCGATCTCGGTTGACATTCTCCGCCTCTAACTTCACTAGGGAGCTAAACATGTCTCCTAATGGCAACAGATATGAGAGTCTCACGCCGCTCCCTTCTTAACGAAGAACAATGGTCACGACCGAATCCCACCCGATCCAGCAATCTTCAGGCATAACGCCCAAGGGATTTCGCCGATGGAGTCTTCCGAAACCTCACACTATGGTCAAATCAAGGGAGACAGACTTCCGGCTGATCTTCGTCTTGGTGAAATAGAAACCATAGGACGGCCGCCATTATTCTAAAGCCTCGCAGGCACCGACGCCGCGAGACCGCTCATGGAAGGAACGCCAGAAGATCGTTCCCGGCAAGAATGGCATAATAGGAGGTTGTAGACCAGAGAACACAGCTTCAGGTTGCCCCCATGGCCAAGACAAAGGCCAGATCACCGCATCACCTGTTTTGGCTGGTCCCACTGCCTAGATCGAGGCCCAAAGGGCCAGATTGAACCTGCGACGTCCCAACACCCCGCTTCCCTGGACGACATGCTCCAGGTTGAGTCCGCCCACTGCCTCCTATTTGTAAAATCAATATCTTTATATGTAAAATCAATCTCTTTATTTCGGCTTATCAGAAAAATACAAATAATATACCAAATTGTTCAGAAAATAAATTCTACATGTTTATGTCACTTTCAAACATGTTTGAAAAAGTTCAAAATTATGAATTGTTTGAATTTGAGTTAATTCCTTTAAAAATAGAGAACATAATATTTTATTCAATAAATTCAGAAAATTGCAAATTATACACCAAAATGCTCACAAAGACAAATGTAATGCATTTGTGATATTTTCAAGTCCATCTGAGCACTTTAATTTTGATTCACTTTGAGAATTGCTCGAAGTGCCCTCCGAGTTCCATTTCGGGGTAGTTCCACTAAAATTGTATAATTGCCATGCGAACCCTAGTAAAGCTTCGAACATGGTTAGGACTTCATCGAAGTGCACAATATTGTGTATTGCATCGATAACATGTGTTGATTGTGCCCTTTCCGGTATTTGCTTCTTTTCGGTAGAACGCGAATCCGAAGTGAAGATCGACAATGCCATTAACGAATACTTGATCTTAACCGACAAGTCAAGCACTTATTCCTGAAGCCTTTATATGGTTTTCTTGAAGAAAGGCAAGCATAACCTCTTATCTTTCCATATATGATTTTGAACTCCTTTTGATTCTCGTACATTGCATTCGATTCCAATGTATCTTGTGTCAGTAGTTAGAGTTCTCCTATATATTCCATTGCCTACATATTCTGATCCACTGCTCCTAGCAGCCATTGCATGTGTGCATCGCCAGAGCCTTAAATATGCTATGCTTAGTTATACATGCTTGTATAGTCCTGCTCCATCCGGTTGATGAATCAGGGTTGCGAATGAATCTAGTATGAAGGAGTGTTGTGAAAAGATAAGAGATGTGTGAATTAAGATGACTTAAAGGTGCGGATGATGAGACCACAGAGGTTCTGAGGTGTCTTTCTCGTTCATGCCACTAGGAGCGAGATCTCGTTTTCAAGCCAAGACTGGTCGTACATCCACACGGGGCTTGGATTCCCCTCGGTCTCCACTTTCCTAGTTTGTTCCATGAGTCGCCTAGTTCGGGCGTTCCATTTGGATTGCGAGGATATTTGAAAACGTTTACAAAACTAGGACGTGGCGATGTATCAGCTCCCAGTGGTGAGACAACCTTTGAGCATATCTCACAATGATAAAGACTCGGCAATAGATGGTCACTCCCTATTGGCGGACAATCTCTACTCGGAGTGACTCATGGAATAGGCGAAGTAAGGGAAAGGTCGTGTTCGCCACCCTATGCCCGCACATCCTGGAAAGGTGATAATCATGCGGCACTAAGACCCGGTTGGTACGTGTGGTTAAAGTTGTACACCCCTGCAGGGGTAAATATTTTCGAAAAGTCGTGTCCACGGTTAAGGACGACTTGGTAACGGATTCTGTTCCCATAGATAACTTGAACGGAATGATAAAACGTGTTGATAATGAATGGAAGGATGCCTCCTCGAAGATATCGAGAGGGTTTAGAGGTACCATAATAACTTGAGATGGGTGATGTTTGAAGCACGAGGTGCTGAAATGATTCGGTGGAATGAAAAGATGATGATCTCAGTAGTGAAGTCCGTTTCTTATCTGTTTTGAAAAAATGCTCCATGAGACGTGTTATTACTTCCTCACTTCTGTAGGTTTTACGCAAAACAACCGTCATGACTCTTTCCGAAAGAAAAGATATATAATAGGTTAATTAAGTTTTGTATAGTACCTCAAGTACTCATGTTTACTTTAACTTGGTTCAGGTGGAGTTCCTCACTTTGGTGGTGTTTGCAACATGGACATCGACAAGTAGTTTGGGGTTCCAAGGTAGCAGCCTATAATATATGGGTTGGGACGTCGCCTTATGTTGCGGCCTCTTATGCCTTCTGATATCTTGTTGACTAGCAACATAATTTTCCTTCCGTTCTCTAAGGTAATGTTGGGTCATCTGACCTCTGTTTGTAAAGATGTACTCTAGTAATACATGCTTTATATAGCTTCATGTCTAGAGTTACTGCTTTGATCGGCTGTTAGTTTTGACCCCTTGGTTAAATTATTTGGTTATGCATGTGTTGACTATCGCAGTCGAGGGGTTGTGTGCCGATGATCCATATCCGAGCACGCCTGACGATGTTTACTCGGCCTGGGATTGGTAAACCCAGTAACCCTCGGCGTGTGTAGCACTTCCTGTGACACATATCATTTATGTTTAGCCTTGGTCCCATTCCGACGGTTCCAGATGGATTCCTTGATATGCATACTTGGTTATGACTAGTATGGACACAAGGAGCAGTCGTTCCGATGTTATCCGGCCTGCGTGCCGATGATTTCGTTCTGTGTTACGGTCGGGACTGGTAACCCCGAAGCCCTCGTGGGTCCATGACTAGGAGCGCATAACACTTATGTATGCCTCTGGGTCTGGGATCGTGACAGGATCCCTTGCTAGTCCGCTATAGAGTCTTGGCTCAGTGGTTAGGCATGCGGTTGTATAGCCTAACCATTGCGATTCAATTCCTAGAATTGAAAGGTGATGCATTAAGATTTTTCCCATTAATTTCCTTGAGGACCAATCTTGGTGCATGGTATGTAAGACCATCCACTAAGATAAAAATCTTGGTATTGATTAAAAAAACTTGAGGATCAGGCTTGCTACGTGTGAGACTACACATCAAGACAAATATCCTGATACTCATTCAAATATATGGTTGTGTGCATGCTTAGTTGGTGCAGAGCCCGGGAAATGAAATTCTCCTCCATTTAAAGGTATAGGTTATGATTACTGATCCACAAATCATCGAAAGTCGCTCCCAGCGTAGGGCGACTCGGGAGCGGCCGCCGCCACCGCCAATCTTAGGCTACTCCCATCTCCTCTTCTCATCCGCGCCGCCATTGGAGGACGCTGCAGGACAAAGGTCGTCAAGCCGACAACGGTGGTGCGGTATCTTATCGCGGCGACGACGAGGTCTGGGGTTGTGGTTCTCATCGCCGTCGGCGGTGCGCCATGCGTGCAGGGTCGGCAACTTCCACACGTGTGGCGGCAGTGCCAGGCGAGTGGAGGTGGCATGTTCATGACGGACCTCCGGTTAGGTTTGGGATGTCCACGCATCCCGATCCGAGGCAACTCCAGGGGAAACATCAGATCTCTTTCGGGGTCGAATGATGGCGGTGTTTGCGCGTCGTAGACCCTCTCGAGGGCATCGTTTTTGGAGGTTGCACCGGTTGGAGGGACTAGTGGTGTCGGCGCCCAGGGTGTGACGACCTCGTTTCTCCGACCCATCAGGTCTATTGAGCAAGATTTGCAGCGGCTTGCAGCGGGGAGGTGGTGGCTATCGCGGTCATTGCTATGGTGGCGTGGTTGCCTGCAGCTAGTCTACCGGCCACGTTCTGGCCGCCATCTGCTCCATGCGGCGCTCATGATACCACATGAGTTTGCGATGGGACGGCGGCGCGGCTTCTTTGACGGTGGCGTCCTCCGTAGTCATGTGGATTACGCGATGGCTGGATCTTCATAGTGGTGATGGTCTCCAGGTAGGCGTGTCATGGTCGATGGCGGTATGGGACGTCCTCTGCTTTGCCGCGGAGGTTTGATGCCGGCGGCGATATGGGACGCACCTCCAGTGCAAGATCGGGTTCGATTCGACGCACCAGGTGCTACACACGATGGGTTTGGGGGATTTGTCAAGTCATGCATGGCCGGCGGTAGCGATGTGGCATCTCATCGGAGGTGTCATGTTATGCCTGATCTTGACAGATGCTACGCACGGCGTATCCTCCATGGTGTCAAGCCATGCTTGTTTTTGTTCGTTTGAAGGTGGTGCGACAGCGGCTGGATGCGTGGTTGTATGGGACGTCAACGACTTTCAGTTTCTCCTCTGGCTGCATCTGGTCAGCGATGTGTCGTTGGCCAAACATGTTGCGAAGGTAGATGATTCAACTTGGAGTTTGCACACATCGGTGGAAACATTTTTGGCAATGTTGACGCGTGTTGCGTCAGTTCCTTAAGGGAGGTGATAGCTCGAAGTTTGTCTTTCGCCGATGGATCTTTTTTTTCTGATAATGGGCTTTATTAGTTTTGAGAAAGTATTACACCCGACTTCTGCATAACGGGGATGCACACAGCCGACAAAGTAAAAAATAAAAAGTGAATCAGAACGCAACAAATCTATTACAATCAAGATGAAGAATCTATTGTCTCATATGGAGCCGTAATCCGTAAATCAAGCGGCCATCCATGTGGGATAAAAATATCCCTCGCCACTCTTTCCAGCCGTACACACGCCTCCGTAAAAAGGCCTCGAAACTCCGACCGTTGTAATATGGACCACGAACGGAGAATACCTGTACAACGGAATAGAACCTGCAAACGAGAGAACTTTTTATCATTAAAAATCTTATCATTTCTACACAGCCAGAGCGACCATATCACGGCTAACGCTCCTACCCTAAACACAGTTTTGAACCAATGATCAATTCCATTCAACCAATTGCCAAAAATATTTGCAATGGATGATGGAGGATATAAGTTCAAAGCCATTTGGATAGCTGACCATATAGACCCGCAAAGGTGCACTCGATGAATAAGTGTTTTATCGTCTCATCCATAGGACAGGAGACACATTTTGTACTTCCATGCCAATTGCGCTTGACATGATTATCTTTAGTTAATATGACTCCTTTACGAAGGTACCATGCAAAGATTTTCATCTTCAGAGGTATCTTCATGCGCCATATTTTTTTATTATTATCGACCGGCACATCTGAATGTACCAACGCCCTATTTTTTTTGATAATGGGTTTTATTACTTTAAAAAGTATTACACCCGACTTCTGCATAGCAAGATGCACACAACCGACAGAGTACAAAATAAAACATCGAATCAGTAGCAACTAGCCGATTGCAATCAAAGAAGAATCAACTATCGCCTATGATGCCGCGATCCGTAAATAAGGCGGCCATCCATGTGAGATAAAAATATCCCTCGCTACTCTTTCCAGCCGTGCACACGCCTCCGTAAAAAGGTCTCGATACTCCGCCCGTTGTAATGTGCACCACGAACGGAGAATACCTGTGCAGCGGAATAGAATCTGCAAACGAGAGAAGTTTTTATCATCAAAAATCTTGTCATTTCTACACAGCCAGAGCGGCCATATAACGGCAAGCGCTCCTACCCTAAACATAGTTTTAAACCTATTATCAATTCCATTCAACCAGTTGCCAAAGATATTTGCAAGGGATGTTGGAGGATATAAGTTCGAAGCCATTTGGATAGCTCACCATATAGACCGCGCAAAAACGCACTCGAAAAATAAGTGTTTTATCGTCTCGTCCATAGGACACGAAACACACTTTGTACTTCCGTGCCAATTACGCCTGACAAGATTATCTTTAGTTAATATGACCCCTTTACGAAGGTACCATGCAAAGATTTTCATCTTCAGAGGTATCTTCATGCGCCATATTTTCTTATTGTTATCGACCGGCACTTCTGAATGTACCATCGCCCTATACAAGGAGTCAACTGAAAACATACCATTCTTAGTTAGACTCCATAGAAATTCATCGGTGCCTTGTGATAGTTGGATCATAGCCAATCTATCTAACAGAGCATTCCAAGATTGCAGTCTTGGTCCGATAACATCTCGCCTGAACGTCACATTTGGTGGGAACGTTTGCATTACTGTAGCTAGTGTTTCACCTTTATGACGCACAATATTGTATAGGGCTAGATACTGTTATCGGAGGGTGGTATTTCCTAACCATTGATCCTCCCAAAATCGTATCTGAGATCCATCCTTTATGCTAAATACCCCATAGCAAAAGAAATGCTTCTTTGTCGCCATTAGGCCAGCCCAAAAGTGAGAATCACCCGGTTTCCAAATCACCCGTGATAACTCTTTTGTGCCGATGTATTTTCTTTTTAGGAGGGTTTGCCAAACACCATTTTCTGTAAGCAGCTTAAATAGCTGAGTTTTTGACATTAAGGTCATGAATCCCCAGCCCTCCCCGATCTTTGGGTCTGCACACCACATCCCATCTTGCCAGTCGATATTTCTTTTTTTCATTATCCCCTTGCCAAAAGAATCTCGATCTGAAGTAATCCAACTTCTTCAAGATTCCTTTGGGTAGTTCGAAAAATAATATCATATACAGAACCATGTTTGTCAGGACTGAGTTTATGAGTACCAATCTTCCACCTAGGGACAATAATTTACCTTTCCAACGCGCTAGCCTTATTTGCAGACGATCTTCAACGTGTTTTCATTCGGCATTAGACAGTCTCCTATAATGTATTGGGATACCCAAATACTGGATAGGAAACTGACCTTGCTCACATCCGAAAATTTCAGAATATTGAGCAATTGCGTCCTGGGCTTTGCCAAAGCAAAACAATTCACTCTTATGAAAATTGATCTTTAATCTAGACAATTGCTCGAATGCTGAAAGAATTAAATTTAGATTCGTTTCTTTCTGTAGATCATGTTCCATCAAAAGAATTATGTCGTCTGCATATTGAAGGATAGATAGTCCCCCATCCACGAGGTGGGGTACCACTCCGTCAATGAGGCCATTTTCTTTAGCTCGTTCAATCATGCTCGCTAACATATCTGCCATAATGTTAAAAAGTATTGGCGATAATGGATCACCATGCCTCAATCCCTCTTTTGTCTGGAAGTATTTGCCTATATCATCATTGATTTTAACAGCAACACTACCTCCATAGACAAAATTATGGATCTTGGCACACCACTCCTCCGAGAACCCTTTCATTCTCAGAGTTTGATGGAGGAACGACCAATTAACTTTATCATAGGCCTTTTCAACATCTATTTTAAAAATTACTCCATTTAACTTTTTGGTGTGCATCTCATGGACAATCTCGTTTAAAACCTCGACCCCATCAAGGATATTCCTACCCTGCATAAAAGCAGTTTGTGTAGGTTTTACCACATGATCATCCACCGCGTTAAGCCGAATGGTAGCAACTTTTGTAAAGATTTTGAAGCTAACATTTAGAAGCCAGATTGGTCTATATTGTTGAATCCTTTCTGCTTCCACAATCTTAGGCAACAAAATGATTTCCCCAAAATTAAGGCAAAACAGATCTAGTTGGCCCACATGCAAGCAACCAAACAATTCCAGTAAATCATCCTTGATGATTCCCCAGAAATGCTGGTAAGACTCTGCCGGAAAGCCATCCGGTCCTGGCGCCTTATTGTGTTCCATAAAAAATACTGCCTTCTTAATCTCCTCTTCAGTGAAGGGAGCAGTAAGGAAGGTATTCTCCTTGACAGAAACTTGAGGATTATCATTTGTTCGCGACTCATCCATAGATACATGAGTATCCATCGGAGCCCCAAACAAATCTTTATAAAACTTTGTGATATAGGCCTTGAGCTGATCCTGTCCTTCGACCAGACCTTCATCCTGTACCAGAGTATGAATCCTCTTCTTTCTATGTCGCACATTGGCTACATTATGAAAATAGCGAGTATTCGAGTCTCCTTCTAAGATGAATTTAGCCTTTGATCTCTGGTATCATTTGATCTCTTCCTCACGCAACAAGGAGGCTACTTTCGCATTAGATTGGCTTTTTAGCTCAATTTCTTGCTGGTTTAGTAGGCTACCTTCTGCGATGATGTCAAGTTCATTAATAATGGTGCACAGGCGCTCTTTTTCTTTTTTTAGATTACCAGCGGTATGTCTAGCCCAACCACGAAGATATGTTCGAACATTGTGCATCTTAATGTTCCATCTTTCGATCGGAGCATTCCCAGCCACTGGTTTAGCCCACACATTTTTAACCAGTTCATCAAAACCATCACGCAAAAACCATCCCAATTCAATTTCGAACTGTGGTTGAGTGCTTAGTCTTACTAAACCGGTAGAAAGTAGAATGGGTGCATGATCCGATAGAGATTCGATACGTTCCAGGGCTCATAGTGTGATCAATGGGTATTTATCTTCCCAATCAGTGCTCATTAGTACTCGATCAAGTTTTTCGTATGTCGGCTCCGGGAGACTATTAGCCCAAGTGAATTGTCTCCCTGTCATATGAACCTCTCTCAAATCCAAGCTGTCAATGACAGCATTGAATAAGAAAGGCCAATGTCTATCGAACCTCCTTTGCTTTTTTCATGTTGGAATCTTAGCATATTAAAATCCCCACCTATAATCATAGGATACAGGTTCTCATTAGCCAGATTCACCAACTCGCGAAGGAATGCTGCTTTATGTTCTTCTTGGGAAGCACCATAGACGGCAACCAAACTCCATATGAAATTATCAGCTCTGTTCCGGATATGTGCCTTAATATGAAAGTCATCATCCGTTACAGCCAACACATCCATAGAGCCTAATTTAACACCTAGTAGAATGCCGCCAGATCTTCCACGAGGAGGGATTGAATGCCAAGTGAAGTCTACGCCTCGTGAAAGACGGTCCAACACACTCAGTGTAAAATCCCTTCAATCCGTTTCCGAAATCGCCAAAAACTCCAACCTATGATCCCTTACATACTGAGCAATATTCAAATGTTTAGCCAAGTCACCAAGACCTCTGCTATTAGTGAAAATGTCGTTCATTGGGAAACAGATGAGTGTTTTGTTATTTTCTCACCTTTGCGAGCCAATTTGTTTCTTTTGTCCTTAGCAGATTTGGATTTACGGCCTGAGGCATACAGATCATGTAAAGATCCTAGCCCGTCCTCATCCATACCTACCTTCGTCACCTCACCCACCAAAATGTGATAGAAGCTGTCCATCAACCGTGGCATACGCTTCCTCATCATCGATGGGTGAGCTGATCGGCTTTAAAGAACCACGTGGAGATACCCTAAGGCGATCATATTCCACGTGTTTCACAACATTAGCCGATACATTAATTTCAGTATTATTTCTACCAATAT
The DNA here is from genome assembly GCA_028641055.1 of Alopecurus myosuroides. NCBI lineage: Eukaryota > Viridiplantae > Streptophyta > Magnoliopsida > Poales > Poaceae > Alopecurus > Alopecurus myosuroides. The sequence continues at coordinate 609,111,507 of CM054057.1, forward strand.
TAACTCCTATATTCACTAGAATCGATGACAATTTAGAAGTTAAATAAGATAAAAATGAGCTAGTAACGGACGACATACCAGTAGCCGGAGAAGAGAACATCGCCGCTTTCCGGCGCATCGCTTTTGCAAGCGCATCCTCATCCGTCGTGGAAGAGCCATCCTCCGCGCACTACGACGAACCGTCGTCTTGTGCGCCCCTGTAGCCCTCAGAACTGCGGAAGGGGGCGGCGATGGAGTAGAAGCCTCCTCGACCACAGTGTTAGGAGATGCCACTCGAAGACCCGGGCTGGTCTCCGGCGTAGAAACTCCCCGCTGAGGACCTCCCAGCGCTGGAGCAGCTGGCGAGACTGGGCCGCCAAACTGGGCCGAACACAGGCTGTCAAAGATCGCCCCCGAGCGGAGGTAAACTCCTCAACGCCCAGGGCAACCCCACCCTGCGTCGGCTCGACCCCTGCGTCCAGTGCAGCCCCCGCCCTTGCTGGGCCGTCGTATGCAGGCACCTGGCTGGGCCTCGCTCCATCAGACGTCAGCGTCGGCCACACGCCAGCTTGGCCGGGTTCATGAGCGGAGCCTAGCTGCTCAACTCTCGGCTAGCAGAGTGGTGGGCCGGTCCAGCTGGGACGCAGGTGTCCCCTGCTGCAGACCGACTGCAGGAGCAGCAACCTGGGCGTCCGGCCCCGCTACGGCGTCGAAGCTCCCGAACAGAATAGCTTTGGTCCCCATCCTCGAAGAAAGCTGCCTATGAACCAGCTCAGATTCCTCAACACCACATCCGCAATGCTCCTTCCCCCAGATAAGTTATATTGGCGCACAATCTCCTTCCCCCGGGGGGTCTGCGGTTTAGGATTCAAAGGAGTGACAGCCACATTCCGCAACAGAATAGACATCTCCAACCCCTGCTGCTCAGATGAGCCAGCCCCTGGACTCGAATCAATAACCATACTGTCAACACCCGAAGCCCCCTGTAGAGAAGACTCTCTATGACCCTGCTGATCAGCAGCCCCTCCCTCCTCCATACCTCTGTCCTCTGAGTCTCCTATATGATACCAAAAGAACGGCACAAAGTCTGGCTCGGGCACATAATCAGCCGGCTCTGGTCTGTAAGTGAATGCAAACCCCTTAAGCAGCAACACCCACCTCGTCTTAATATAAGGTCCCACATCACCAGTTTTTCTGAAACAATCATCATCAACCATGCCAATCCGAATACGGATAAGACCTCTCCGACGCAGCGCAACCAAGTCCACATCAATAGTATTACCAATGAGAGAACCCGCTACCCGCAGACCCAAAAAGTGCCTCATCGGATGCGGAACACCTGTCACATGAACCCATTGTTGGTGCAACTCCATAATAGGCTCAATCTCCTCCGGTTCCCACTGATTGAATAATAATCTCGTCGACTGAGATGGGACCCCAAGTACCATCCCATCAATCCTCAGCAGCTCCTCCTTAGTTGGAAAACCCACCGTGAACGAATCTGCTCCGTTCGGAATAGCCTCCCACACCCAAGATGGAGTTGGACACATCCTCGCCACATGTGTTTCCACTTGTGAAGCCGTCGCCTCCGTACCCTCAACCATAACCAAAGCTATCGGCAGAGAGCTAGGAGCCAGCTCTGCCTTATGAACACTATCAGGAAGCATACTGAACATCGTCTCCCTATTACCTTGCCCTACAAGGATCACTGTCGGCCTCAGTAACTTCAGGACTGGACATTTCTTTGTAGGATGCAGACGGTTATCACATAGAAAGCAATAGTGCAAAGCCGTACAATCCTTTGTAGCATGAGTATCCAGACCACACTTCCAGCACCACGACTTACCTTTCTTAGCTTCATCAGACTCCACCACACCAGCATCCACATGAGAAACTAACCCCAGGGCCGCCAGCGTCTGCGAAACGGTCACCGCGGCGACCGACACCGTCCCATCAACTTGCTGCCTGGCCGTTGGAATCCCAGCTGCCGTCTTCTTCTTTTTCTTCTCCTTGCGCTTCTGCCCGGCACCGGCGCCCTGGGTTGTGCCACACCGAACGCGAAACCCGGCGCTCTCGGCTGCATGCCACCACCATGGTTCTGCATCCCCGTCCCGGGCGGAACAGGGGCGAACAACGGCGGGCCGCTGTCGAAAACCGGTCCCGTAGCCGCTGCATGCACTACCCCGGCTCCCTGTGCTGCACCACCAGCAGGACCTCCCCCGACTACCGCCCCAGCCCTAGGAGCAGCTGGCGCGAAGGACGGCGGCCCTGCTTGAGGTCCGAAGATCACACCGCCCCGTCCCCGTCCGGCCGCAGCAGCGGAAGTGCGAGCACCTCCGGCCGCACTCGATGGCGGCGCCGCCATCAGCACCTGCACAAAGGATCACGAGCCACCTGTTGTCGGAGGGGAAAGCACCAGACGCGGACGCTCGTTGCCGTACTCGTTGGACGAAGACCGTGGCGGCTGAGAGGGAGTCGGCAAAGGCGTAGGTTCCATAACTCTTCGATCGATGTGATCGCAGCGTATTCGGAGCCCTTCCAAATGCTCCGTGAGGTGGCCCCAGAGCGCCCGAACAGAAGCCCGCGCCAGCGCCCCACCAGACAGCGGCGTAGGTGTTCGAAAATCCGATCCACGCGCGATGCACGGATCAGCAATCTTGGTCACCTCCCCCGATCCGCCTTCCAGGGGGCTCCGGTCATCCGATCCACTGTACTCCGGCGGAAAGAAGTCGCCCAAGATGGCCGGCGGCGTGACTCTAGGTCGAGGAAGAGATCCACGCCACCCCATTCTCACCGGAGAACCGTGCAGTGCCCCCCGCCAGTCGCCGCCTTCTCCACACCCTCCATGGCCGCCACCTGATTACCTTCGGTTGCCTCGCTACTCCGCTATAGAGTCTTGGCTCAGTGGTTAGGCATCCGATTGTATAGCCTAACCATTCCGGTTCAATTCCTAGAATTGAAAGGTGATGCATTAAGATTTTTCCCATTAATTTCCTTGAGGACCAATCTTGGTGCATGGTATGTAAGACCATCCACTAAGATAAAAATCTTGGTATTCATTAAAAAAACTTGAGGATCAGGCTTGCTACGTGTGAGACTACACATCAAGACAAATATCCTGATACTCATTGAAATATATGGTTGTGTGCATGCTTAGTTGGTGCAGAGCCCGGGAAATGAAATTCTCCTCCATTTAAAGGTATAGGTTATGATTACTGATCCACAAATCATCGAAAGTCGCTCCCAGCATAGGGCGACTCGGGAGCAGCCGCCGCCTCCAATCTTAGGCTACTCCCATCTCCTCTTCTCATCGGTGCCGCCATTGGAGGACGCTGCAGGACAAAGGTCGTGAAGCCGACAGCGGTGGCGCGGTATCTTGTCGCGGCGACGACGAGGTCTGGGGTTGTGCTTCTCATCGCCGTCGGCGGTGCGTCGTGTGTGCATGGTCGGCAACTTCCAGGCGTGTCGCGGCAGTGCCAGGCGAGTGGAGGTGGCATGTTTATGACGGACCTCCGGTTAGGTTTGGGATGTCCACGCATCCCGATCCGAGGCAACTCCAGGGGAAACCTCAGATCTCTTTCAGGATCGAATGATGGCGGTGTTTGCGCGTCGTAGACTCTCTCGAGGCCATCGTTTTTGGAGGTTGCATCGGTTGGAGGGACCAGTGGTGCCGGCGCCCAGGGTTTGACAACCTCGTTTCTTCGGCTCATCAGGTCTATTGAGCAAGATTTGCAGCGGCTTGCAGCAGGGAGGTGGTGGCTATCGTGGTCGTTGCTGTGGTGGCGTGGTTGCCTGCAGCTGGTCTACCGGCCACGTTCTTGCCGCCATCTGCTCCATGCGGTGCTCATGATACCACATGAGTATGGCGATGGGACGGCGGCCCGGCTTTTTTTATGGTGGCGGCCTCCGTAGTCATGTGGATGACTCGATGGATGGATCTTCGTAGCGGTGATGGTCTCCAGGTAGACGTGTCATGCTTGATGGCGGTATGGGACGTCCTCTGCTTTGCCGCGGAGTTTTGAGGCCGGCGGCGGTATGGGACGCCCCTCCAGTGCAAGATCGGGTTCGATTCGACGCAGCAGGTGCTACACACGATCGGTTCGGGGGACTTGTCAAGTCATGCATGGCTGGCGGTAGCGATGTGGCATCTCATCGGAGGTGTCATGTTATGCCTGATCTTGACAGATGCTACGCACGGCGTATCCTCCATGGTGTCAAGCCATGCTTGTTGTTGTTTGTTTGAACGTGGTGCTACAGCGGCTAGATACGTGGTTGTATGGGACGTCAACGACTTTCATTTTCTCCTCTGGATGCATTTGGTCGATGTGTCGTTGGCCAGACATGTTGCGATGGTAGATGATTCAACTTGGAGTTTGCACACCTCGGTGGAAACGTTTTTTGCAATGTTGACGCGTGTTGCGTCATTTCCTTATAGGAGGTGTGTAGGGTCCGCCGTTTGAACCACTGTTCAAGGACACCCCCGATATGAATACATTCACGATCCCAGAAATTCAGTCGTGAACAACATATCAAGTTGGTACACAGATACAATATCCATCGCACGATTGCATAAACACTTACAAAAGGGGCATGGTCACTTGACCAAGCCTAAACGGCTGCCACGCAGGGCAACACACAACACACACAACGGAAGACTAAACACACTCATAACGCGGTAGAGCCCAAGTCACGCCTTAACCTACAGTCTGCTGACCCGGAGACGATCCTAGTTCGCAAAGCCATCAGCTCCGTACTCCTCTTCATAGACCTTCTTCTGAGACTCCTTCTCAAAGTCTGGCAAATAGATACTAGGGGCGAAACCATAATGAGTACATTTGAATGTACTCAGCAAGACATCCATCATGTAACCTACCAAACATGCGAGTATGCTTATATGGTGGAATAGGTAGGCTATAAATAGGGTTCACTATCAAGGGAGGTCATATAAGATGACACCACAGTTGCAGTCAAGTTAATATGTATCTTCGTTGAAGAAGATACTTCAGAAGAAAATAATATAGTTTTATTTCTCTTGTAGATATCACATGTACAAGAGGTTTTGTTAAACTTTTGTTTAAAAAAGGGAATTTTCTCTTTGCAAAACTTTTTGGAATCAGTTTCCAGAATTCTTGCTTAGAGTAGAAAAGTTTTATTTGCAAAACTTTTTAGTTTGTAAAACAACTTCTGGCTTTCCATCATCGGTACCTCCACGGTACAAGTTTTCCTTCCTTTCCGAACTTCCTGAGTTCAACACCTTTTTGAAAACATTGACACAATGCTAGCTACATGGCCATTCAACTGTCCATATCCGAGGACGCGGCTTCTTCGAAAAAGTTGTACTCTGCAGAGGTGTACACATCCACCAGATCCAGTACACCTGCCATGAACAACCACGGACTGTAACAACAGTATGTAAACATCAGGTATCTGATCATAACCATCCACTATGTTCAAGCTAGTATATGTCTATCTCTTAAGTCGAGTGTCCGCACCCCCGGCACCGGGCTAATCCCTGCCAAGACAGGAGCCCCAACTGCTGCGTCCGGAGGGAAAATTAATCCCACACTTTTTATGTCTCAACATTGGGAGTTTTGACGACATTCGGTTCGAGGGTACGACGTCCCTTATAGCGATTGAGATAGAACACACACTAACAAGGACAAACTTCAAGTTAAGCCCCGTGCCCATGTTGGGGTAGGGTGGCAGTACGGTAAAGGTTGTCCGACGAAGACTAGGTTAAATGTCATTTTTTAAAAACACGTTTTTCCCAAAAATGATCACTTCCACATTCCTCCGAAGAATAAGGATCCGCCTTTCCTCCGGGTTCTTCCATAAAGCCTTTGTTTTGTAAAAACACAATTCTAAGGTGTCCACTTAGGGACTAGTATTTGTGATGGTAATAAATACCACATGGTGGCTTATGGGCTTGGTAACACCAAGTATTAACTAATGGCATAATAATATATAATATTAATAGAAGTGATACTCACTTCAGAATTAGTTTACTTTTGGAAATCAAAGTTTTTTAAAACTTTTCAGAAGTAAACATGCATGATAGATAATGATAAGTGTAATATCAGCAAGCATCAGGATGGCTTGCCTTAAATCTCTTAATGTTCCTGGCCTTGAAGTAACTTGAACTTGACGCACAGCTCCACAACTGCTTCTTCTTCTCCTTCGTTTTCTAGCATCGTGAAAGAATAATAGACACACTCTCAGGTCAAAACGGCAAACAAACTAAGCTAAAAAACACATACAGCAACAAATTTTCACTCACGAGTTCTCTCGAAACGATATCGCGAAAAACTGCCTCACATAACTCTCACGGTCCAAACTATTGCCAGACAAACATATGGTTTAGGAAACCATATCCCACATCTTACATAACACATGTGGAGTGGTGTACCACTCTCACAATAAGATATCTAAGAAGCTAAAAATATAGCTTGTGGGTGCAAAGGGTTAGGTTACTAAGGTAAAAACAAACAGAAAGAACAATACCCATGACAGTGGGTATTAGCAACACACAAGCAATTGTCATTTAATAAGTTTATGATTAATTTGGATGTTTAGTTCACAAGATACTCCTAAACACCACAACAACACAAACACAACAAATAACCCAAGTATGACACTCATGCTAAGGTAAATTACTCCAACAAAAAACCAAACAACAAGCGAACACACCCCAATTGAATAGACCATTTATTTACTACATTAATGTTTACTTGAAGTTATGGAATCCATCAATCATGAAAATTTAGCAACAACCAGTATCTAATAACCAATGAATCAAGTTATAAAAATAATCTAAAACACAACCATCACTCCAGAAAATACTCCTATCAAAAGCATAAAAACAGGAATGCACTAATAACACATTAGTATGCAAATATACACAAGCATGCTATAAGGAGTACTTACAATCTACAACTATAGCACATGCAAATAAAGAATTCATGGCATCATAAAAGAAGCAATAACTTCCTAAATGTGCTATAATAAAGCATACACTCAGAAAATAAAAGACAACAACACTAAAGCAAACTCCTAATATCTAGTGGTGACACTAGTTCAACACTAAAGAAGCAAACAATGCTACCATGATGCTTAAATCTAAACAATAAAGTCATGATCATAAATATACCTAAAAACAGTACACAAAACTTACACATGCTAGTAAGCACAAACATCAAAACAATTCCATGAAACAACTATTAAGCATGCATAAATTAATTCTAGCAATTTCTGTTTTCCTAAAACAATTACTAGCAAGCAAGGTATAACTTACACAACCAGTAGCTATGCACTTAAAGAAAATTTATCTAAACCTTTCCAAAAATCCAAACACTCAATTTAAAATCATTCACAAACAATCTATCAATCAAAAGGAATTCATTTCATTTGCAAACAATTTAATTTAGCACTCAATAGTGAATCATTTCTTAACATGATGCTCCTAGGGAATATTATGCTAACAAATGGACCACATCTAACATACTAGTATCTTCTGATAAGAAATAAACTTCTCACTTGCATAAGTGAAAACAACCAAATATATTTTCCATGGTGGAAAAATAGCAATCAATCATATAATTAGAACATGTCAATTTCTCACATGTGCATGGTTGGGGATTTTCATCCACAACCAAGATGCAATGGGACCAGTGGGTTATGGGCCCACTAATAGCAAGGCAAGAAGAGGTAACAAAGCCTCTGGTCACACATGACAAATTAATCTAACCAAGCAAACCATACAAGGCTATTCATACTAGTGAAAATAATACTAGTGAAAACAATAAAGTGCAAACAAACAAACAAATGCTACACATGCATCTCCATAAAATCAAGTGCAACCTAACAGAGATACTACCATCCTAATATCAGTACCAAAATGGTACTGTAATAAACTTAAAGACATCAAAAACTTAGGTGCACAACCGCACAAAGATTTGCTCACACAACTAGTCAAATAAGTACTAGAAAACAAACAACAAATGTTACACATGCTTTGCTATAAAATAAGGTGTAAGCTAATAGAGATAATAACAGAGAAATAACAGTACCAAAGTGGTACTGGATTCACCACAATCATAGCACAAACTTAGGTAACAAGCACACAAAGAGTTGGTTCACACAAAACATCAAATAAATAAACTAGGGAAATAACATATGCTACTTCTATAGCCAAATGATATTGCAAACATGCACACACTTTGTATGGTAGATGTAATGCAAGAAAATAACCTAATAACAAGATCCAACACATACATACATTCTAGGAACAAAGATTAAACCAACCAAACATTTCATTTCAAACAAAAACAAACAAAGAAAACAAAACAGAAAAGCTGTTGTTTCTAGATCCGTCCACCAAAATTAATATAAAGCCTCAAAAATTTATGTAAGCTAGAATAAGATAGATCTAGTCAATACCAAACTCATCCAGTTGGATTTACTCCAAAAATCATTTTTAAACTCATTATAAAAAGTCTAGAAAAGCCTACTGGTCTTTTACCAAAATGGATGTCATTTCCATGTGGTAACTGGCGTTGATGTAAGGCCAAGTCCTCTGGATAGATCTACTCATAGGCTACTCAAAACAATTTTATTTGACCAAAATGTATACAAATCCAAAAAGTTATGCCAAAAATGGCTAAACAGACAGTCTGTGGCAAAAACAGGTATTGTGACAAAAATAAAAGTGCAAACTTGGATCTTCCAACGGAACATGGTTAGGAAAACATAATCCTAGTGCTGTAAATTTTTGTAGAAAATAATCTGCAGGAAAACTATTTTTCACAAGCTCAAAACGACAGGCAAACTTCTGCAGGGATTTGAGGTTCCTCACCTCGGTTTAAGAAAAATGGCCGGCGGCGATTTTGGAGCTCATGGAGCTCACCTGGCTGGCTCAAGGCTCCTCTCAGCTTGGGGATGAAGTGTGGTCATTGGGTGCTGTGGGGGAGGGCTGTGGAGCAAGGAAACATCAAGGGTTGGGCTTATAGTCAAGGGCAAGGGCAAAAATGGCAAGTGTAGGCTTTGGATTCATACCATTTGATGGCATATGAGGTGTTCAAGGGACTTTTTGGTCTTTTCCATTTGATTGCACATGGTGTCCTAGGTCAAGTACACATGTGACATGGGAAAGGTTGGCCTTTGAAGGCAAGGAGAGGCAAGGGGCAAGTCAAGTGGGTCTAGGTATGGGTTGCCCATACTTGCTTACCTCACCATTTCTCTCTCTCATTTTTACATTAGTTGGTCAACAAGTTAGCTCAGGCCAAAACTCAAAATGTGCAAAGAAACATCAAGAAAAGAAGTGTGCAAAAGTGTATCCCTTACTGTTCATTTGCAAAATTCAGAAAATTCAGTCTTATGACTTAGAAATTTTCTAAGTGTTGAAAAACAGATCAAAGATTCAAAAAGTTGAGTTTGTTTTCAGGGTTCAATTGCTTTCCAAAATTGGTTTTCAAAGTATGGACTTATTAGCCATGTTATATACTTTTAAAAAAAACTTTTGAAAACAATTTTGAACTAGTTTAAGGCCATGAAAATAATGTGGAAAAAGGTATACTTTCTGTTTTTATCTGTTTCTCAAAACTGCCTTATTCTACCTTAATTTTATACCAAAAACAACAAGCAAAAGATAGTTTTTATTTCTCCAAAAAAATGAGCTTATGGGTTTGTAGTACATATACCAAGGATTTATTAAATGTCAATAAACCATAATATAACAATTTATAGCTTAGTGAAAACAAGGATAGAAAACAGGTACTTGGCTTTATTTTCAGGAATTGTTTTCCATAGAAAACTTAAAAGAAACTTTCATAACTTATTTTGAAAATTTGTTTTCTTGGATCCAACAAGGTTAAAAGTTTGTTTTAAGATGCAAACAATAATGATCCAAGTCTTGGAATAAAAATCCACTCAAGTAATAATAAGAAACATCAGGGAAAATTAATAGGAATGTTTTCAGAAACATTTTGGTATAGATTTTATCCAGAAACAAAACTTGTGTTGCAAATATGTTTTAGATCATAAACATATGTTAGTCCAAACAATCATGTTGTTATAAAAATAATTTTGTTGGCCCTAATATTTGTCTTCTTGAGCACAGTCCAAGAATCCAAAAACTGGGGTGTGACAGACCTTCACCCTTAAAAGAATCTCGTCCCGAGATTCGCAGACAAGCGAAAAGAGGGTATGGTCAACACAACAATGTTAGATGATTTTCTTACAAAACATTGTTGGTGATTTGCAAAATTATTTACAGGGGCTTCCCCCCTTTGATTTATCTTACCAGAATTCACCGGTAAATTTGTTTTCTTCTCAAAGGTTTGGGTGCCATGTTCTAAACCTCGAACTTATTGTTCCTTAAAACCATTCCCAATATCAAATGTTCAAATTAATGGACATCCACCAACATATATTTAGCATGAGCTTTCAATTGCTCATCTCAAAAATCCATGAAAATCCACTATCTTCCTCTTACTTCAATATAATTGATATGTCCAATCATTTGTTTTCCCCCAAAGGTAGTTTATCAAGATCATATAGCTATACCAACTCGGTGTACTACCAATTTCTGTAAGGTCCTTTCAAAATCTCCAAACTCCTTTCTCATGATCGAAGCTAAATCATTTTCCTCCAACCATCTCAATAGAGCGTGACAAGCTCCGAGAATATATCATCAAGAATAATCATGTACTAAATCCAAGTCATATTGATTTTTCCTAAAATCTATCATCATCATTTTATATCCACCAATCTTTCTAAACCTCAAACATTCTTCGAAAACTACAAAATCTTAGTTACTGATAACTTCCAAATATTTGGGGTCCTCAACTGGTTATCCCCGGATATTACATTATAATTCAACTCCACTAAAAATCCTATGATCCTCAATCTTTCCTACCTAAGCTAAACCTTAATGAGTTTTCCACCATCTCATATTCTAAGATCTGGTTCCTCCAATACATACATACGAGAGATCTTGTTGCCTAGTAACGATCATAGTCTTATCCGTCCAATATTTTTTTTCCAACCTTTCACTTTCTTCAAAACAGCTATAGAATCATCCTAAGGCACCTTTCTCTTTGTTTTAAAAAAAAATTGATTGCACGTTTTTTCTTTTAAAAGGGTGATTACAACTCCGTAACATATCACTTCGTAAGTTACCCTTTAAGGTATTAGGCTTTAGATATCAACTCTGTAAGGTATTTGGTTTTAGACACCACCCTGTAGGGTATTAAAACAAAAATTGATGAGCCAACTCTGTAGGGTTTTTAAGCTTAAGATTAGATGAGGTTATATTACCAATTTTGTAAGGTCTCCAATTCTGTAAGGCCTCGAACTAGAATTAGATGAAGCCATTTTACCAACTCAGTAGGGTGGCAACAATTTTATGTGGCAAAAATTTAATTTACTCCGTAGGGTGTTATACTAAAATTAGATGAGATTCTGTTAGTATCGTTAGTTATTTAATATCTTATTTATTCCGACGTGACACTTCTAGTGTTCCATTCACGTCGGGCTTTTCAGGGTACGATGACAAACAAAACAAGGGGGTTCACAGCTGTGGTTTGAAACGTACCATTGGCTATGGCAGGAGTCCTAGATGCTCATGTAACATCATCTCGGTCTCGAGGTCCACCCATCAGATTCTTGCGTTTCTTCTGGGTTGGACCCTGGGTCTCTTGGGTTTCTTCAGGATGAGCTAGAATACGGTTCTTCTTGGGACATTCGCGAGCAAAGTGTCCTTCCTATCCACAGGTATGGCAACCCGTGGTTCTAGGCTTGACCATCACACGTCTCCTTGAAGATTGTGGCATCGCAGGCAAAACGCTGCGAGTCACCCATAAACTAGTTTCTCCTGGCGTCACCATCTTCCGTTTGCGGCTCTCTCCAGCAAGCAGTTGCTGGTACCCTCTCATAAGGAACACAGTATTCTCAGCGTTGGTGATGACGAGCTGAGTCAAATGTTCCAGGATAGCATGGGTGGCGATGTGCTCAGCACGAGCGGCTTCTTCCCTCAACAGAGCAAACAGTTGAGCAACTGTCGGCTCAGGTGACGGAGGTAGATCGCTGGCCACGCTGAAGACAAAGAACGGTGTAAGACGAGAGCAACTAAAGGTGGTTTTGGTTTTAAAGGATCGTGACATATACCGGCTCATAGCAGATATGAGAACGGTAGATAACACGACAACAAGCAAACATCGAAGAAACTAATGCCAACTCAAACCAAGATTAACACGCATGTGAAAACGAGTCTTTAACAAGCATAACTTAACTTAAAGGTTCACAAGGCTAAAGCATACGGCTTACAACACAACTGGCACACTCAACGTTCTAACGGAGGAGCTCACACGACACGGACACAAACACAACAAGCGTCTGGGTGGAAACAACATATCTCCTAACATCCTGCGGCAATCCTAAGTGCTCGTGGAAGCGCGTAGCTGTTCCTCCAACTCTTCAACTCTGGCCTTGCTGGCTGCAAGCTGAAGCTGAAGTGCTATCACTCGAGTGCGGTGCTGGGAGTCAGTGTACTTCATGGTCTTCTTCAGTACCTTGAGACGACGCTCGGTAGCCAAAGATGCACCAAGACTGGCTTCTAACTGGCCTATCTCTCTGCCTCGGAGGTCATAATCTGCTCTAACTCTGTCCAGGGAGAGCTGGGTGTTGTACAGCTGTCCCTCCAGGTGCTGGAAGTGACGAGCAAACACAAAGTCTCTAGTGACTTCTACTGGCTTGTCATCCTCGTCGCGTCTTCCGAAGTATCTATAAGGGGTGCCTGCAAACTTGCCGCGAAAGAAGTTCGCGAGCTTGGCAATGGTCGGCTGCATCACTCTAAGGATACCATCTTCCCAACTATTCTCCACGACTTCCCAAGTGATCTCTGGGGTTGACGGTGCTAGCAATGGTGCACGGATGGTGCAGACCACCAACCAGGACATCTCTCGTCCATCTTGGTGAATCTGGGCTCCTTTCAACTAAGGTGTGGGGCGACCGATGAGGCGAGTCATCTTCATCAAATCCTCCTCAAAACGGCGGTAGCAAGGTGCATGCGATCCCAGTCGGAAGGACTTGGTGAAGACAAATGCCATCTACACAAGATTTTAAAGTAGATTACGTTAGGTAACAGTGTGCAAAATTTTAAGATGCTTCTTTTTAACTTTAGTGTAAATAGAGTCTTTTTGAAACACTGAGGGGATGGAGTATAGAATTCTTTTTGGAAAATGGTCATCTTAGTGACCTGGTTTTATTTACTTTAATTGTCAGAGTACTAGCTAACGCCCATGCTAACTAAAGCTTGATGGTGAGATCACCTCAATCTCGGGGGTGGTAGAAATTCTTCGTCCTTCTAGATGAATCACCCTGGCGTTGATGTCTGGAGAAGGTTGCTCCTTTTTCTTCGGATAGACAAATATTTGGGTCTTTCTCGGGACATTGCCAAGTATACAAGCATGGGTAAGATTGTGCAAAAAGTTTGTTTTTGAAACACTAATTATTTTATTTTTGACAGAAAAATTTAAAGACGAGAGATATTTCAAAAACAAGAGCGGGGCAGTTGCAAACAAGCAAGAAATAAACTCTTAACCCAGAGGGATAAGGTTTTAGAACGATTTGAAAAGATAATAAGAATGGAAACAATTGTTAAAACTCCCTTAGATAAGAATAATTTAGATAGTAAATATATTTTTACCCAAAAATACTTTCCTTTCCTATCTGACGTCCATGCTAACTAAGGTCTCCTAAGGTCAGCATAGCTCTGATACCAACTCTGTAGGGTCCGCCCTTCGAACCACTGTTCAAGGACACCCCCGATATGCATACATTCACGATCCCAGAAATTCAGTCGTGAACAACATATCAAGTTGGTACACAGATACAATATCCATTACACGGTTGCATAAACACTTACAAAAGGGGCATGGTCACTTGACCAAGCCTAAACGGCTGCCACGCAGGGCAACACACAACACACACAGCGGAAGACTAAACACACTCATAACGCGGTAGAGCCCAAGTCACGCCTTAACCTACAGGCTGCTGACCCGGAGACGATCCTAGTTCGCAAAGCCATCAGCTCCATACTCCTCTTCATAGACCTTCTTCTGATACTCCTTCTCAAAGTCTGGCAAATAGATACCAGGGGCGAAACCATAATGAGTACATTTGAATGTACTCAGCAAGAGATCCATCATGTAACCTACCAAACATGCGAGTATGCTTATATGGTGGAATAGGTAGGCTATAAATAGGGTTCACTATCAAGGGAGGTCATATAAGATGACACCACAGTTGTAGTCAACTTAATATGTATCTTCGTTGAAGAAGATACTTCAGAAGAAAATAATATAGTTTTATTTCTCCTGTAGATATCACATGTACAAGAGGTTTTGTTAAACTTTTGTTTAAAAAAGGGAATTTTCTCTTTGCAAAACTTCTTGGAATCAGTTTCCAGAATTCTTGCTTAGAGTAGAAAATTTTTATTTGCAAAACTTTTTAGTTTGTAAAATAACTTCTGGCTTTCCATCATCGGTACCTCCACGGTACAAGTTTTCCTTCCTTTCCGAACTTCCCGAGTTCAACACCTTTTTGAAACATTGACACAATGCTAGCTACATGGCCATTCAACTGTCCATATCCGAGGACGCGGCTTCTTCGAAAAAGTTGTACTCTGCAGAGGTGTACACATCCACCAAATCCAGTACACCTGCTGTGAACAACCACGGACTGTAACAACAGTATGTAAACATCAGGTATCTGATCATAACCATCCACTAAGTTCAACCTAGTATATGTCTATGTCTTCAGTCGAGTGTCCGCATCCCCGGCACCGGGCTAATCGCTGCCAAGACAGGAGCCCCAACTGCTGCGTCCGGAGGGAAAATTAATCCCACACTTTTTATGTCTCAACATTGGGAGTTTTGACGACATTCGGTTCGAGGGTACGACGTCCCTTATAGCGATTGGGATAGAACACACACTAACAAGGACAAACTTCAAGTTAAGCCCGTGCCCTTGTTGGGGTTGGGTGGCAGTACGGTAAAGGTTGTCCGGGGAAGACTAGGTTATGTGTCATTTTTTAAAAACACGTTTTTCCCAAAAATGACCACTTCCACATTCCTCTGAAGAATAAGGATCCGCCTTTCCTCCGGGTTTTTCCATAAAGCCTTTGTTTTGTAAAAACACAATTCTAAGGTGTCCACTTAGGGACTAGTATTTGTGATGGTAATAAATACCACATGGTGGCTTATGGGCTTGGTAACACCAAGTATTAACTAATGGCATAATAATATATAATATTAATAGAAGTGGTACTCACTTCAGAATTAGTTTACTTTTGGAAATCAAAGTTTTGTAAAACTTTTCAGAAGTAAACATGCATGATAGATAATGATAAGTGTAATATCAGCAAGCATCAGGATGGCTTGCCTTAAATCTCTTAATGTCCCTGGCCTTGAAGTAATTTGAACTTGACGCACAGCTCCACAACTGCTTCTTCTTCTCCTTCGTTTTCTAGCGTCGTGAAAGAATAATAGACACACTCTCAGGTCAAAACGGCAAACAACTAAGCTAAACAACACATACAGCAACAAATGTTCACTCACGAGTTCTCTCGAAACGATATCGCGAAAAACTGCCTCACATAACTCTCACGGTCCAAACTATCGTCAGACAAACATATGGTTAGGAAACCATATCCCCCATCTTACATACCACATGTGGAGTGGTGTACCACTCTCACAATAAGATATCTAAGAAGCTAAAAATATAGCTTGTGGGTGCAAAGGGTTAGGTTACTAAGGTAAAAACAAACAGACAGAACAATACCCATGACAGTGGGTATTAGCAACACACAAGCAATTGTCATTTAATAAGTTTATGATTAATTTGGATGTTTAGTTCACAAGATACTCCTAAACACCACAACAACACAAACACAACAAATAACCCAAGTATGACACTCATGCTAAGGTAAATTTCTCCAACAAAAATCCAAACAACAAGCAAACACACCCCAATTGAATAGACCATTTATTTACTACATTAATGTTTACTTGAAGTTATGGAATCCATCAATCATGAAAATTTAGCAAACAACCAGTATCTAATAACCAATGAATCAAGTTATAAAAATAATCTAAAACACAATCATGACTCCAGAAAATACTCCTATCAAAAGCATAAAAACAGGAATGCACTAATAACACATTAGTATGCAAATATACACAAGCATGCTATAAGGAGTACTTACAATCTACAACTATAGCACATGCAACTAAAGAATTCATGGCATCATAAAAGAATTAATAACTTCCTAAATATGCTATAATAAAGCATACACTCAGAAAATAAAAGACAACAACACTAGAGTAAACTCCTAATATCTAGTGGTGACACTAGTTCAACACTAAAGAAGCAAACAATGCTACCATGATGCTTAAATCTAAACAAGAAAGTCATGATCATAAATATACCTAAAAACAGTACACAAAACTTACACATGCTAGTAAGCACAAACATCAAAACAATTCCATGAAACAACTATTAAGCAGGCATAAATTAATTCTAGCAATTTCTGTTTTCCTAAAACAATTACTAGCAAGCAAGCAAGGTATAACTTACACAACCAGTAGCTATGCACTTAAAGAAAAGTTATATAAACCTTTTCAAAAATCCAAACACTCAATTTAAAATCATTCACAAACAATCTATCAATCAAAAGGAATTCATTTCATTTGCAAACAATTTAATGTAGCACTCAATAGTGAATCATTTCTTAACATGATGCTCCTAGGGAATATTATGCTAACAAATGGACCACATCTAACATACTAGTATCTTCTGATAAGAAATAAACTTCTCACTTGCATAAGTGAAAACAACCAAATATATTTTCCATGGTGGAAAAATAGCAATCAATCATTATTAGAACATGTCAATTTCTCACATGTGCATGGTTGGGGATTTTCATCCACAACCAAGATGCAATGGGACCAGTGGGTTATGGGCCCACTAATACCAAGGCAAGAAGAGGTAACAAAGCCTCTGGTCACACATGACAAATTAATCTAACCAAGCAAACCATACAAGGCTATTCATACTAGTGAAAATAATACTAGTGAAAACAATAAAGTGCAAACAAACAAACAAATGCTACACATGCATCTCTATAAAATCAAGTGCAACCTAACAGAGATACTACCATCCTAATATCAGTACCAAAATGGTACTGTAATAAACTTAAAGACATAAAAAACTTAGGTGCACAACCACACAAAGATTTGCTCACACAACTAGTCAAATAAGTACTAGAAAACAAACAACAAATGCTACACATGCTTTGCTATAAATTAAGGTGTAAGCTAATAGAGATAATAACAGAGAAATAACAGTACCAAATTGGTACTGGATTCACCACAATCATAGCACAAACTTAGGTAACAAGCACACAAAGAGTTGGTTCACACAAAACATCAAATAAATAAACTAGGGAAATAACAGATGCTACTTCTATAGCCAAATGATATTGCAAACATGCACACACTTTGTATGGTAGATGTAATGCAAGAAAACAACCTAATAACAAGATCCAACACATCCATACATTCTAGGAACAAATATTAAACCAACCAAACATTTCATTTCAAACAAAAACAAACAAAGAAAACAAAACAGAAAAGCTGATGTTTCTAGATCTGTCCACCAAAAATAATCTAGAGCCTCAAAAATTTATCTAAGATAGGATAAGATAGATCTAGTCAATACCAAACTCATCCAGTTGGATTTACTCAAAAAATCATTTTTAAACTCATTATAAAAAGTCTAGAAAAGCCTACTAGTCTTTTACCAAATGGATGTCATTTCCCTTTGGTAACTGGCATTGATGTAAGGCCAAGTCCTATGGATAGATCTACTCATAGGCTACTCAAAACAATTTGATTTGACCAAAATGGATACAGATCCAAAAGTTATGCCAAAAATGGCTAAACAGACAGTCTGTGGCAAAACAGGTGTTGTGACAAAAATAAAAGTGCAAACTTGGATCTTCGAACGGGACATGGTTAGGAAAACATAAGCCTAGTGCTGTGAATTTTTGTAGAAAATAATCTGCATCAAAACTATTTTTCACAAGCTCAAAACGACAGGCAAACTTCTGCAGGGATTTGAGGTTCCTCACCTCGGTTTAAGAAAAATGGCCGGCGGCGATTTTGGAGCTCATGGAGTTCACCTGGCTGGCTCAAGGCTCCTCTCAGCTTGGGGATGAAGTGTGGTCGTGGGGTGCTGTGGAGGAGGGCTGTGGAGCAAGGAAACATCAAGGGTTGGGCTTATAGTCAAGGGCAAGGGCAAAAATGGCAAGTGTGGCTTTGGATTCATACCATTTGATGGCATATGAGGTGTTCAAGGGACTTTTTGGTCTTTTCCATTTGATTGCACATGGTTTCCTAGGTCAAGTACACATGGGACATGGGAAAGGTTGGCCTTTGGAGGCAAGGGGAGGCAAGGGGCAAGTCAAGTGGGTCTAGGTATGGGTTTCCCATACTTGCTTACCTCACCATTTCTCTCTCTCTTTTTCTTCATGCCTAAGACTTCTAGAAGGTATCCAATGCATGCTAGTTCGAGTACATTAGTTGGTCAACAAGTTAGCTCAGGCCAAAACTCAAAATGTGCAAAGAAACATCAAGAAAAGAAGTGTGCAAAAGTGTATCCCTTACTGTTCATTTACAAAATTCAGAAAATTCAGTCTTATGACTTAGAAATTTTCTAAGTGTTGAAAAACAGATCAAAGATTCATAAAGTTGAGTTTCTTTTCAGGGTTCAATTGCTTTCCAAAATTGCTTTTCAAAGTTTGGACTTGTTAGCCATGTTATATACTTTCAGAAACAACTTTTGAAAACAATTTTGAACTAGTTTAAGGCCATGAAAATAATGTGGAAAAAGGTATACTTTCTGTTTTTATCTGTTTCTCAAAACTGCCTTATTCTGCCTTAATTTTATACCACAAAAACAACAAGCAAAAGATAGTTTTTATTTCTCCAAAAATAAAAATGAGCTTATGGGTTTGTAGTACATATACCAAGGATTTATTAAATTTCTGTAAACCATAATATAACAATTTATAGCTTAGTGAAAACAAGGGTAGAAAACAGGTACTTGGCTTTATTTTCAGGAATTGTTTTCCATAGAAAACTTAAAAGGAACTTTCATAACTTCTTTTGAAAATTTGTTTTCTTGGATCCAACAAGGTTAAAAGTTTGTTTTAAGATGCAAACAAGAATGATCCAAGTCTTGGAATAAAAATCCACTCAAGTAATAATAAGAAACATTAGGGAAAATTAATAGGAATGTTTCAGAAACATTTTGGTATAGATTTTATCCAGAAACAAAACTTGTGTTGCAAATATGTTTTAGATCATAAACATATGTTATTCCAAACAATCATGTTGTTATAAAAATAATTTTGTTGGCCCTAATATTTGTCTTCTTGAGCACAGTCCAAGAATCCAAAAACTGGGGTGTGACAAGGTGATGGCTCGAAGTTTGTCTTTGGGGATGAAAATCCCGGATCGGTTTTAGGTTGGACTTGTCATCAGCGGCGCCCTGTGACTTTTCCTTGAGGTTTTGCCTAGAACTTATCTATTTCTATTTATTTTATCTTTTACCATAGGGCTAAGGGTAGTCTGGTGAGGTGTCCGTCATTAGGCATGCGGCGTCGGGTTTGTTTATTTGTAATCTTTCTAAATTTTACAATAAAAAAAGTTGTATGCATCGTTTTGATGCAGAGGCTGGGGCTTTTCCCCGTTTAAAAAAATTGAAGGTTCTCCTCTGCCTTGCCAACACCACCGCGATCTACGCCCTCTGGCTGGAAAGGTTGAGACTTGGGAGATAATAGCAATACACACTGATCGATGATAGTGTGAGATATAAATACATATATTTGTCTAATCGATGATGTGACCCCCGATGGATTTTTTTTTCTGATAATGGGATTTATTACATTTGAGAAAGTATTACACCCGGCTTCTGCATAACATCATGCACACAGCCGACAAAGTAAAAAAATAAAAAGTGAATCAGCACGCAACAAATCGATTACAATCAAGATGAAGAATCTATTGTCGACTATGGAGCCGTAATCCGTAAATCAAGCGGCCATCCATGTGGGATAAAAATATCCCTTGCCACTCTTTCCAGCCGTACACACGCCTCCGTAAAAAGGCATCGAAACTCCGTCCGTTGTAATATGGACCATATCACGGCTAACGCTCCTACCCTAAACACATTTTTAAACCTATGATCAATTCCATTCAACCAATTGCCAAAAAT
Organism: Alopecurus myosuroides; assembly: GCA_028641055.1. NCBI lineage: Eukaryota > Viridiplantae > Streptophyta > Magnoliopsida > Poales > Poaceae > Alopecurus > Alopecurus myosuroides. The sequence continues at coordinate 609,131,820 of CM054057.1, forward strand.
ATTTGCAATGGATGTTAGAGGTTATAAGTTCGAAGCCATTTGGATAGCTGACCATATAGACCGCGCAAAGGTGCACTCGAAGAATAAGTGTTTTATCGTCTCATCCATAGGACAGGAGACACACTTTGTACTTCCATGCCAATTGCGTTTGACAAGATTATCTTTAGTTAATATGACTCCTTTACGAAGGTACCATGCAAAGATTTTCATCTTCAGAGGTATCTTCATGCGCCATATTATTTTATTATTATCGACCGACACATCTGAATGTACCAATGCCCTATTTTTTTGATAATGGACTTTATTACTTTAAAAAGTATTACACCCGGCTTCTGCACAGAAAGATGCACACAGCCGACAGAGTACAAAATAAAACATCGAATCAGTAGCAACTAGCCGATTGCAATCAAAGAAGAATCAACTGTCGCCTATGGTGCCGCGAACCGTAAATCAAGCGGCCATCCATGTGGGATAAAAATATCCCTCGCCACTCTTTCCAGCCGTGCACACGCCTCTGTAAAAAGGCCTCGATACTCCGCCCGTTGTAATGTGCACCACGAACGGAGAATACCTGTGCAGCGGAATAGAACCTGCAAACGAGAGAAATTTTTATCATCAAAAATCTTGTCATTTCTACACAGCCAGAGCGACCATATAACGGCAAGCGCTCCTACCCTATACATAGTTTTAAACCTATTATCAATTCCATTCAACCAGTTGCCAAAGATATTTGCAACGGATGTTGGATAGCTGACCATATAGACCGCGCAAAAACGCACTCGAAGAATAAGTGTTTTATCGTCTCGTCCATAGGACACGAAACACACTTTGTGCATCCATGCCAATTACGCCTGACAAGATTATCTTTAGTTAATATGACCCCTTTACGAATGTACTATGCAAAGATTTTCATATTCAGAGGTATCTTCATGCGCCATATTTTCTTATTATTATCGACCGGCACTTCTGAATGTACCATCGCCCTATACAAGGAGTCAACTGAGAACATACCATTCTTAGTTAGACTCCATCGAAATTCATCGGTGCCTTGTGATAGTTGGATCAAAGCCAATCTATCTAACAGAGAATTCCAAGATTGCAGTCTTGGTCCGATAACATCTCGCCTGAACGTCACATTTGGTGGGAACGTGTGCATTACTGTAGCTAACGTTTCACATTTATGACGCACAATATTGTATAGGGCTGGATACTGTTCTCGGAGGGTGGTATTTCCTAACCATTGATCCTCCCAAAACCGTATTTGAGATCCATCCTTTATGCTAAATACCCCATAGCGAAAGAAATGCTTCTTTGTCGCCATTAGGCCAGCCCAAAAGTGAGAATCACCCGGTTTCCAAATCACCTGTGATAACGCTTTTGTGCCGATGTATTTTATTTTTAGGAGGGTTTGCCAAACACCATTTTTTTAAGCAACTTAAATAGCCATTTACCTAGAAGAGCTGAGTTTTTTACCTGAAGGTCATGAATCCCCAGCCTCCCTGATCTTTGGGTCTACACACCACGTCCCATCTTGCCAGTCGATATTTCTTTTTTCATTATCCCCTTGCCAAAAGAATCTCGATCTGAAGTAATCCAACTTCTTCAAGGCTCCTTTGGGTAGTTGGAAAAAAGATATCATATACAGAACCATGTTTGTCAGGACTGAGTTTATGAGTACCAATCTTCCACCTAGGGACAATAATTTACCTTTCCAACTTGCTAGCCTTATTTGCAGACGATCTTCAACGTGTTTCCATTCGGCATTAGATAGTCTCCTATAATGTATTGGGATACCCAAATACTGGATAGGAAACTGACCTTTCTCACATCCGGAAATTTCAGAATATTGAGCAATTGCGTCCTGGGCTTCGCCAAGGCAAAACAATTCACTCTTATGAAAATTTATCTTTAATCCAGACAATTGCTCGAATGCTGAAAGAATTAACTTTAGATTCGTTGCTTTCTGTAAATCATGTTCCATAAAAAGAATTGTGTCGTCTGCATATTGAAGGATAGATAGTCCCCCATTCACGAGGTGGGGTACCACTCCTTCAATGAGGCCATTTTCTTTAGCTCGTTCAATCATGATCGCTAACATATCCGCCACAATGTTAAAAAGTATGGGTGATAATGGATCACCTTGCCTCAATCACTTTTTTGTCTAGAAGTATTTGCCTATATCATCATTGATTTTAACAGCAACACTACCTCCATAGACAAAATTATGGATCATGGCACACCACTCCTCCGAGAAACCTTTCATTCTCACAGTTTGATGGAGGAACGACCAATTAACTTTAGCATAGGCCTTTTCAAAGTCTATTTTAAAAATTACACCATTTAACTTTTTGGTGTGCATCTCATGGACAGTCTCGTCTAAAACCACGACCCCATCAAGGATATTCCTACCCTGCATAAAAGCAGTTTGTGTAGATTTCACCACATGATCAGCCACCGCGTTAAGCCGAATGGTAGCAACTTTCGTAAAGATTTTGAAGCTAACATTTAGAAGGCAGATTGGTCTATATTGTTGAATCCTTTCTGCTTCCACAATCTTAGGCAAACAAAATGATTTCCCCAAAATTAAGGCGAAACAGATCTAGTTGGACCGCATGCAAGCAACCAAACAATTCCAGTAAATCATCCTTGATGATTCCCCAGAAATGTTGGTAAGACTCTGCCGGAAGCCATCCGGTCCTGGCGCCTTATTGTGTTCCATCAAAAATAATTCCTTCTTAATATCCTCTTCAATGAAGGGAGAAGTAAGGAAGGTATTCTCCTCGACAGAAACTTGAGGAATATCATCTGTTCGCGACTCATCCATAGATACATGAGTATCCATCGGAGCCCCGAACAAATCTTCATAAAACTTTGTGATATAGGCCTTGAGATGATTCTGTCCTTCGATCAGACCTTCATCCTGTACCAGAGATGAATCCTCTTCTTTCTATGTCGCCCATTGGCTACATTTTGAAAATAGCGAGTATTCGAGTCTCCTTCTAAGATGAATCTAGCCTTTGATCTCTGGTACCATTTGATCTCTTCCTCACGCAACAAGGAGGCTACTTTCGCATTAGATTGGCTTTTTAGCTCAATTTCTTGCTGGTTTAGTAGCCTACTTTCTACGATGATGTCAAGTTCATTAATAATGGTGCACATGCGCTCATTTTCTTTTTTTTAGATTACCAGCGTTATGTATAGCCCAACCACGAAGATATCTGCGAACATTGTGCATCTTAATGTTCCATCTTCCGATTGGAGTATTCCCAGCCACTGGTTTAGCCCATACATTTTTAACCAGTTCATCAAAACCATCACGCAACAACCATCTCAATTCAAATTTGAATTGTGGTTGAGTGTTTGGTCTTACTAAACCGGTAGAAAGTAGAATGGGTGCATGATCCGATAGAGATTCGATACGTTCCAGAGCTCGTACTGTGACCAATGGGTATTTATCTTCTCAATCAGTGGTCATAAGTACTCGATCAAGTTTTTCGTATGTCGACTTCGGGAGACTATTAGCCCAAGTGAATTGTCTCCCTGTCATATGAACCTCTCTCAAATCCAAGCTGTCAATGACAGCATTGAACAAGAAAGGCCAATGTCTATCGAACCTCCCTTTGCTTTTTTCATGTTGGAATCTTAGCATATTAAAATCCCCACCTATAATCATAGGATACGGGTTCTCATTAGCCAGATTCACCAACTCGCGAAGGAATGCTGCTTTATGTTCTTCTTGGGAAGCACCATAGACGGCAACCAAACTCCATATGAAATTATCAGCTCTGTTCCGGATGTGTGCCTTAATATGAAATTCACCATCCATTACAGCCAACACATCCATAGAGTCTGATTTAACGCCTAGTAGAATGCAGCCAGATCTTCCACGAGGAGGGATTGAATGCCAAGTGAAGTCTACGCCTCGTGAGAGACGGTCCAACACACTCGGTGTAAAATCCCTTCTACCCGTTTCCGAAATCGCCAAAAACTCGAACCTATGATCCCTTACATACTGAGCAATATTCCAATGTTTAGCCAAGTCACCAAGACCTCTGCTATGAGTGAAAATGCCGTTCACTGGGAAACAGATGGGTGTTTTGTTATTTTCTCGCCTTTGCGAGCCAACTTGTTTCTTTTGTCCTTAGAAGATTTGGATTTACGGCCTGAGGCATACAGATCATGTAAAGAACCTAGCCCGCCCTCATCCATACCCACCTCCGTCACCTCACCCACCAAATGTGATAGAAGTTGTCCATCAAACGTGGCATACACTTCCTCATCATCGATGGGTGAGATGATCGGCTTTAAAGAACCACATGGAGATACCCTAAGGCGATCATACTCCACGAGTTTCAAAACATTAGTCGAGACATAAATTTCACTCTTATTTCTACCAATATTAACTCCTATATTCGCTAGACTCGATGACAATTTAGTAGTTGAATAAGATAAAAATGAGCTAGTAACGGATGACATACCCGTAGCCGGAGAAGAGAACATCGCCGCTTTGCGGCCCATCGCTTTTGCAAGCGCATCCTCATCCGTCGTGGAAGAGCCATCCTCCGCCACAGGGTGATGCGCACTACGACGAACTGTCGTCTTGTGCGCCCGTGTAGCCCTCGGCACTGTGGAAGGGGGCGGCAATGGAGTAGAAGCCCCCTCGACCACAGTGTTAGGCGATGCCACCCAAAGACCCGGGCTGGTCTCCGGCATAGAAAATCCCCGCTGAGGACCTCCCAGCGCTTGAGCAGCTGGCGAGACTGGGCTGCCAAACTGGGCCGAACCCTGGCTGTCAGAGATCGCCCCCCGCGCGCAGGTAAACTCCTCAACGCTCAGGGCAACCCCACCCTGCGCCGGGTCGACCCTTGCGTCCAGTGCAGCCCCCGCCCTCGCTGGGCCGTCGCATGCAGGCTCCTAGCGGGGCCTCGCTCCATCAGAGGCCAGCGTCGGCCACACGCCAGCTGGGCCGGCTGCATGAGCGGAGCCTAGCTACTCAACTCTCGGCGGAGCACCCGGTGCCTCGTCCATCGTCGATAGCAGAGTGGTGGGCCGGTCCATCTGGGACGCAGGTAGCAACCTGGGTGTCCGGCCCCGCTACGGCGTCGAAGCTCCCGAACAGAATAGCTCTGGTCCCCATCCTCGAAGAAAGCTGCCTAGGAACTAGCTTATAGTTCCTCAACACCACATTCGCAACCCTCCTTCCCCAGAAAAGTTATACTGGCGCACAATCTCCTTTCCCCGGGTGGTCTGCGGTTTAGGATTCAAAGGAGTGACAGCCACATTCCGCAACAGAACAGACATCGCCAACCCCTGCTGCTGAGATGAGACAGCCCCTGGACTCGGATCAATAACCATACTGTCAACACCCGAAGCCCCCTGCAGAGAAGACTCTCTATGACCCTGCTGACCATCAGCCCCTCCCTCCTCCATACCTCTGTCCTCTGAGTCTCGGCTATGATCCCAAAAGAACGGCACAAAGTCTGGCTCGGGCACATAATCCGCCGGCTCCGGTCTGTAAGTGAATGCAAACCGCTTAAGCAGCAACACCCCAGTTGTCTTAATATAAGGTCCCACATCATCAGTTTTTTTTGAAACAATCATCATCAACCATGCCAATCCGAATACGGACAAGACCTCTCCGGCGCAGCGCAACCAAGTCCACATCAATAGTAGTACCAATGAGAGAACCCGCTGCCCACAGACCCAAAAAGTGCCTCATCAGATGCGGAACACCTGTCACATGAACCCATTGTTGGTGCAACTCCATAATAGGCTCAATCTCCTCCGGTGCCCACTGACTGAATAATAATCTCGTCGACTGAGCTGGGACCCCAAGTACCATCCCATCAAACCTCAGCAACTCCTCCTTAGTTGGAAAACCCACCGTGAACGCATCTGCTCCGTTCAGAATAGCCTCCCACACCCAAGATGGAGTTGGACACATCGTCGCCACCTGTGTCTCCACTTGTGAAGCCGTCGCCGCTGTACCCTCAACCATAACATCGTCTCCCTATTACCTTGCCCTGCAACGATCACTGTCTGCCTCGGTAACTTCAGGACTGGACATTTCTTTGTAGGATGCAGACGGTTATTACATAGAAAGCAATAGTGCAAAGCCGTACAATCCTTGGTAGCATGAGTATCCAGACCACACTTCCAGCACCATGACTTCCCTTTCTTAGCTTGATCAGACTCCACCACACCAGCATCCACATGAGAAACTAACGCCAGGGCCTCCTGCGTCTGCGAAACGGTCACCGCAGAGGCCGACGCCGTCCCATCAGCTTGCTGCCCAGCCGTTGGAATCCCAGCTGCCGTGTTCTTCTTTTTCTTCTTCTTGCGCTTCTGCCCCGACACCGGTGCCTCGGGTTGTGCCACACCGAACATGAAACCCGGCGCTCCCGGATGCATGCCACCACCATGGTTCGGCATCCCCGTCCCGGGCGGAACAGGGGCGAACAAGGGCGGGCCGCTGCCGAAAACCGGTCCCGTAGCCGCTGCATGCACTACCCCGGCTCCCTGTGCTGCACCACCAGCAGGACCTCCCCCGACTACCGCCCCAGCCCTAGGAGCAGCTGGCGCGAAGTACGGTGGCCCTGCTTGAGGTCCGAAGATCCCACCGCCCCATCCACGTCCGGCTGCAGCAGCAGCTGTGCGCGCACCTCCAGCCGCACTCGATGGCGGCGCCGCCATCAGCACCTGCGCAAAGGATCGTGAGCCACCTGTTGCCGGAGGGGAAAGCACCGGACGCGGACGCTCGTTGCCGTACTCGCTGGACGAAGATCGTGGTGGCTGAGAGGGAGTCGGCGAAGGCGTAGGTTCCATAACTCTTCGACCGATCTGAGCGCAGCGTATCCAGAGCCCTTCCAAACGCTCCGTGAGGTGGCCCTAGAGCGCCCGAACAGAGGCCCACTCCAGCGCCCCACTAGACAACGACGTAGGTGTTCGAAAATCAGATCCATGCGCGATGCACGGATCAACAATCATCGTCACCTCCCCCGATCCGCCTGCCAGGGGGCTCCGGTCATCCGATCCACTGTACTCCGGCCGAAAGAAGTCGCCCAAGATGGCCGGCAGCCTGACCCTAGGTCGAGGAAGAGGTCCACGCCACCCCATCCTCACCGGAGAACCGTGCAGTGGCCAGCACATCGGAGCGGCACCACGGCCACCGCCAGTCGCCGCCTTCTCCACACCCTCCACGGCTGCCACCTGATTACCTTTGGTTGCCTCACCGGACAATGAAGAAGCAGCCGAGGACGCACTCTCCCAGAAAAGTGAAGCAGCGGTAGGGAAACCGATCGCCGCCCAGAACTCCCGCGCCAGGTCCTCGTCGGATCTCAACGCACGCCGGATATCATCTCTAGAAACCTCCTTGGCCTCCGCCAAGACATCCTCCCCGCACCGACGTGCCGTCTCTTCCGCTAACTTGCATCCTCGCTCCTCGGACTCCAGGAATGAGAAACGAGAACCCTCGGTTGGTGAAGATGGCGCCGACCATGGCCGCGGCGCGAGCGTCAGCCATTGAGCCTGCGCATCATGGCGAGAACCCCCCGGCGGCACTGCCCCGGACGCTCCGAGATTGCCTCCGTCGGGATAATAATTTTCCTTTACAACTCGCTAGCCTTGTTTGCAAACGTTCTTCAACGTTCTTCCATTCGGCATTAGTCAGGCTTCTATAATGTATTGGGATACCCAAATACTGTATAGGAAACTGACCTTGCTCACATCCGAAAAGCTCGGAGTATTGAGCAATTGCCTCCTGGGCTTCGCTGAAGCAAAACAATTCACTCTTATGAAAGTTGATCTTTAATCCAGACAATTGCTCGAATGCTGAAAGAATTAACTTTAGATTCATTGCTTTCTGGAGATCATGTTTCATAAAAAGAATTGTGTCGTCTGCATATTGAAGAATAGATAGTCCCCCATCCACAAGATGAGGTACCACCCCTTCAATGAGACCACTTTGTTTTGCTCGTTCAATCATGATCGCTAACATATCCACCACAATATTAAAAAGTATGGGCGAGAATGGGTCACCTTGCCTCAATCCTTTTTTTGTCTGGAAGTATTTGCCTATCTCATCATTGATTTTAACAGCAACACTACCCCAAGACACAAAATTAAGAATCATGGCACACCACTTTTCCGAGAAACCTTTCATTCTTAGAGTTTGGTGTAAGAACGACCAATTAACTTTATCATATGCCTTTTCAAAGTCAATTTTGAAAATCACTCCATTTAACATTTTGGTGTGCATCTCATGGATAGTCTCGTGTAAAACCACGACCCCATCAAGGATATTCCTACCCTGCATAAAGGCAGTTTGTGTAGGCTTTACCACATGATCAGCCACCATATTGAAGCGCATGGTAGCAACTTTCGTAAACATTTTGAAGCTAACATTAAGTAGGCAGATAGGTAGGTATTGTTGAATCCTTTCTGCTTCCATAATCTTAGGCAACAAATGATATCCCCAAAGTTAAGACGAAACAGATCCAGCTGGCCCTCATGCAAGCAACCAAATAATTCCAGTAGATCATACTTGATGATATCCCAGAAATGCTGGTAAAACTGTGTCGGAAAGCCATCCGGTCCTGGCGCCTTATTGTGTTCCATCAAAAAGATAGCCTTCTTAATCTCCTCTTCCGTGAAGGGAGCAGTAAGGAAGGCATTCTCCTCGACAGATACTTGGGGAATATCATTTGTTCGCGACTCATCCATCGATACATTAGTATCCATCGGATCCCCAAATAAATCTTTATAGAACTTTGTGATATAGGCCTTGAGTTGTTCTTGTCCTTCGATCAAGCCTTCATCCTGTACCAGAGAATGAATCCGCTTCTTTCTATGTCGCCCATTGGCTACATTATGAAAGTAGCGTGTATTCGAGTCTCCTTCTAAGATAAATTTAGCCTTTGATCTCTGGTACCATTTGATCTCTTCCTCACGCAACAAGTTGGCTACTTTCGCATTAGATTGGATTTTTAGCTCAATTTCTGCTGATTTAATAGGCTACTTTCTGCTATAAGGTCAAGTTCATTAATAATGGTGCACAAGCGCTCTTTTTCTTTTTTTAGATTACCAGCAGTATGTCTAGCCCAACCCCGAAGATATCTACGAACATTTTGTAACTTAATGTTCCATCTACCGATCGGAGTATTCCCAACCACTGGTTTAGCTCATTCCTTTTTAACTAGTTTATCAAAACCATCACGCATCAACCATCCCAATTCAAATTTGAACTGTGGTTGCACCGTTGGTCTTAAAGTACCAGTAGACAATAGAATGGGTGCATGATCAGATAGAGATTCAATTTAAAATGGGGGGAGAATTTCACTTCCTCGGCCTCTGCACCAACTATGGATGCATACAGCCATATATACATGAGTATCAGGATTTTTTATCTTGATTATAAATCAAGCCTGATCCTCGGGATAAATTGCATGAGTACCAGGAAGGCCTGGTCCTCAAGTATAAGTAGGAACCTCAATTCGCACCCGTGAGGACTTGAACTTAGGTGTTGGGTTTGTACATCCAATCCCCAACCAGTTGAGCTATGCTAACTAACTCAGCTATAAGTCAAAGAGGGGAACGTTGGAGTATGCATAACGAGTCAAATTCAAAAGCAGGTATACAATAACGATAGGAATACAGCCCACATGCTAACTTGAATCCCTAGAAGAAAAATATCATTGTACATACTTGAGAAAAAATAACTGGGTCTGACTGGCTTGTTTTACACTGGTAGAAAAAAGGCCTTCCATACGCCCCCATTAGTCCCCAAACTTCGCGCCACGTGACTAAAGG